>CAXKVI010000042.1:0-421804 GCA_964058755.1 Campiglossa producta | reverse complement strand
TCATCGCTCTATCGTAATCAGTTTAAAAGTTACGCCCAGTCGAATTTTCAAAAATGCCCCCCTTAAAAGTGGGCGGTGCCACGCCCCACTATAAAATTTTTTGAAAAAATAATAAAAGAATGGCCACCTTTAAAATTATATCATTTTAGCCATTTTCGTTACCGAATTATGTCAATTTTGGTGATTTTAAAAATTTTCTATATCGAAAGTGGGCGTGGTTGGAGGGCGCTTTTATCCAATTTAATCAGGTATACTCCCAACGATACTAGTATGCTTTGTGCCAAATTACATCGTTCTATCGTAATCGGTTTAAAAGTTACGCCCAGTCGAATTTTCAAAATGCCCCCCTTAAAAGTGGGCGGTGCCACGCCCACTATAAATTTTTTTTTGGAAAAATCATAAAAGAATGACCAGGGGGGTTCACCTATAAAATTATATCATTTTAGCCATTTCAGCTGCCGAGATAAGTCAATTTGTGTGATTTTCGAAATTTTCGATATCGAAAAAGGGGGCGTGGTTATCATCCGATTTCGCCCATTTTCAATAGCAACCTACCTTGGCCAGAAAGTAACCTGTGTACAAAATTTCATGCAAATATCTCAATTTTTACTCAAGTTATCGTGTACACGGACGGACAGACGGACGGACATGCCTTAATCAACTCCTCTTTTAATCCTAAGAACTTTCATATATGGAACTCTATATCTATCTCGATTATTTTGTGCCGTTACATACAACCGTTAGGTGAACAAAGTTAATATACCCTTGTACTAGTACTAGTACTAGTGCGCTGGGTATAAAAAAGCTTTCTTATGAAAGGTGCTTAAAAGGACATCCGCAGGAAAAAAAATGTGTATGGACAATTTACTCCTGATACCATTCTTAATAAAAGTTTTTGTTATTATTTCTTTATGAAATACTTTTTCACGAGATGTTATAGTACATTTATACTGCACCAAATTTGGCGAATTTGAATGGGTCATTTCGAACCTGTTTACACTGGCAAATTTGCATTTGGCTTCACCTTCCCTGCAAGAATCTTCTACCAGAACACAAAGCCACCGAAAGAAAATGCATCACCGTGATGTTATAAACACCTGTGGAGTAATAATAAATGGAGAGTCAAGCCTTATTAATCTAACTAAGTTACTCTAAATAAGTTAGCCTTATTAATCTAACTTTACCCAAAACTGTGTTAAAAATCCTGGGTCTATTAAAAAAAAGCGCCGCAGGCGAAAAATCGCGTGATTTTTAATTCCAAATTTTAATTTTTTGTTTTAATAAAAATTTAAAATATTTAGCCTTATTAATCTAAAACTGAGTTAAAAATACTGGGTCTATTAAAAAAAAGCGCCGCAGGCGAAAATTCGGAATTAAAATTATAATAAAATTATAGAAAAAAAAACTTTTTTAAAAATAAGCTTTTATTATTGGTTCATAAAATTAACTAAAAAGTAAAAAATAAATTGACTGTAAAGAAATATAACACTTTATAAGTTCATTGTAACCTTTAAAGATAATTTGGCTTCTTCGTCTGCCACAAAATAATTCCATATTGTACATAATTATATATTTCTAACATTAAAACTTTACACCTAAATTATTAAATCTTCCAGTATATATCACATTCCTAATTTTATTAATAATAAAAGCGTGTTAAATTTTGATGGTATAATTAAGAACATTTAGGACCTTCTTTTCTATTTGATGGTATAATTAAGAACATTCAGGACCTTCTTTTCTTGCTATCGAAATTTAACACGCTTTTATTATTAATAAAATTAGGAATGTGATATATACTGGAAGATTTAATAATTTAGGTGTAAAGTTTTAATGTTAGAAATATATAATTATGTACAATATGGAATTATTTTGTGGCAGACGAAGAAGCCAAATTATCTTTAAAGGTTACAATGAACTTATAAAGTGTTATATTTCTTTACAGTCAATTTATTTTTTACTTTTTAGTTAATTTTATGAACCAATAATAAAAGCTTATTTTTAAAAAAGTTTTTTTTTCTATAATTTTATTTTTTACTTTTTAGTTCGGTTTATAAACAAAAGGCAATAATGTTGCAGCGACATCAATCGGCTGCTAGCAGCAACAGAAACCATAGAATCTTTTACAATAAAGCCGCGTGGTTAATAAAGTTACTTTTGGGATATTGGAATAAAGACTAAACTAAACGATAAATGGGATTTTTGATATTAAGCTAATTTTTTTATTTACTGTTAGCGAAGCCTGAAAATTTGCAAAATCCCATCTTAACTGCAAGTTAGTACAATATCAAAAGCAAAATTTCCTGGAATGAAAACTTTCGAATATCTCTACTCGTGCGCCACCTATCGGAATTATTTTTTTGTTATTTTGCGTGGAAGCAGAAAACTAAACGATGATGAAAATTTCAAGATCCTACCTCAACGGGAAGTTCGTTGAAAAACGAATTAATCGACACTGAAAACAGACCTTCGTACTTCTCAAATAAAGCGACTCACGCGCCACCTAACGGGTCCAATTTTTTTTTAACATTTAGAAATTAATTAAGTAACACACACGTAAAATATCAGTCAAATCGGTCCATAATTACGATTTTGAGTTTTTATTACCGCTATCTCAGCCCCACCTAGCGGAATTTTTTTTTACAAAAATATTTCTTTTCATGGTAGTAATACATGTTACGAATTTCAGCTAAATCGGACCATAAATGCGAATTTTGAAAATATAGCGACCCACGCGCCACCTATCGAATTTTTTTGTTATAATATTGCATTGTCATCGGGGTTATACATGGGTGCAGAATTTCAGATCAATCGGACACCGGGAAGTGTATAAAATTTAGCTTGCAAGATTTGATTACAGACAGCCGTCAGGTGAAACTAAATAAAAGCTTATAATAAAAGCTTATAAAAATCCATATTATAAAGAACGAAAATAAATCAGAAACAACTTCATAACCAACAAATTTTCCGTGTGGCAGAGATCGGCATCAGGCAACTTATTTGGTACTCTAATCAGAGAACTGTAATTATTCACATTTTCATGAACTATGTTGGCTAACCACAAGACACACATAACATTGTGCATATTGGAGTGCATAATGCTATGGATACACACAATAAATCTTATTTAATCAGATCCAAATTGTACCCTGACACACACAAAATTTAAATTTAATTTAATCAGATTCAAATTTTACCTTGACACACAAAATTTTAATTTAGCAGCATATAATTGCGGATTTGGGCCTTCCCTGCAAAAATCGAGAGTACTCTATTTCCTATCCAAAGAGTACTCCAATTGGAGCATCAGAGTACTCCAGATGTAATTTTTCATATAAAAATTGTGCTCCAATTAACATTGCGATGTCCTAGGACTGGACCACCTACTCCAACCTTCGCTTTGTTTCTGCTACTCCATGGAGTACCTACCGTCAGAGTACTTTGCAATGTACTCCAATGTTGTTACTTCTTGGAGTATATACTGTCAAAGAGATAGTGTCGTGATTTTCATCGATAAGGCAGGAGCAATGATCGGCTTTCAAAAAGCTGAAGGTGGTCCGATGAGGTATACAAGGGATTAGTATTGGAGTACTCTAATATCAAACAATTGGAACACATAATCCAACGATTTTTGCAGGGCCCTGCAAAAATCGAGAGTACCCTATTTCCTATGCAAAGAATACTCCAATTGGAGCATCAGAGTACTCCAAATGTAATACTTTTTCATATAAAAATTGTGCTCCAATTAACATTGCGATGTCCTAGGACTGGACCACCTACTCCAACCTTCGCTTTGTTTCTGCTACTCCATGGAGTACCTACTGTCAGAGTACTTTGCAATGTACTCCAATGTTGTCACTCCTTGGAGTATATATTGTCAGAGCGATAGTGTCGTGATTTTCGTCGATAAGGCAGGAGCAATGATCGGCTTTCAAAAAGCTGAAGGTGGTCCGATTATGTAGACAAAGGATTACTATTGGAGTACTCCAATATTAGAAAATTGGAACACATAATCCAACGATTTTTGCAGGGTTATTGCGGCAACAGAGAACGTAGAAAATATTTTGTATAAGTAAATTTTGACGTATGGAAAAAGCACGTGCAAAAGGAAATATTCTGTGAATAAATATTCAGTTGACGTGGTTTTCAGCATTTATATTGCTTTATTTTGGTGTTCTCTTATAGCGGCGTCACCATCAATGTTTGCCGCAGCATTATGTATTGACAGATGAGTTGAACGTGGGTATATAGGTAGAGAACGACACATCGCGCATCACGAGCGACATCTGACATGCAAAAGTTGGCAACTTTCAACTTTGTATGCATGAAAAGCATAAGAAGAAGCATTTTACACTTGGCATGTACATGCGAAACTTGGTTGTCACGCGGCTATTATATTTAAGTGTTTAGATTTGATTACAGACAGCCGTCATGTGAAACTAAATAAAAGCTTATAAAAAAGATTTTTTTTCTTTAATTTTATTTCTCATATTATATTAACACTTAATTCTAGCATTTGAATCACGCAAATGAAAACACAATCAGTAAAATCTAATAAATTAATTAGAACTGCGTTTCAATAATAATTAGCTGTTTCCTTTTTTCTTCAATTTAATAATTCAAAATCAGCAGAGCCAACTTTTTATGCATAATTGCTCAAAAGAGTGAAGGAATTAGCCGAATGTTTTATTCTTCAGCGCCATCTGCATATCAATATACATATAATGCTTAGTGCCATCTGCATATCAATATACATATAATGCTTAGTGCCATCTGCATATCAATAGACAATGCTCATAAGAGTAAAGGAATTCACCGCGGGTAAGTAAAGGTACTTTTGGAATACACCACGCGCCGAATTCCAATCTTCTTTCTATGGCAATAGGGAAAAACGACTAAACTTGGGTGATGATTGGATTTTTGCAAATAAAGCAATATTTTAGATTTTTTTTTTGTATAATGCATTGTCAGTAAAACCTGATAGATGGTGAAAATTTCAAAACCCCAGCTCAACGGGGAGTTAGTTCAAAATCGAAGGCAAAATCTCTGTAAATTAAATTTTTCAAATATCTCTACCCATGCGCCGCCTATCGGAATTATTTTTTTATTATAGTGCATTGGGGTATAAAACTAAACGATGATGAAAATTTCAAGATCCTACCTCAACGGGAAGTTCGTTGAAAAACGAATTAATCGACACTGAAAACAGGCCTTCGTAATTCTCAAATAAAGCGACTCACGCGCCACCTAGCGGGTCCAATTTTTTTTCAACATTTAGAAATTAATTAAGTAACACACACGTAAAATATCAGCCAAATCGGTCCATAATTACGATTTTGAGTTTTTATTACCGCTATCTCAGCCCCACCTAGCGGAATTTTTTTTTACAAAAATATTTCTTTTCATGGTAGTAATACATGTTACGAATTTCAGCTAAATCGGACCATAAATGCGAATTTTGAAAATATAGCGACCCGCGCGCCACCTATCGAAATTTTTTTTTTATAATATTGCATTGTCATCGGGGTTATACATGGGTGCAGAATTTCAGATCAATCGGACACCGGGAAGTGTATCAAATTTAGCTTGCAAGATTTGTTAACAGACAGCCGTCAGGTGAAACTAAATAAAAGCTTATAATAAAATTATGGTGGACTTCATGAGACTCGGTTATACACTGTCGGAATGCTTTAGATTCCGATCGGCACGCTGTCGGAATGTGCAGGGATTCCGATCAGTATGGCGTCAGAATGCATTTGATTCTGATCAGCGCAGAGACGGCAAATAATCCAAATATTATTTGACGTTGTTGGATTAGATTCTAGTCTGCGCGTGACAGGACGTGTTACAAATAGAGTTATTAACGTTGTTGGAATGCAATCAATTCCAATCAACTCAATCAGTGACAATCCAAAGGTTGGAAAGCACTCGTTTCCAATTCTTATCACTCCGTAAATTGTGTGTGAATAATTCAAGAGCAGTATTGCGTTACGCAAAGTACTGAAAGTACATTGAATACTAATACAGCTATACAAGTCATTGTAGTATGAGCACCAAATGCGCAGAGGATCGTGTTTGGCAAAGTTTAGACGACAAATTGGCAAGTGAAAGGGAACGTAATATCGGGATATTCTGACAGGTACAGCAAAATTCAATCGGCCGAGAAGTTCGGAAGAATCTATCTCACCTATTATCAGTTTATGGAGGAACGTAATGTTCAAGTAAAATTCTTCAATTTTCCAGAGACGGTAAGCGAATAAGAAGAAGACTGCTTGTGAAAGGTGGAAGATGACGATTCGAATCCCAATTGAGGCCGCGAAGCGCAAAGATTGAAATTGTTTTTGAACTGACTCAATTCGGTTTATATGGGTTTGCTAAAGAGGACACCACACACATGAGCAATACTCAAGAATTGGACGAACCAACGATGTGTAAAGGACCTTAGTGAGATACGGGTCGTCAAACTCTTTAGCCCACCTTTTGACAAATCCAAGTACACCCATCGCCTTGTTGGAAATATACGAGATATGCATTTTAAAACTCAGTTTTGGATCAAAAAGAACACGTAGATCATTTACACTAGAGATGCGCTCCAAAGGGGTGCTATTTAGCATATAATATATTTAAAACAAGTAAATTTCTTGCACACCATAATTGAAAAGAGTCCTGAAGGAGATTCAAGGAATCCGTGCCATTATGAGAATATGTGTAACCGAGTTTTACGTCATCCGCGTACATCAGGGTTTTGAAGTGAAAGATTATCTGAGGTAAGTCGTTTATAAACAAAGAAAAAAGCAGTGGATCCAAATGGCTGTCCTGCGGCACCCGGAGGACACCTCAATTGATGTTGAAAGTTTACAAGCGACTTTTCTTTCGGTGTCCTTTTTCGCTTCCTTATCCAGTCCAGAGAAAGCAGCGCTTACGGCGCGGTTGTTAAGGCCAATGATATCAATATCAGGGGCATACGCCACCAATTGCACGCTCTTGTAAAAGATTGTACCATTGCGGTTTAGCTCTGCTGCTCGAATTATCTTCTCCAGCATCAGGTTGAAGAAATCGCACGAAAGGGAGTCGCCCTTTCTGAAGCCTTGTTTGGTTTCAAATGGCTCAGAGAGGTTCTTCCTGATTCTGACGGAGCTGTTGGTATTGCTCAACGTCATTTGCCAAAGCCGTATTAACTTTGCAGGGAAGTCAAATTCAGACATTGCGCTGTCAAAAGCGGCTTTAAAATCGACAAAGAGATGGTGTGTGTCGATTCTTTTATCATGGGTCTTCTCCAGGATTTGGCGTATCGTGAAAATCTGGTGGATGGTAGACTTGCCAGGTCTAAAGAAACACTGATAAGGTCCAATCAGTTTGTCTACGAAGGGCTTCAGTCTTTCACACAATACGCTATAAAAAACCTTATATGCGATATTAAGAAGACTAATTCCGCGGTAGTTGGTGCGGTTAGCGGGATCGCCTTTCTTGTGGATTGGGCAAAGCACACTTAAATTCCAATCCGGAGGCATGCATTTTACCAGCTCTGATTCCGCGGTAGTTGGAGCGGTTAGAGGGATCTCCTTTCTTGTGGATTGGGCAGAGCACACTTAAATTCCAATCCGGAGGCATGCACTCATCTGACCATATTCTGCATAAGAGCTTATGCATGCATTTTACCAGCTCTTCGCCTCCGTGTTTGAACAGCTCGGCGGGTAATCCGTCTTTTCCAGGCGATTTGTTGTTCTTGAGCCTGGATCTAGCTATCCTCACTTCATTATAGTCAGGTGGTGGGACGACTTTCCATCGTCAGGGATTGGGGTATCGGGTTCGTAGTCTCCCTCGCAATTTAGCAGTGAGGAGAAGTGCTTCCTCCATAATTTAAGTACACTCTGTACGTCGGTTACCACGTCGCCATTATTGTCCTTACAGGAGCTTGCCCCGGTCTTAAAACTTTCCGTCATCCGCCGGATCTTTTCATAGAATTTTCGGGCATCATTCCTGTCTATTACCTTGACTTAGACCCAGGCAGTAATACTCTAGAGTAGAATAGTAACCGGGCGACAGAAGCTCATATGTTGGATTTAGCAGCTTTTCTCAACAAACATTTTTGGATATTTGCATATTTATTTTGAGGCTTTGCTTTCGTTTGCCAACTGCAGAATCGGCTACTGCTTCGAACTGCATCAAAAAGTCGATTTGACTAAGAACGGCATTTAGCAGGTTTACACTCTTAGCCGACGATACCGAAATGGTTGACATGTAATTTGACTTTTTATTGGAAGCAAATAATATTTGATAAATTGTTCATTCTGAATGAATGTTGAATCAAACTCGTCGCTATCAATAGTGATATTGTCACAACATTCAAGGCATTTCTCTCAGTGTAGAGTGGTCACGATTTTTGGTGTTTGATTTATGAGCGGAAATCCTTGTCTTTAGTTTCGATTTAGTTGTATCCACTTATACTTTATTGCATAAGTGGACCCGTCCCCGTTACAATTAATTTGGTATATTAAGTCCGATTTCTCAAATTTTTCTATTTTGCTCTTCGTGTTACAAAATATTTGTTGTAGTGTGTTAGTGTACTTAAATTAGTGACGATCTTTACCTAGCCCGCGGGCGGCCGACTTAATTGCTCTATCATAGATTCGCTCACACCTACCAGTCAAGCGCTCTTTATACATTGTGGAAAATTAAAGTGCGTTTTTGCGAATCACTTGATCAACGACTATTGGTTGCTACTCATGAAAGTAGTTTGATTCTGAAAATATATTTAGTTACGTGTTTTTAATTACTTTAATTTCAAAAATGGGCAAATCTGTAACAGATATAAATTGAAGTAAAAGAGCTTTTGAAAACTTTAGGAAAATTCGCCAAGTTTTCAGCAAAGCTTGAAACTTCTGGCATGAAGTTTTTAAACTTCTCCAGTACGCAGTTTTGTACCTCGTTGAATTTTACTATAAGATGATGCCTAATTTTTGGCAATTGTTTTCTACATTTTTTTCATAATTTTTTTTTTACTTATACATTTTTATTGGAAAAATGCATTTTGTTTTGTTTTTTTATTTTTATTTATTTTTTTATACAAAATTTTTGTACAAAATTTTTGTTAATTGGGTATTTGGAATTTTTTTGGGTGTAGTAAGAAGCTCTCTCACACTTCAACACAATCGCATAGTTTGGTAGTGTGTGTTTGAGCATCGCTGATTTAAATCAAAGCTCGGCGTTTTAGTTTTGAGTATGTATTGGTAAATGCGAGAGTAACTTGGCTATAGTGGAACTATGAACAAAAAATCGCGTCAGATGCTTAACCGACAGCAAGGACGTAACGCGATTGCTTTGACGCAAAATTTGTATGCGCAACTAAAAATGTCGTGACAAACATTTTTTTTTATTATTTCCCACGCTTTTGGGAAAATGCAATGTCTCATATGTTATGCTTCTGTCGTGAACCGGGGATATAATATAAACAGACATTACAATTATTTTCATAAAGATTTCTGAAAACTTAGTGCAATTCTAAAAAATTTTTCTCAATCGCACGGTTCACAGTGAAAAATTATTTAGAATTACGCTTTCATTCATTTTAAATCGCGCATAATTTACTTACTTACTTAAAATAGCCTTTAACCGCCTAGGCGATTTTGGCCGTCCAACATGTTACGCCAGTCGGTTCTTTGTTGAGCCAACTGGCGCCAATTAGAGACACCGTGTGCTCGCAGGTCTGCCTCTACTTGGTCCTGCCATCGAAGTGGTGGTCTCCCTCTTCCTCTACTTAGACCGGCGGGTGCCGATAAAAATACCTTCTGGGCCGGAGCATCTTCGTTCATTCGCACCAAGTGTCCTAGCCAGCGGAGCCGCTGGGTTTTAATTCGCTGAACTATGTCCTCGTCTGCGTAAAGCTCATACAGCTCATCATTATATCTTCTTCGGAACTCGCCGTCGCCAACTTTTAGGGGTCCATAAATCTTTCGAAGAATTTTTCTCTCGAATACTCCCAGAGCCGCCTCATCCGATGCTGTCAGTGTCCATGCTTCTGCACCATATAGCAGGACGGGTACGATACGTGACTTATAGAGTGTTGTTTTTGTTCGTCGAGAGAGGACTTTACTTCTAAATTGCCTACTCAGCCCAAAGTAGCATTTGTTTGCAAGAGTTATCCTTCTATGTATTTCCAGGCTTACATTGTTGTTGGTAGTAATGCTGCTTCCCAGGTATACAAAGTCCCTTACTATCTCGAAATTATGGCTGCCAACAGTGGCGTGGTTGCCAAAGCGCGAATGCGTTGACTCTTTGCTTGATGCCAGCAGGTACTTCGTTTTACCTTCATTCACCACCAAACCCATTTTTTCCGCTTCCTTTTCTAATTTGGTTACGAAGTTACGGCGCGGTTGTTGAGGCCAATGATGTCGATGTCGTCGGCATACGCCAACAGTTGTACGCTCTTGTAATATATTGTTCCAGCACGGTTAAGTTCTGCAGCTTGTATTATTTTCTCCAGCATCAAATTAAAGAAATCGCACGATAGGGGGTCGCCCTGCCTGAAACCTCGTTTAGTTTCGAACGGCTCGGAGAGGTCCTTCCCAATTCTGACCGAGCTGGTGGTGTTGTTCAGCGTAATTTTGCCCAGCCGTATAAGTTTTGCTGGGAAACCAAAATCAGACATATAAGCAACTCCTTTTCGTGCTGTCGAAGGCGGCTTTAAAATCAACAAAGAGATGGTGTGTGTCGATGCTTTTCTCACGGGTTTTTCCAAGATTTGGCGTATTGTAAAAACTGGTCGATGGTAGATTTACCAGGTCTGAAGCCACACTGATAAGGTCCAATCAGTCGGTTTACGTCAAGCTTCAGTCTTTCGCACAATACGCTTGATAGTACCTTATATGCGATACTCAAAAGGCTGATTCCACGATAGTTGGCGCAGTTCGCGGGATCACCCTTCTTATGGATTGGGCAGATAACACTTAGAGTCCAATCTACCTATCGGCCACCAGGTCGCCGTTGTCATTTTTACAGGAGTTTGCCCCGGGGTTAAAACCTTCCGTCATTCCTCTAATTCTTTGATAAAATTTTCGGGCGTTGTTTCTGCTGGATAGCATTTCAAGCTCTTCGATTTCACGCTTTTCCGCTTCCCTTTTCTTCGCCCGAAAAAGCCGTCTCGCTTCCCTCTTCATCTCGCGGTAGTGTTCACACACGCTCCGCGTTGCATTCGCTTTCAACGTTGCCTTATAGGCGTCGCCCTTTCTTTTCATTGCGTCTTTGCACACTCTATCATCGTACCAGCTGTTTTTTCGCATTTGCCGTTATCCAATTACTTCTTCGGCTGCGGTACGAAGTGATCCGGAGATATGCTTCCACTGCTCGTGCAATCCGCTGGGTTGAAATGTGCTCTTAGAGAGCAGTGGCGCGAGTCGTTCTGCGAAATCATTGGCTGTCTGTTGTGGTGCCTCTTTCGTTGTACTTAGGCGAGTACGAATCTTGACTGCTACCAAGTAGTGCTCGGAGTCGATGTTTGGACCCCGCATCGTACGTACGTCCATAACGCTGGAAGCATGCCGTCCGTCTATCACAAAGTGATCGATCTGATTGCGTGTTTTCCCATCTGGCGATAGCCATGTTGCTTGATGGATCTTTTTATGCTTGAACCTGGTGCTGGCTACGACCATATTTCGTGCACCGGCGAAGTCTCTTCATGGAGGCTGAACTTTCCGACAGTGGGGCCAAATACACCCTCTTTGCCCACCCTGGCGTTAAAGTCGCCAAGCACGACTTTGATATCATGACGGGGGCAGCGCTCATAAGTTTCTTCTAATTTCGCTTTTTCCACGTCGTCCTGGTCCTCGGTCGGTGCGTGCGCACAGATAAACGATATGGTGAAAAATCGTAGTTTTATTCGGATTGTGGCGAGACGGTCGTTGACGGCTGTGAAAGACACTACCTGTTTCACAAGCCTCTTTCCCACCACAAAACCGACGCCGAATCTGCGCTCATTATTGTGGCCGCTCCAGTAGACATTGCAGGTTTGTATGGTCTTATAACCTTGCCCCGTCCATCGCATTTCTTGTATAGCGGTGATGTCAGCTTTTGCCTGTTTGAGGACCCCAACTAGGCGGGCATCGTCACCTTCCCTGCTAAGGGTTCGGACATTCCAAGAACATGCCCTGATTTCCTTAATCATATTCCTATTTCGTTTGCAGTGGTCGTTATCTAAAGAGTGAGTTATCATATCCGAGGCGTGAATTATGGATCTCATTGTTTTTATGTGGTGGGTCCCAAACCCTACACACAACCCGTTTCTCGGGGGGTTGGATTTAAATTTACACATTTATATAGCGAGCCGCTTGGTTCAAGACAGACGCCCGCTTGCAGCCGCACCTCATGGGGACAGACGCTGCTGGTGAAGTCCCCTGGCAAGCCCTTAAACCGATTATGTCGGAGTGGCCTTCTCAGGTCGCGCATAATTTACTGTCGCATAAAACAAACAACAAAGCGACGATACGTGTTACCCCTTTGCTGTCTACGACACTACTGGCATGAAAATTCTGTTCCAACACCACTGTGGCGCAATTGCTTTTTCGCTCTCATCAGCAACTGAAATGAAGAGCGTAATATCCACACGGGGTAGGTTTGCCTATCAATGATTTAAATTTTAAATGATATTTGAAACTTTTCATTGAGGTACATGCTCGAATGTTTAATTCGGTTTGATAGACCTTGTGACAGTCTTATATATTTTGTTGAGCATTTTTCTTACAAAATTCCTTGCCGTGTTAACTTTAGTTGTCTTATCATGTTTAGAATTAATATTTAGTAGCCTTCCGGAAGCCTACTTCTTGTACCAGTCGAAGGTTATGTGATTATCTTTCTTTACCATCGTGTCCAGGAACGGCAGATTTCCATTCTTTTCAATTTCGAAAGTAAATTTGATGGGTTTGTGATACGAATTTAGAATAGTCAGCATTTCACTAATGGCGTCTGCAGGGCTCCCAAATAACAGTTATCAAGCAAAATTTTAACCAAAAAAAAAATCATTACGAAGGGGTAAGGTAATGTTAGACATTTCTAGGTTATGAAGCTGCTGTCTGCTAGGGTATATAAACCGCGCAAAGACCACTCACCTCAATCAGTTTATTTTGAAGTGTTGTACAGTGAAGTACTGAACAGTGATTTAACCCGCGATATTGTAATACGGTTTTTATTAGTGAATAAAGCGTACTATTTATTAAGCAGAATCTGAATGTTTTATTTAACGTACAGTGATCGAACTCAGGGAAAATAATCGAGGAATCATCGAATTCGTCACAATTGGTGTCAGAAGCGGTATTGTTGAATAAAACAAGGACATTGTAAGGATAACAAGGTAATTGCAATGATAGCGAAGGATACTCCGAATTCAGTGGAAAATGTGGACACAAACTCGTTATTGGCTGAATTGGCTCAGATGTCGACGAACATAACATCAAAGTTGGAACAACAAGAAACACGCATGGTATGTCAGTTGGAGCAACAAGAGTCACGCATGACTTCTCAGATCTCAGCTCAACCCGGTTATCTTCAAAAATAGCATTGCAGCTGGAGGAGCAGGAAGAGCTTATGTCATAACAGCTAAAAATACAGGACAAGAAAATAATGCAACTTGAGGAGAAAGTCGAGGCCGAGGTGGATGCGTTAAGAAATCGTATCAAGGAGTTGCAGCTGAATCGCACAGTGGTTTCAACAAGCGCACCCAAGGTAAAAACCCCATCCTTTGACGGTTCTGTCCCTTTCCAGGTATTTAAGCTACAATTTGAGAAGACAGCAGCTGTGAATAACTGGGGCACTGAGGACAAAGTCGCTGCTTTGTTTGTGGCATTGAAAGGACCTGCAGCCGAAATCTTACAGACTATTCCGGACGCTGAAAGAAACAACCATGAAGCGTTGATGAGAGTCGTTGAAAGACGTTACGGCAGCGAGCATAGGAGGCAGATACATCAAATAGAGCTACAGAATCGCTCTCAGAAGGCTAACGAAACATTACCGGAGTTTGCATCGGACATCGAGAGGTTGGCTCATCTAGCAAACGCAGACGCACCAGCAGACGCACCAGTGGGTGAAAGTCCAAAGTTTCATAAATGGAATACGTGACGTGGAGACGAAGCGCGCCACATATGCAAATCCAAAGAGATCATTCGCAGAGACAGTATCACATGCTCTAACTCAAGAAACCGCATCTCTTTTCAGCAAACCAGTGTGGAAGTGGAGACGCCAGACTTGGTCAACAAAATCGACAAAATTTTGGAAGCATTGAATGGGGCACAGAAGAAAAGCGATGGCTCCATTAAGTGCTTTAAGTACGGAAAATCTGGTCATATTGCACGTTATTGTGGATCTGGCTCCAACAATTCCAATAATATAGGCGGACGTAAGCGCAAGGCTGAAGGAGATGAGCAAGTCTCCCAATCCAACCAACTGTTAAACTAAAGAGAGTCAGCCGCAAGGGGCGAAGGCTAGCTCCCGCAATTGGATGTCCCATAATCTCTGTCTCACAGATCGGAAGGAAGTCGAGTAATGTTACTGTTGGAGGACTCGTGGACGGAAAGGAGCGTTTACTGACGTTGATACGGGCGCATCTCATCCCATCATTCGATTTGAATTAGTCAACAAAGTAGTGAGGCCATTACATGGAGCAAAGTTGCGAACGGCGACTGGTGAGGACACCCAAGTCCAAGGAGAAGTAACATGTGAAATCGCTATTGGGAATGTCACCGTACTGCACAATTTTATAGTGGCAGATATTGTTGATGAGATCATAATTGGTGTGGATTTCTTAAGCAACCAAGGCATCAAGATCGACATGCAAAACAGGTCAATGAGCTATAAGAACATGGATGTGCCACTAAATATTGGTTACGAGAACAAGTACATCAGTAAGCGGTCCTCGTGGAAGAAAGCCAACAAATTCCACCGAAGTCGGATGCGATCGTTTGGGTAAGGATTGATGGAGATTACGGGACAAACAAATTGTGGGTGGTAGAGGCAGCAAACAAATCAAAGACGGATATTCTACACCTTTTTCAGTTTATATTCAGAAAGTTCCAATTGATATTCAGAAAATTAAAATTCATATTCAGAATTTTCATTTCATATTCAGAAAATTACATTTCATATTCAGAATTTCCATTTCATATTCCGAAAGTTACAATTCATATTCAGAAAGTTACAATTGGTATTCAGAATTTCCAATTGATATTCCTAAAGTTACAATTCATATTCAGAAAATTACAGTTAATATTCAGAAAGTTACAGTTCATATTCAGAATTTCCATTTCATATTCAGAAAGTTGCAATTGATATTCAGAAATTTACAATTCATATTCAGATAGTTGCAATTCATATTCAGACTGTTCATTTCATATTCAGAAAGTTGCAATTGATATTCAGAAAATTCAAATTGATATTCAGAAAATTACAATTGATATTCAGAAAATTAAAATTATATTCAGAAAAATACAATTGATATTCAGAAAATTACAATTGATATTCAGAAAATTGAAATTGATATTCAGAAAATTACAATTGATATTCAGCGATTTTGCTAGCCTTGGCCAATCTTCGCCTCTGTTGGCGGCATTTACAATCCTCTCCCTGTCCCTCAGGGACTACGTTTTATAATGCGTCCTTTCAATATTTTCGGTTTCTGGAATGAAGGAAAGAATGGTTAAATAAGGTCTGAAAAACATTGCTTGTGTTTCGAATACTTACCATCAATTGAAGCTCTGCATATTGCGCAGAGCTTCGGTATTGCCATGATCAGCGTTTCAGCACATTGGGAATGGCATAAATGCCTGCAGGGCAACACGCGGCACACCGCTTTATATGCCATGGTTGTTAGGCATATGGCGCAATGGCCATTAACTCCATTGCAGTTTATTTATTTTTTAATTTAAATTTAAAGTCGAAGTCACGACCGAGCAGATATATATCAAGTAACAGAGTGAAAATTATATACAAAAAAATTCTAAGTGAAACAATTGCTTCAATGTACATATGTACTCAGTATAAAATTTACATTCGTACACTGATATCAATTGTAATTTTCTGAATATCAATTTTAATTTTCTGAATATCAACTTTAATTTTCTGAATATCAAATGGAACTTTCTGAATATCAAATTTAATTTTCTGAATATCAATTGTAATTTTCGGAATATCAATTGTAACTTTCTGAATATGAAATGAAGACTCTGAATATGAATTGCAACTATCTGAATATGAATTGTAAATTTCTGAATATCAATTGCAACTTTCTGAATATGAAATGGAAATTCTGAATATGAATTGTAACTTTCTGAATATCAATTGTAATTTTCTGAATATAAAATGTAACTTTCTGAATATAAACTGAAAAAGGTGTAGTAGGAAAAACACTGGCTATGACAAAACAAGATGGACGTTTACCGGTAAGAGTACTAAATGAGTTCAGATCGCCGATTAAGCTTTCCAAAGGAGCTATATTGGGACAATGTCAGGAGGTGGAGGTGGTTATAAATTGTGAACAGCTCCAGGAAAATGTTTCTACCAGCAACATTAATCTTTCAGACGATATCACGGCGTGACGCAAGAGCTCGGAGAAGACCACCAGAATAAGGCAAAACAACTTCTACGAAAGTACTCTAGCATATTTGACAAGGATGGTTCCAAGCCAGGTAGAACCAATGTTGTGAAGCATCAAATTGATACCGGTGATGCGAGGCCAATCCACCAAGCTCCTCGAAGTGTTCCCTTGGTCAAACGCCAAGTGGTCAGAGAAATTATACAGGAAATGAGTGAGAGCGGTGTGATCGAACCATCAGCTAGTCCATGGAGCGCACCGGTAGTGCTAGTGAAGAAAAAGGATGAAAAAATGCGGTTCTGCGTGGACTACCGGAAGCTGAACGCCGTAACGAAAAAGGACAGCTATCCATTACCGAGAATTGACGATACTCTGGACTCACTATCTGGTACGAAATGGTTTTCTACACTGGACTTGAAAAGCGGCTATTGGCAAGTGGAGGTTAAAGATGAGGATAAGGAAAATACAGCCTTCAGCGTTGGAGAGGGGCTGTGGCAATTTACGGTAATGCCCTTTGGACTATGTAACGCTCCAGCTACTTTTGAGAGACTCATGGACCAAGTATTGAAAGGACTGCATTGGAAAACATGTTTGGTGTACCTGGACGACATCATCGTGCTTGGAAAAAGCTTTGAGGAACACCTTAAAAACCTGGAGGAAGTTTTCCAAAGGATAGCTGGTGCCGGTCTGAAATTGAGTCCCAAAAAGTGTGCATTGTTCAGGAAGGAAGTAAGTTATTTAGGTCACAATGTAACTACGGAGGGCATCTCCACTGCTAAAGAAAAGATTGAAGCTGTGAAGGATTGGCCAAGACCGAACAATTTACATAAGTTACGAAGTTTCCTTGGACTGTGAAGAAAAAGGATGAAAAAATGCGGTTCTGCGTGGACTACCGGAAGCTGAACGCCGTAACGAAAAAGGACAGCTATCCATTACCGAGAATTGACGATACTCTGGACTCACTATCTGGTACGAAATGGTTTTCTACACTGGACTTGAAAAGCGGCTATTGGCAAGTGGAGGTTAAAGATGAGGATAAGGAAAATACAGCCTTCAGCGTTGGAGAGGGGCTGTGGCAATTTACGGTAATGCCCTTTGGACTATGTAACGCTCCAGCTACTTTTGAGAGACTCATGGACCAAGTATTGAAAGGACTGCATTGGAAAACATGTTTGGTGTACCTGGACGACATCATCGTGCTTGGAAAAAGCTTTGAGGAACACCTTAAAAACCTGGAGGAAGTTTTCCAAAGGATAGCTGGTGCCGGTCTGAAATTGAGTCCCAAAAAGTGTGCATTGTTCAGGAAGGAAGTAAGTTATTTAGGTCACAATGTAACTACGGAGGGCATCTCCACTGCTAAAGAAAAGATTGAAGCTGTGAAGGATTGGCCAAGACCGAACAATTTACATAAGTTACGAAGTTTCCTTGGACTGTGCACGTATTATCGCCGATTTGTGCCAAATTTGGCCAGCGTAGCCAGTAGCCTTCATGAGTTGACCAGGAAGAATATGTCATTTGATTGGAAGAAGGAACATGAAGTGGCTTTCCAAACCTTGAAGGAACGGCTGTGCACTGCCCCAATGTTAGCGTATCCAATCCCAGGCGCAACATTTATTATGCGATTGGAGGAGTTTTGTCACATATTGTCGATGGGCAGGAGAAGGTAGTGGCATACTATAGCCGCACAATTGGGAAGCCCGAAAGGAACTATTGTGTAACACGGAGAGAACTACTGGCATTGGTGGAGTGCATCAAGCATTTCCACAAGTATCTCTATGGACAGCGATGCCACGTCAGGACAGACCATGCAGCGTTGAAATGGCTCTTGCAGTTCCGTAATCCGGAAGGTCAATTGGCACGGTGGATAGAGTGACTACAAAGTTATGACTTTTCCATAGAGCATCGCAAAGGCAGCAACCACGGTAATGCTGATGCAATGTCCCGACGACCATGCAACCTGGAATGCAACCATTGCAGAGGTGTTCATTAACAATTGGGTAGCGAGGTTTGGTGTGCCGATGGAGTTACATTCTGACCAAGGCAGGAATTTCGAATCGGTTGTATTACAAGAAATATGCAAGACATTGGGTATTCGGAAAACGCGAACAACTGCACTGCATCCTTAGTCAGATGGCATGGTGGAACGTTTCAATCGAACCTTAGAAGAGCACATGAGGAAAGTAGTGGATAAGTTCCACTCTCACTCCTTGTTCCTGATGGCATATCGCTCTTAAAGTTGAAGCTTTGAAGCTTCTAAAATGGTAAGCCATGTGCGATTATCTTAACTATTAAGATAATTACAGCCATTTGAAAATTGTTGAGTTTTGTACTATAGCACACACATACACAGTAACACGAATAAAATTTAGTAAACTTTAAGAGGCTGTAAATATTTTAATAGTTAAGATATTCGAACATGGCTTACCATTTTGGAAGCTTCAAAGCTTCAACTTTAAGAGTATGTAAAAATATTTTCAAAAAAATTTAAAAAATTGAAAGAAAATTCACTTCGAAAAAAAATACCATTTTTCCCCATATAAAATGTATGGGAAAGGGCGAAAAAAAAAAATAGCCACCCCTAAGGGTTAAGTTAGACCGCTATTTTTTTGCAAGGCTTATTTTCTCGTCAATGCCTAAAGTTTCAGGGGGTAAGACCGAAAAAATAACCAATTTTTTTTTATTTGAATCACCCTAATGTACATTCACTTGTGCGAATATTGAAATTATATACGATTATAACTATTCGAAAATTAAATGAAAAATTATATAGTAAATGAATAACTATTTTAAAGAAATTCTGCGGGTATCTTCTGCAAATCGAACCAAAACTTCCTCTTCAATTTGGTGCATATTCTCTTTCACATATTTTCGATGTACGCTTAATGAGCACAGACCTAAGAATTAGTTTTTTTTAGTTAATATACAATATTACAAGTATTCATAATCAAAATAAATTCAACTTAAGTTGTGTTATTTTTACATAATTTGCAGAGGGAAATTTATCGCACATCTGTTAGTTTTTTAAAGTCGGTTTTATTTTAACATTGCATTAACATCTGCAGAGAAGTTTAACCATTACTTATTATTCCACTTTAGAAAAAATCACACGGTACATTTGTGACAAGAAATAATAGTCGTTTAATTCTAAATCGTCGCTCCCAACGAAGACTAGCATGTTTCGTTGTTCGCGTGGAAGAATAACATGTTTCAGTCTAAGTTTTTTATTAGAACTTCTAGCGAAACATGCTAGTCTTCCATGAGACCGACGATATAATCTTAATAAAACAAACCATTCAAGCGTGCTTCAGATATCGTTGACCGCATCCAGGTTTTCACTCGTCTGAGAGTGCTAAAGTTCTTTCAATGGAACAGGTTGTACACGGCAGTGAAAGGAATATTGAGAGTGCTTTGACAATTGCTGGGTACAGGAAACCAGGCTCCTGGATCAAATCTTATATTTTGATGACTTTGATAGCTTCTTTTGTCATATTTTTTTGTTTCCAACTAAAATACCAAAGTTCCGCTTGTACTTCCAAGTTTGGAATATCGTAATACGCTGATATTAGTGTCGTTTGTTCCTTTATTTCCTTAAGTGAAATTTCCAAAAGGCTACATGGATGAAGTATGCTTATGGAATAAGCTGCATAGTTGTCTTCGCTAAATCTAGTTTGTAATGAGACAGAAAGCGAATCCAAATACGGAATCAATAAAGACCACTTCCAATACTCTTCTTCACTTGTGGAGGGTGGGTTGGCTCTGTGCTGTTGCATGTTTACGATCCTTCGCCTCTATCAATAGCTCCATGATTATGTCATCCGCGTTAGTTCTGTGAACATTTATCACGCCAACAATTGTATCTATATGTTTTGCGCATGAAAGCATGTTTATAGTTTCCAATCAGTAACAGAAGGCTCTAGAATTTTGGAATATTTTGCAATCATGCATACGGCTATTATAAAGACAGGCCTACTTGCCGCTGAATACAATTGAAATGCGTGTTGCCTAGCAGCAGTATTTCCTTCAATTGATAGCGTTCGCAACCCTTCCACGATTTTACTCATGTTTGCTCTGAAGGCTTCTATGGACTTATACTTTTGTGACCATCTCGTTTCGCAAAACATTTGAATATTGTGAGCTTGGTTCCGGCGGGATGGTGATTCTCTAAAAAATACAATAATATCCTTGATGGTTGCAACCGTGTTCCTTACATCTGGTACGTTATTTAAATCGTTTTCAACCAGATCTAACCGATGGCTAGCGAAGTGGAAAAAAGAGCTTTTGTATAGGTTTCCCTTGGGATTTTTTGGACGCCTCCAGATTTTCAAGCCATTGTGGAGCAACCGTCGTAGCCCTGTACAACACATTTGCTGCAGTCTATTTCTAAATCCACAAGAATAGTTTTAATCAGAGCTGTTAATTTTGATTAGTAATTAGTAATTGATTGATTAGAAGGTTTTTTTTTAATTAGTAATGATTATTTTAATTGCTTTCAAGAAAAAGCAATTACTAATTTATTACGATTAGAAAAAATAAAAAAAAATAAAAAATAAAAATAAAATAAAAAAAATTTAAAAATCAATAAAAAATAAAAAAAAACAAAAATAATCAAAAGTAAACAAAAACGGTTTTTTTTGATTATTTTTGATTTTTTCTTGTTTTTTTTTAAATTTTTTTTGTTTTTTTTTTATTTTTTTTGATTTTTTTGATTTTTTTTTATTATTTTAAAGTTTTGTTGTTAAAAGTATAAACATCTGTGTATCTTTGTATGCAAATATATACACCTACTTACACTTTGGGGCACATGGATTTCTAGAATGAACCTTGATCGCTAAGTATATGTACATATGTATGAGAAAAAATGCCAGGTTTGATGGTTATATTGGTTGGAGTGATGATAACACTAGTTTACAAATAATTAATTTGAAAAAATACCAAGATATTCATGTATTTGGGTGAATTGGCACTGATATGCCAAGCACAAAACATATTTTTTAAATTTTTTGTATGGGTAGGTTTTCGATATATCGGTAATTTTGTGTCTTCAGGTATCATTATAGTATATTAACTATATTTAATAAATTAAATTTTTTTATCTTTATTTTTTAATATCAACAATTGAATACCATTTTTAATTACTTCAGAAATTTTCATTTACAATGAAATATAATGATTAAAAATATTTAAAAATAACAAGTATAAAATGAACAAAGTTATAAAACAAATAAAGTATAATAAACCCTACATATACTCCCCCTCCAGTGAAACGAAAATATATATAAAAATAATTAATTAATATTAAAAGTAACTCTTTTAGTTTTCTTGTTTTCTAATGTAATTGAGTTGGAAAGTGGTTTAGTAATAGTGTTTGCTGGTTTAAGTAAATCAATTGAAAAAGTTTTAACAATGTTTCCATATTGTATTTTAAATGTCTTATTGTGTTTTGAGATAACTTTGAATGGTCCTTCATAAGGTGCTTCTAAGTTAGATTTATGAAGAACTTTGACAAAAACATAGTCACAACTATCTAGATTTTTAGGAACAAAATAATTTTCTTTGTTATGATGGAAAACTTTGGAACGAATAAGAGAAAAATGTTGTCTTAATTTTTGAAGAATTTCGTTTGAAGAATTATTTTCATTATTATTATTGGAAACAACTAATTCACCAGGCAGTCGAAGTGTTTGTCCATACACAAGTTCTGCAGAAGAACATTTTAAATCATCTTTAATTGATGTTCGTAAGCCAAGAAGAATCAATGGTAAAATTTCAGACCAATGAGTAGAATCATTTGAAGCTACAATAGCTGTTTCAAGTGTATTATGAAAACGTTCTATCATACCGTTTGCTTGTGGATGATATGGTGAAGTATGAATTTTATGTGCCCCTAATAATTTGGTTAATTCACTAAAAATTTTCGAAGTATATTGGGAACCTTGGTCTACTGTAATATTTAGTGGGATACCGAATCTTGGCACATAATTTTGGACGAAAGTAGTTGCTATTGTACTAGCTAAAATATCTTTAAGGGGATACGCTTCAGGCCAACGAGTATGTCTATCAATGATAGTTAGAAGATAACGGTAATCTCTTGATATAGGAAGAGGACCGACAATATCCATGTGAATATGCTCAAAACGACCAGAAGGTATTACACCTGAGCATGGTACATATATTAACTTTGCCAAGGCGGACTGGGACAGTTTTCAGACATATACGGACGAATCCTTGGCTGCTCTATCCATTCCTACGGACGTACGCAAAGGCGAACGAGACTTCCGCAACATCATTGACTCGGCCTCTAAACGCTTCATTCCTGCGGGTCGAATATCTCAAATAAGACCAAATTTCCCCGCGGAGGCAGCGGCCATGGCTAGAGAAAGAGATGAAGTGCGAAGTCTCAATCCCGCAGACCCCCGTATAAAGGATCTCAACGCGGAAATTCGTAGGTTGGTCGATAAACATAAACTGGCCAAATGGAAACAACACCTAGAGCAATGCAACCTCTCTGATGGTGTTGGCAAATTATGGACTACGGTCAAAGCTCTATCTAATCCAACACAACACAAGGATAAAGTAGATATTACTTTCGGTGATAGGGTGAAGAAGGGCCCTAGGGGATGTGCGAACGCCTTCTGTAGACAATTTGTACTACATTCCCCGCCCGATAGAGCTAAACGTAGAACCATGCGACAGGCGCGTAAATATAAAAACCAAAATACGCCCATTGTCATCACTGCCTCAGAGGTCCATCGGCCCCGACGGCATTGCCATGAAGATGCTGAAACATCTAGGCCAGGAGGGACACAAATACTTAGCGGCTCTATTCAGTCTTTCACTGAACACTTTCGTCATTCCTGAAATATGGAAAAAGGCGAGAGTGGTTCCATTACTAAAACCTAGAAAACCGGCAAACATAGGCGATTCATATCGTCCTATATCACTTTTGTCACCGGTAGTGAAGACGCTAGAGTCCATTTTGCTCCCGTATTATACTGCAAATCTGCACCTGGCTAGTCATCAACATGGCTTCCGTAAGCTGCACAGCACCACCACCGCACTCAATGCCATTACAACTCAAATAAATAGCGGCCTAAATCAAAGCCAACCAAATCACAGGACTGTGTTAGTGGCACTTGATCTGTCGAAAGCTTTTGACACAGTCAACCATGCCACTCTCATACAAGATCTGTTTGAGACACAGATACCTGATGGTTTAAAGAGATGGACCGCTAATTATTTGAGTGGACGGCAGGCGTCGGTTAACTTTAGAAACGCAAAATCAAAACCTAGACGTATTAGACAGGGGTGCCACAGGGTGGTGTCCTATCCCCGACACTGTTTAATTTCTATCTATCGAAGATGCCCCCACCACCAGAGGGCGTCTCCGTCGTTTCATATGCCGACTACTGTACAATAATGGCGACGGGGAAGGGCCCCTATACTAATGAACTCTGTACGAGAATCAATGGTTACCTCTGCGACCTTTCCAGGTTTTTCACTGAGCGATATCTGACAATATCTCCGACAAAATCAACGGCGACGCTTTTTACGACATGGACGCACCAGGTGAGAAATGAATTAGACATTTTCGTTGATGGCACTAAGCTACCAACTGTCAGCCACCCAAAGTTATTAGGGATGACACTGGATAATACTTTCTCATTTGCTGGTCATGTGTCTGCAATGGTCTCAAAGGTACGTGGTCGCAACAAGATCCTCAAGTCACTTGCCGGCAGTACTTGGGGAAAAGACAAAGAAACGTTGCTGACTACATATAAGGCCATTGCCCGACCAGTCTTTGACTATGCTGCGCCCATATGGTCGCCTAATGTACATAACACCAACTGGACGAAGTTACCAGTCTGCCAAAATACTGCCATCAGAACTGCTAGGGGATGTCTCCTCATGTCTTCCGAGTCTCACCTCCATCAGGAGGCAAAACTGCTCAATGTAAAAGAGCATGCGGAAATGCTGAGCAGGCAATTCCTTCTGAACTGCCACAAGCCAGCACATCCAAACCGTCATCTTTTGGACATAGATCCGCCCCCGAGAGACATAAGGAGACATCTCCGTAAGCACTATGATGAGATCCGGCATCATATTACCTTGCCGTTTGATCTGCAGAATCATAAGCGGGCTCTAACCGACATCCACACCGAGTCGGTAGACACTTTTGTCGGATCTCTACCTGTGAATCCCGTTCTGAACAGTCCTCCACCGGATATTGCTGAAGAAGAACGCACCTTACCAAGGGAGACAAGAGTGACCTTGGCACAGCTTAGGTCTGGATATAGTGTAAGGTTAAACTCCTACTTATCCAGGCTTAATGATACAATCTTAAATACATGCCCTGCATGTGGTAGGACCCCCCATGATACTCTACATCTCTTCAATTGTTCATCTGAACCTGCTCTTCTAACCCCTCTGTCCCTCTGGACAAACCCTGTTGAAACTGCACGTTTCCTTGGACTCCCCTTAGAAGAGCTTGATGAAGATCTTCGGAATGATCATACACTCTAGACAGGGCAATGCATTGTTAACAACAACAACAACACCAGAAGGTATTGAAATTTTTTGAATAGGAGTTTTTGTATTTCTCGTAATTTTGGATTTCTGGCAATTAATACAAGATGATGTCCATTCATTAATTTCTTTACGCATACTAGGCCAAAAATACTTTGTTTGAATCAATTTTCTAGTAGTACGAATGCTTGGATGAGATAGACAGTGAATTTGTCAAATATAATTCTTCTCATAGAAAGTGGGACATATGGCCTAAATGATTGGTGTGAAACATCACACCAAATATTTAAATTTATGATTGGAAAATTGACTTCTTTTAAATTACTTTTAGAATTTGGATCAGAAATAATTTCTTGTAACATTTTATCTGTTTGCTGTTCTTTGAATAAAGTTTCTAAATTAATATCTTGAGTTGAAATGGAATTTACCTCTGGAATACGGGAAAGTGTGTCGGCAACTATGTTGTCTTTTCCACGTATATATTGTATATCATTAGTGAATTGTGCAATATATTCAAGATGACGTATTTGACGAGGAGATCTATCTACTTTAGAATTTAGAACATGGGTTAAAGGCTTATGGTCGGTATAAATGATAAATGTTCTACCTTCAAGAAAATGTTTGAAATGTTTAACAGAATTATAAATTGCTAAAAGTTCCCTATCGAAAGTAGAATAGTTAATTTCAGTTGGGGTTAATTTTCTTGAAAAATATGCCAAAGGTTCCAATAAATTGTTAGTTTTCTGTTGCAAGACAGCTCCTATTGCAACATTTGATGCATCTACTGCTAATGACAAAATACCATTTTTGTCAAAATGAGTAAGCAAAGTATTTTTAGCAAAAAGTGTTTTAACATTTTCGAACGCGTTTGTAGTTTTATCTGTCCAATTTAATTCTTTAAGTTTATTTTTAATAGAAAATGTTAACATTTCATGTTCTGCTGCTAACATTTTAACATAGCGATGGTAATAATTGACCATGCCTAAAAATTTTTGTAATTTATTGATAGAAGTGGGTCTTAGTTATTGTTTGAATTCTTTCTAAAGAGGGTTTAATACATTCACAAGAAATTTCATAACTTAAGAAGTCTAATTTATCTATGCCGAAAATGCATTTAGATGGTTTAACATTTAAATTATATTCTTCAAGTCTTTTAAATATCAATTTTAAATGTTCGAAATGTTGGCTTACATTATCACTCGCAATTAAAATATCATCTATATAAGTGAATACAAAATCAAAGTCAGAAAATACTTCATTAATAAAGCGTTGAAATGTTTGAGCACTATTACGTAAACCAAAAGGCATGCGAACAAACTCAAACATTCCAAATGGAGTAGTTATCGCAGTTTTGTGTATATCTTCTTCTGCCATGGGTATTTGGTGATAAGCCCGAACGAGATCGATTTTGGAAAAAATTTGTTTGTTTTTTAAATCGATAGTTAAATCGTGAATATGTGGTAAGGGATATCGATCCGGTGTAGTTATAAAATTTAATCTTCTATAATCTCCACAAGGTCTCCAATCATTTGGTTCTTTTTTTGGAACGAGATGAAGAGGAGAAGCAATTGGAGAACTTGATGGTCTACATATCCCTGTTTTAACTAAAAATTCAAACTCGGTTTTTGCAATTTTAAGTTTAATTGGATCAAGACGTCGTGGTTTTGAAAATGGAAGTACTCCTTTTGTTTCAATCCTGTGAACCGTATGGTGTTTCACCTCTTTGGTGTAATCTGGTTCACACGTAATAGAAGGAAATTCTTTTAATAATTGAGAAAATTTGTTTTCTGCAATTGGAATCTTAAGGGAGAAAATATCGCAAAAACCGGTTGATCCAGAAACTCTTAATTTAGTAGTCGAGTCTAAAATTTCTCTATCTTTAATGTTAACTGTAATTCCGAATTTTTCTAAAAAATTTGCGCCTAATATGGGTGTAGTGATATTTGCAATAATAAAAGGAAATTCGAAATCTTTTCGTAAACCAAGATCAATTTTTAAAAGTTTTGTTCCAAAAGTTTCGATTGAAGAACCATTAGTAGCCGATAATTTAAGATCCGAATCTCGTTTATAATTTTTGAATTTAGAAAATGGGATCACTGATACTACTGCACCAGTATCAATTAGAAAATTAAGTTTATTAAATCTATCGAAAACAAATAGGCGACGGGTTGGTTTAGGAGTATTTCCATTATCCGTCACCGTCATAATGGAACGATTCAATATAAATTTTCTTCTGAATTTCTATTGTTAATTTGATTAAAGTTGCAAGGTGGTATACATTTGAAGGCATTATTCCTAAATTTTCTGTGATACCAACAAATATTCGATGAATTGAAGTTTCTTCTATAGGAATTGCTTGGGGATCTAGATCTAGGTCTTTCTCTTTCTTTTGATCTAGGTCTGATTCGTAATTCATTGATATCAGTACTAATTTTATTTAAATTTTGAAAAATTGCTGTAGTTAATTCTGTCAAAGATTTAATACAATGTTCTAAAGAATTGTTGTTGATACTGGTAATAGAAGATTTTGAGGAATCTGATTTATTAAGTAAATCGAAAATTTTGTCAGCTAAAATAATAACTTCGTCTATATTTGAATTTCCTGTCGAAGTTAGGTGAATTTGAATTTGTTGTGGCAATTTTCTAACCCACAATTTAAAAAGTAATTCACGACTAACTATCGAATTTGAGCCTATTAAAGATTTCATATAACGAAAAAGTTCGGATGGTGAACGATCACCAAGTTCCATATGAGAAAATAATCTTTCAAGTCTCTTTTCTTCACTGAGAGAAAATCTTTCACAAAGAGCTTTCTTGATAGTCTCAAATTTGTTAATGGTAGGAGGTGGATTGATAATATCTATAATTTTAGTTATTGTTTCTCGTTGAAGGGCAACAAGAACATTTTGAAATTTAATATTATCGTCTATAATATTATTTATTTCAAATTGTCCTTCAACAAGAACAAACCATGCTTCTGGACATTCTTCCCAAAATTGAGGCAATTTAATAGTTTTAGTTTTGATTTGCCCTAAAGTTATCTCCAAATGTAGTTATGTTGTTTGTATTATTGTTTTCAATCATGTTTGTGTTAGTGTCACTTTGTTTATTGTGTATGTTGTTGTTGTTTTGATTTTCTGAAATTGTAAAATTGCGAGTACGAACAGGGGAACGATTAAGCATTTCGAAAAAAAAGGAAACAAATAGAAATGATTAAAATTCCCTGGAAAGAGAGTTTACAGTAAAGCAATAATAAACAGATTTATGTAAAAAAAAAAAAAAAAAATTAATTAAATGTTTAAAACGAATTTAAATATATATATATATATATATATATATATATGTAATTAATGTAATTTAAATATGTATATTGAAATTTTTGTTGGTTAAAATTATATGAAAATAAATTATATCAATATTTAATAATTAATTACTTTCATATTAGATTTAGAAAAAGGAGCAGAAAAAGTATAAATTTTTATAAAATACCAAAATTTTCAATTAAGCAGGGTTGATTGTTGATAAATTAATGCCACGATTTATATTGCTCTTTCAAATTGGAATTGAGGTTGTTATTGAATTAATTTTGATTGTAGTTGATGTAATTATTTAATGTTTAGTATTCAATCCAATATAATAAGAAATTTGAAGTTGATTATTATAACTGATGTTTCTGTTGTTATAGTTGTTGAACTTATTGCTGTCGTTAAAGTTGTTGAATTTCTTGATGTTGTGATATCACTCAAGTATTTAATTATTGGTAGATAGTTGTTATTTAATATTTATTTATGCACTTAGTATGAATATTTGAATATTATAGCTTTTGATTAGGTATAATTTTCATTAATGCACTTTTAGAATTAAATTTCAATGGAAAAGTTTGAAATATGTCTATTTGATACATATGTGCATATGTAAACACAATAATGTATCGCGTCGGGTACTGCGAACGCTTCTTAAGTCCGTATTTGTATTAATTAATAACTTTCGATGATAAAATTCGATGTTTTATAATTTTGAATTGATTCGTTGTGTTCACTAGGATAGTACTGGAGAATATTGTAATATTGATGAACTTTTGATGTGGATTACTTTTTTTGATTACGCAGAACTGAAAATACATATGTATTTATTGAAATGCACTTTTTGTGGTATTGTCTTATATGATTCGCTTTAATGGTTCAAAGCAGGATCGCCAATATATAGTATATTAACTATATTTAATAAGTTTGATTTTTTTATCTTTATTTTTTTAATATCAACAATTGAATACCATTTTTAATTACTTCAGAAATTTTCATTTACAATGAAATATAATGATTAAAAATATTTAAAAATAACAAGTATAAAATGAACAAAGTTATAAAACAAATAAAGTATAATAAACCCTACAATCACTTTATTCCAATGTTGCAAAAGCGATGGAGCTAAGCGATACCTCGTTCGAAAGGAAATTAAAATAATGTAAGGTAGGTTGGTTGACTTCGCCGCTGCTCGCAATATGGTCATCAGTAGTACCAGGTTCCAGCATAAGCGAATACACCAAGCCACATGGCTGTCCCCTGATCAAAGAACTAGAAACCAGATTGATCATGTCTTGATTGACGGCAGACATAGCTCCACCGTTCTGGACGTGCGTACACTGCGTGGTCCCAATATTGACTCTGACCATTATCTTGTCGCAGCCAAGATACGCACACGCCTCTGTGCAACGAAGAAAGTGCGCACAGTAACGGAAGGAAAGTTTGACGTCGAGAAGCTGCGCATGACACAGACAGCTGATAATTTCACAACTCGACTCTCAAACCTGCTAGCAGAGGGCAATCCTCGACCTAACGATGTAACCGAGCAATGGAAGCATATCTCTCACTCATTGCGTACCGCCGCTGAGGCCACTATAGGGTTCCAGCGAGCCCGCAAGAACAACTGGTACGATGAGGAATGCAAAACTGCCTCGAAAAAAAAGGACGCTGCCTACAAGGAGACGTTGCGAACGGGCGCAAACCACAGTGTATGGCAAAATATCGTGAGGCAAAGAAGGAAGAGAGACGCCTTTTCAGAAAAAAGAAAAGTGAGGCCGAAAGGCGTGAGTGTGAGGAGCTTGAGATGCTGGCTGGCAGGAATGATGCCCGAAAATTCTATGAAAAGATCCGGCGGATGACGGAAGGTTTTAAGACCGGGGCAAGCTCCTGCAAGGACAATAATGGCGACCTGGTAACCGACGTACAAAGTGTACTTAAATTATGGAGGGAGCACTTCTCCTCACTGCTAAATTGCGAGGGAGACGTCGAACCCGATACCCCAATCCCTGACGATGGAAAAGTCGTCCCACCACCTGACTATGATGAAGTGAGGATAGCTATATCCCGGCTCAAAAACAACAAAGCGCCTGGAAAAGACGGACTACCCGCCGAGCTTTTCAAACGCGGAGGAGAAGAGCTGGTAAAAAGCATGCATCAGCTGTTATGCAGAATATGGTCAGACGAATGCATGCCTCCGGATTGGAATTTAAGTGTGCTTTGCCCAATCCACAAGAAAGGCGATCCCGCTAACCGCACCAACTACCGCGGAATTAGTCTTCTTAATATCGCATATAAGGTTCTTTCTAGCGTGTTGTGTGAAAGGCTGAAGCCCATCGTAGACAAACTGATTGGACCTTATCAGTGTGGCTTTAGACCTGGTAAGTCTACCATCGACCAGATTTTCACGATACGCCATAACCTGGAGAAGACCCATGATAAGGGAATCGACACTCACCATCTCTTTGTCGATTTTAAAGCCGCTTTTGACAGCGTAAAAAGGAGTTGCCTGTATGCCGCCATGTCTGAATTTGACTTCCCTGCAAAGCTTACCAACAGCTCCGTCAGAATCGGGAAGGACCTCTCTGAGCCATTTGAAACCAAACGAGGCTTCAGACAGGGCGACTCCCTTTCGTGCGATTTCTTCAATCTGATGCTGGAGAAGATAATTCGAGCAGCAGAGCTAAACCGCAATGGTACAATCTTTTACAAGAGCGTGCAATTGCTGGCGTATGCCGATGATATTGATATCATTGGCCTTAACAACCGCGCCGTAAGCGCTGCCTTCTCTGGACTGGATAAGGAAGCGAAAAAAGTGGGTCTTGCGGTCAACGAGGACAAGACGAAGTATTTGCTGTCATCAAAGAAAGAATCGGCGCACCTGCGCCTTGGCAGCCATGTCACTGTTGATAGTTACAAATTTGAAACTGTGAGGGACTTCGTCTATTTGGGAACCAGTATCAACACCGAAAATAATATCAGTCTAGAAATCCAGCGGAGAATCACTCTTGCCAACAAGTGCTACTTTGGACTGAGTAGGCAATTGAGAAGTAAAGTCCTCTCTCGAAGAACAAAGATCACGCTCTATAAGTCTCTCATCATACCTGTCCTGATGTATGGCTCAGATTCATGGACAATGTCAAGAGAAGATGAGATGGCCCTTGGAGTATTTGAGAGAAAAGTTCTCCGGAAGATTTATGGTCCTTCCCGTGATGCCAACGGCGAGTATAGAAGGAAATTTAACGATGAGCTGTACGAGCTCTACGCAGATCTGACCATAGTCCAGCGAATTAAAGCCCAAAGACTCCGCTGGCTGGGCCATGTTATGCGAATGGACAAAGAAGCTCCAGCACAGAAGGTTTTCCTATCGTCGCCTGAATTCGGCAGCAGAGGAAGGGGGAGGCCTCGACTGAGATGGAAACAACAGGTGGAGGATGACTTGAACTCCCTTGGGGTTTCCAATTGCCGTCCGTTATCGCTAAAAAGGAATGACTGGCGTGCTTTGATACGAAACGGCCAAAATCGCTTAGGCGGTTAAGCGCCAATAAATGATGATGATGAAGGGTGGGTCAAACCATTGCCGAGCAATAGATGGCCAAAGTCGAAATTTTGTCGAATTTTTTACGATTTTGAAAAAAAAAAATTTATTTTAAAAATGTTATTTTTCATGCGAAGTTGTGAAAATCAGAACTGTTTATTTTTTCGAAAATTAGTGTGTATAATTGCAAATAATTTAAGCGTAATATTACCAAGATCTAGGAAAAACTGAATTTTGGCGATTTTTTTGTAAGTTTCAACATCTCTACTTTTAATAGAATTGTAAAAGGTCGATGTCTGAGTATTGTAGATATTCAAAAAAATATTCATAGTATTAGTCATTACTAAGCCAATAAAGTCCAAATCAACCGTTTTTAGAATTTTTGTCGGTCTGTCTGTAAACTAGTGTAATTTGTCCTTTTATATGTAAACGGCTAGTGTCGGACATTTCTCCTTTGATACCCTACGGGTACGGTCGGATAGTTATATTTGAACACTTATAAGGCTAGGCTCACACTGCACCGATTTCACCCGAATGTAAACAAACTTTGGCCGCCCGATAAAATAGAACGCGTTCGAATTTCTCTGATGAGACCGGATGAAAAAGTCGGTTGCAGTGTGAGCGTAGCCTAAGTATGCTACACAAATTAAAACATAGGCATACCAACTATGTCCAAAAGAGACTTGTAATGATCAATTGATCAAAAATTAAGCGGTTATTATCCATAGAGACATGTCCCGGATTAATAAATTTCGTCCACAATGGGCGACGTAGTCATTTATGGGCATTTGACATTTGATTTACTATCGTTCAGTACTATTAACAAGTTGTAAATTACACTGCTACATTCCATATTTTTCATATTAATATTTTATCATCATTATCATTCCATATTACATATACCTTTTTAAAAATAATAGACTGAATGTGCAAAAGCGCCAGTTCTGTTAAGGTTGTAGTTCGACCACTTGATGAGAACTAGTACGAAAGATCTCGAGATTTTTCCTCCAGGGATATTTCGTCGCTCCCAACGAAGACTAATACATTTCAGTTAGCGTGGAAGACTAACACAGTTCGTTCTCTGCGTCGAAGACTAACACACTTCGTTCTCTGCGTGGAAGACTAACACACTTCAGTTTTCTGCGTCGAAGACTAACACACTTCAGTTTTCTGCGTGGAAGACTAACATACTTCAGTTTTCTGCGTCGAAAACTAACACACTTCGTTCTCTGCGTCGAAGACTAATACACTTCAGTTTTCTGCGTGGAAGACTAACACACTTCAGTTTTCTGCGTCGAAAACTAACACACTTCGTTCTCTGCGTGGAAGACTAACACACTTCAGTTTTCTGCGTGGAAGACTAACACACTTCAGTTTTCTGCGTCGAAAACTAACACACTTCGTTCTCTGCGTCGAAGACTAATACACTTCAGTTTTCTGCGTGGAAGACTAACACACTTCAGTTTTCTGCGTCGAAAACTAACACACTTCGTTCTCTGCGTGGAAGACTAACACACTTCAGTTTTCTGCGTCGAAGACTAACACACTTCAGTTTTCTGCGTGGAAGACTAACATACTTCAGTTTTCTGCGTCGAAAACTAACACACTTCGTTCTCTGCGTCGAAGACTAATACACTTCAGTTTTCTACGTGGAAGACTAACACACTTCAGTTTTCTGCGTCGAAAACTAACACACTTCGTTCTCTGCGTGGAAGACTAACACACTTCAGTTTTCTGCGTGGAAGACTAACACACTTCAGTTTTCTGCGTCGAAAACTAACACACTTCGTTCTCTGCGTCGAAGACTAATACACTTCAGTTTTCTGCGTGGAAGACTAACACACTTCAGTTTTCTGCGTCGAAATCTAACACACTTCGTTCTCTGCGCCGAAAACTAATACACTTCAGTTTTCTGCGTGGAAGACTAACACACTTCAGTTTTCTGCGTCGAAAACTAACACACTTCGTTCTGCTATGTGGAAAATCCCAACAACTCAGGGATTTTCCATATGGCTGGGTCCCGGGACTGACTTTCCTTGTGTTGGTGGTATCACAACGGGCCTTTCAAAACTGGCCTAAGTGTGCCTCTGCGGCAGCCCTTTTGAACCTAACCTAATCTATTCTTCGACGCAGAGAACGAAGTGTTAGTTTTCGACGCAGTTCCGCGATCTGGCTTAGGCTATCCAGATCAGGTAGTCTGAAGGAGAGATCAAGGTGTAAATCCCTTGAAAAAACCCCTCCTCCAACTCTGCCGTCCAACTTCGAGCCGTCGGTGTATATGGAAGTGCCACCATTTGTTTCGGGACACCAATCCGTCCTCTTCCAGTCTTCTTTGCTGGGAATGTTTATTTTGAAACAGCTATCCCCGACTGTAGTGGTCGCACAACGATCTATGCTTAGAGGTTTGCCCCATCCCGGAGGTTGCCTATCAACGACGAGTTGTTCCGATTAACTGCCCGATATGTCGTTGCGGGAGTCCTGCTATCTGTAGCGTTACATGTTAATCGCTCAGCTACCACCGTGAAGTGTGTTAGTCTTCCACGCAGAGAACTGAAGTGTATTAGTCTTCGACGCAGAGAACGAAGTGTGTTAGTCTTCGACGCAGAAAACTGAAGTGTGTTAGTCTTCCACGCAGAGAACGAAGTGTGTTAGTTTTCGACGCAGAAAACTGAAGTGTGTTAGTCTTCCACGCAGAAAACTGAAGTGTATTAGTCTTCGACGCAGAGAACGAAGTGTGTTAGTCTTCGACGCAGAAACTGAAGTGTGTTAGTCTTCCACGCAGAAAACTGAAGTGTATTAGTCTTCGACGCAGAGAACGAAGTGTGTTAGTCTTCGACGCAGAAAGCTGAAGTGTGTTAGTCTTCCACGCAGAGAACGAAGTGTGTTAGTTTTCGACGCAGAAAACTGAAGTGTGTTAGTCTTCCACGCAGAAAGATATGTCGTTGCGGGAGTCCTGCTATCTGTAGCGTTACATGTTAATCGCTCAGCTACCACCGTGAAGTGTGTTAGTCTTCCACACAGAGAACGAAGTGTGTTAGTCTTCGACGCAGAGAACGAAGTGTGTTAGTTTTCGACGCAGAAAACTGAAGTGTGTTAGTTTTCCACGCATAAAACTGAAGTGTGTTAAGGGTGAAATACATAAAGCTTTGTTAACCTCGCCTGACATTTGCTACCTCAAAACTTTGCGTCCAACTTCATAGGTATGCTACAATGAACGCCTTGACGCTTCTCTTTTATACATTTGTTTTCGTTATTTATTTCCTTGCATTCAGAGTGTTTTGGTTAATTTATTAATTTAATAGAGAAAAAATGAATTAATTATTATTTTCTCCAACTTTTTTTTCTTTAATTAAAGCAAACTCATCAACATCTGATTGTCAAAGCAAGCAAAGCAAGCAAAATTTGAGAGTTTGCCAAATTTCAACCTCGCTTCAACTTTGAGGTCTCCAATTTGCCATGCTTGGTTTAAATACGTATACTGAACTTTTCTGTCAAAGTCAAAGTTTGAGGTAAAGCCAAAATAAAGCTTTATGCAACTGACCCTTTAGTCTTCGACGCAGAAAACTGAAGTGTGTTAGTCTTCCACGCAGAGAACGAAGTGTGTTAGTCTTCGACGCAGAAAGCTGAAGTGTGTTAGTTTTCCACGCAGAGAACGAAGTGTGTTAGTCTTCGACGCAGAAAACTCAACCGTGTTAGTCTTCGTTGGGAGAGACGATTTATGTGCATGAATACATGCATTTATATAAAAGAACTTCTTGCTTCACCTATACATTTGTTTGTTTGTGCAAGTGAATATTTATGTATGTACATACATATTTTTCTATAACAGTACTGGGGGGTCACTCTGTATTGCGATGCGAAAGAAAATTTTTTCGCATTTGCCTTAGCGACACTCTGTAGCTCAACTATCGCAACGGAAATTGACATTTTCGGATTTGTTTTTTCCTTTTTCGCATTCATTTTTTCCCTCTCGAATCGCGTACACTCTGTATCGCGAAAGTGAAATGTCAATTGCTTTGTACATTCGGATTTGTCGTCCTACAACAAAACGCAGTCGAACCGCTATCGCACCGCTTAACAATTTTGAATAAAATTAAATTTTTAAACATATTCTTGTAAATTATTGTATACTTACCTTTCTTATCGAAAAACATGTTTATTTTGGCGCTTATTTCGCAAAATTAATAAAAAAAAAATATTTTTTTTTTTAAATATTTTGTTTAACTTTTAAATTTACAAAATAATTACCAAAAATTTGTAAGAAAACTTCAATTAAACTAATAAAATTATGTTTATACGGACGTGATTTTGCATATGCACACGCATGCACACATATTTCATTACACATAAAAGGTATATATATAGGTACAAATATCTTTTGCAAGTACAAGTGTTTGCAGCATAGCATACAGTTAGGCGCCAAATTAAAAGAAATGGTATGGGTAAAAGCATAGGACAAGAGCCTTGACTTGAAGTATGCAATGAAAATTGTCAACTTTCGGTTTTACAACAGTGATGCCAACCCAAGCAAGAAAATAACCAAAGGCCGCAGAACGCAGCACTGTTAGCAATGCTATAGCAATACAGAGTACCATTTCCTTATCGCATCGCATTTAACTTTCGAATCGCTTTGAATTTCGAATCGCAATACAGAGTGACCCCCCTGGAAAAAAATAAAAAAAATCAAAAGTAATCAACAGTAATCATTACTTTTGATTATTTTTGAATTTTTTATTTTTTTTTGATTTTTTTAATTTTTTAAAATTTTTTTTTTATTTTTTTTTTTTTAATCAATTGAAAAATATTCATTAAAAAGTGAAAATAATTGGTAATCAATCATTAGGTGGCTTCTCAAAAAATAATCAATGAAATGCTAATCATTACCGATTAGTAATCAATTATTAACAGGTCTGGTTTTAATAGCGGCGGCAATAGATTAAGCGTCCATAGCCGTCAGCTCAACGAAACCCAAAAATTCTTCTCGTACTCCAATATTGCTGTCGTAAAAACGTATACCGATAGAAAGCTGTTCGATACCCGCTATATCAGCGCTTTCATCTGCCAAAATGTTATATGTTGGTGCTTTTTTTATGTCCCCTACGATGTGGTTTCTTATAACAACGCCACATATATTTATTATATCATTTTGGATTTGAGGAGAAGTATATTTTGCGTTTTTACTACCACAGCTGAAATGATTTTTTAATTCGGTATCGCCTGCTTCAATCTTCATTTTTAGCAAATCCATCAAATTTCCTAAAATAGTAATTTCAGTTTAAATTTTAATCGAAACACCGCCTCTAAGACCATCTTTAAACAGAGAATGTTTTCTTGCCGAAACTTGTTAACTTAAAAACTTGTTTTTTTTTTAAATAATCGAAGAATGTTGCAGTAATGCGTTATACATACGCACATCACAGGTAAATTAGTATGGGAAAAAATACGAAACTAAAAAGTTATTCATTTAAACCTTTTGATCACGAAGCTTCATCCTGTAAGCTTGAACTTGAAGCAGCAACTTTTTCAACTCGAGTCGAAGTTGACTCCACAATCTTTCTTTTTGGTGCTGTAACGAGAGGAGTTTAAAATATGTGACGCTGCCTACCGTCCGAAATGGAATATTTCGAAAATCATATCAAAACTACCGCTGGATATTTAAGGTTCGGTTTACTTGTTTCTTATAATAAAGTCTATTAAATACAAAATGAGGCTGAAATGAGGAGGGCGAAATGAGGAGGGCGAGTCACATTTTATAAATGAAAACAAATTAATGTTTGGGCGGGACAACGTCTGCCGGGTCTGCTAGTGTAAGAATATATTAAAAATTTGGCGACTTTAGTTCGCTTTTGCAAATTGAATTAATATCAGTGACGTTAGATCGCTAAAAATTATGACCTTAGTTTTCTTTTGGCTTCCGTATTAGCGTCACTGACATTAATTCGCTTTTGGGGTTCCAGTGATTTTAGTTCGCGCCTGTATTTTTGTATTTGAATACTTTTTTATATTATAAGCTTTTATTTACTTTCACTTGACGGTTGTCTGTAATGAAATCTTGCAAATTGAATTTGATACACTACCCGGTGTCCGATTGATCTGAAATTCTGCACCCATGTTTAACCCCGATGACAATGCAATATTATGAAAAAAAAAAAAATTCCGATAGGTGGCGCGTGGGTCGCTATATTTTCAGGAAATTTTGCTTTTGATATTTTACTAACTTGCAGTTGAGATGGGGTTTTGCAATTATCATCATCGTTCAGTATTTTTGTATTTGAATACTTTTTTATATTATAAGCTTTTATTTACTTTCACTTGGCGGTTGTCTGTAATGTAATCTTGGAAGTTAAATTTGATAAACGTCCCGGTGTCCGATTGATCTGAAATTCTGCACCAATTTTTAACCCCGATGACAATGCAATATTATGAAAAAAAATTCCGATAGGTGGGCGTGGGTCGCTATATTTCCAGGAAATTTCGCTTTTGATATTGTACTAACTTGCAGTTGAGATGGGGTTTTGCAATTTTCATCATCGTTCAGGCTTCGCTAACAATGCATTATACGAAAAAAAAAATCTAAAATATTGCTTAATTTCAAAAATCCCATTTATCGTTCTATATTAAGTTTAGTCGTTTGGTCTTATATTCCAACAGTAACTTTGCTTACCACGCGGCTTTATTGCCGCTAGCAGCCGAATGATATCGCTGGGAAAACCAAAGTATGGTAAAGATTACCCTAAAACTTTACCCGAACTTTGTTGTCTCAGCGACATCAAGCGCTCAAAAAATGTTGTAAATCTTCAATTCTGTGTGTGTCAGGCTAAAATTTGGATCTGATTAAAGGCTGTGTGTTAATCGGTATTTGTTTTCGTCAGAGTATTACTACCATGAAAAGAAATATTTCCGTAAAAAAATTCCGCTAGGTGGGGCTGAGATCGCGGTGATAAAAACTGAAAATCGTAATTATGGACCGAATTGGCTGATATTTTACGTGTGTGTTACTTAATTAATTTCCAAATGTTAAAAAAAAATGGACCCGCTAGATGGGCGTTGCTCTATTTAAGAAATGCGAAGGTCTGTTTTCGGTGTCGTTTAATTCGTTTTTCAACGAACTTTCCGTTGAGGTAGGATCTTGAAATTTTCATCATTATTTGTTTGTCTGCCTCCACGCAAAATAACAAAAAAATAATTCCGATAGGTGACGCACGGGTAGAGATATTTGAAAGTTTTCATTCCAGGAAATTTTGCTTTTGATATTGTACTAACTTGCAGTTGAGATGGGGTTTTGCTATTTTCATCATCGTTCAGGCTTCGCTAACAATGTATTATACGAAAAAAAAAATCAAAAAATCAGCTTAATTTCAAAAATCCCGTTTATCGTTCTATATTAAGTTTAGTCGTTATTGCCATATTCCAAAAGTAACTTTACTTACCAAGCGGATTTCTTGCCGCCATAGAACATAGAAAATATTTTTGCCGTGTGTATATATTTTCTAAGTTCTCTGTTGCCGCTAGCAGCCAATTGATGTCGCTGGGAAACCCAAAGTATGCTGTGTGTTAATCGGCATTTGTTTTCGTCAGAGTAAAATGAGGTGAACAAATTTCCTATGGTGAACGAATATTTTCCATTTTGCTGTGCCAAACGAAAAGGTAAATTTTGAGGTACCACGAAATAAATCCCAAGTGAAATTAGTCCCAAAAAAAATTAAATAAGTCCCAAATATTTTCCATACAAATTGGGACTTACTTCATAATGAAATAACTCCCAATGCGTTGGGACTTATTTCATAAAATTTTGTTGGGAATTATTTCATAATTAAATAATTAATTAATTAATTTCTCTTAAATTGCAATTTAGCAAGCTTTCACGTTTTTGTAATTGTTTCTATAACAGTTGTAACGTAAGATTTTAGCAAAAGTACCAACAGTCTTATTACATCGAAACTGATATTGTTGTGTCAATATGTTCCAAAAAGAACATATTTTCAATAACTTTGGACAACAACAATAAAAAGATATTGATCGATGATACATTTTCAATTTTACCGCTGGGGTGTTTTAAACAGTTGATTTTGATCGCCAAAAGGAAGAAAAGGACTGGTCCAAATATTGGCCCGATAACTTACATACCGACAGACAGACAGAAATTTACAATTTTATTATATGTAGAGATTATGAAAAGGCAGGCAGGAAAAAAAGTTGGGGGGGGGGGGGGGAAGGGCGCGTACTGCCGCGCAAACGGCCCATCCTGCCCCTCCTTCCACCCAACTCTTTCTTCCATGTTTATGTATATGTACATACTAACATACATATATGTGCAATGACGAGGTTTTGAATTAATTTCATTTTTTTTTACTTTTTACACATATTCAGGTGTATAATTAATAACGTATTGCTTCTATATAAATATATGTACATATGTATATCTACTGAATAAATAAGCACTTGAATTGGGAGTTATTTCATTTATCTTGGGACTTATTTCATTTGGGAGTTTTTTCATTTTTTTGGAAACTGGGGCATATTATGAAATAACTTCCAAATATTGGAACTTATTTCATTTCCTTCTTTGGGAGTTGTTTCATTTCTAAAAGTTGGGACTTATTTCATTTTTTGGTGGGAGTTATTTCTTTGGGACTTATTTCGTGGGACTTATTTCATATGGGATTTATTTCGTGGTACCCGTGCTTCTTCCATACGTCAAAATTTGGTACCACGAAATAAATCCCATATGAAATAAGTCCCAAAGAAATAAATCCCACCAAAAAATGAAATAAGTCCCAACTTTTAGAAATGAAACAACTCCCAAAGAGGGAAATGAAATAAGTTCCAATATTTGGAAGTTATTTCATAATGAGGCCCAATGAAATAAATCCCACCAAAAAATGAAATAAGTCCCAACTTTTAGAAATGAAACAACTCCCAAAGAAGGAAATGAAATAAGTCCCAAATGAAATAAGTCCCGCACCGCGCCGCGCTCATTTCCTCCTCCAACATTTTTTTTTTCTGCCTGCCTTCATAATATGTAGATATAATAATATTGTAAATTTCTGTCTGTCTGTCGGTCTGTATGTATCTCTAAGTTATCGGCCAATATTTGGACCAGTTCTTGAAATAAGTCCCAACTTTTAGAAATGAAACAACTCCCAAAGAAGGAAATGAAATAAGTTCCAATATTTGGAAGTTATTTCATAATGAGGCCTAATGAAATAAATCCCACCAAAAAATGAAATAAGTCCCAACTTTTAGAAATGAAACAACTCCCAAAGAAGGAAATGAAATAAGTCCCAAATGAAATAAGTCCCGCACCGCGCCGCGCTCATTGCCTCCTCCAACATTTTTTTTTCCTGCCTGCCTTCATAATATGTAGATATAATAATATTGTAAATTTCTGTCTGTCTGTCGGTCTGTATGTATCTCTAAGTTATCGGCCAATATTTGGACCAGTTCCGGCCAATATTTGGACCAGTCCCTTTTGGCGATCAAAATCAACTGTTTAAAACACCCCAGCGGCAAAAATTGAAAATGTGTCATCGATCAAAATCTTTTTATTGTTGTTGTCCAAAGTTATTGACACAACAATATCAGTTTCGATGTAATAAGACTGTTGGTTGTTTTGCTAAAATCTTACCTTAGTATGTTTCTTTGAGAAATCGCTGTGTGAAAAGGACTACTGTCTCGTGGCCTTCCTAGAAATTGAGGGGGCTTTCAACAATATAAGCCCGGAAGCTATCAACTCCGCTCTAACTAATCTGGACGTAGATAGACCTCTAACTGGTTTAATTGACCAATTTCTAAGGGGAAGGAAATAGCTTCCTCACTTGGTACGGTTGAGTTATCACGCTACGTCACAAGGGGAACGCCCCAGGGTGGTGTTCTTTCCCCGCTTTTATGGACCCTCACAGTCAACTCGTTGCTACGTGACACAAGCTGAGAGGGGAAGTGGCATACGCAGACGATTTAGCTATTGCATTCAGAGGCAAGTTCCCACAAACTCTGTGTGACTTGATGCAAGTAGCACTGCGAAATTTCGACGTGGTCTCTCGCTGCGGACTTAGTATCAACCCGGGGAAAGTGGAACTTGTCCTCTTCACCAACCAGTACAAAATACCACCACTAAGCCTACCAGACTAGATGGCACGCGTCTGGGCTTGTCGGATAAACCAAGTTTCTAGGCATTTTTCTGGACAGGAAATTGAATTGGAAGGATAATGTTCTTCAGCGCCAGAAAAAAGCTTGCATAGCTCTTTACACATGCAAAAGACCCATAGGCAAAAAATGGGGGCTCAGCCCTAGAGTATGCAGTTGCTGAGCGAGGCAACATACCTGAATCTGTTGCGGAAAGTCCATAGATCCAATATGATCTGTATAAGCGGTGCGCTAAGGGCAACGCCCAACGAAGCCCTCCAGGTCATTCTTGGCATTTTGCCACTTGATCTGGAAGGGTTTCGGTCAGCGGCGACATCAGCTCTGCGCTTAAGGGAAACCTCCAGTTTTGGTGCGGGTACTATTGGACACTTCAGTATTATGGAATCTTACAATCTTACTACAGTCGGGGATAGCTGTTTCAAAATAAACATTCCCAGCAGAAAAGACTGGGAGAGGACGGATTGGTGTCCCGAAACAAATGGTGGCACTTCCGTATACACCGACGGCTCGAAGTTGGACGGCGAAGTTGGAGGAGGGGTTTATTCAAGGGATTTAGACCTTGAGCTCTCCTTCAGACTACCTGATCATTGTAGCGTCTTCCAGGCGGAAGTCTCGGCAATCCTGGACGCCGCGGCCTGGATAAGCAAACGTGTTATCGGAGAAGATATCATTATTTTCAGCGATAGCCAAGCGGCCATCAAATCCCTTGGCTCATACACGTCAACTCTGAACTGACGCTCAGCTGTCGTCGATCTCTTCAGGAGATGGCCCAACAGAACCGGGTAAACCTCATATGGGTCCCGGGACATAGGGACATTGAGGGAAACTGTAATCCAGACGAGCTTGCCAGGCAGGGTATGACCAAGCAGTACATGAATTCGCTAATGCTTAATTTCCATCTCCTAAAATCTCTAAATTCATTTTGCCAAATTTTAGCGACTTTTGCGATCCAGTGAAAGAAAATCGCTATAAATCTCCATCTTTGCTTCATTTTTCGGCATATTTTAGCGATGAACGCAAAATGAATCAGCTGTTTTTGACAGCTGCTAAGCTAAATTTACGATTCTGCAATTTTAGCCATCTCGAAAAATCTCCATAAGCTGGCAAATTTTGGCGATGAAAAAAGTGGTTGCCAAAACGCAAAAAAATAGGAAAAAGAGTAAAACTATGTTGTTTTAGGCCCTAAAATTACTCAAAAACAATAAATATGTGTAATTTATAAGAAAAATTGATATTTAATTATGTATTTACCCATAATTTTGGAAATTGTATTTTTTTCTATCCTACTAAAACTGCAAGAAACACGTAGCAAAAAGTCGGGAGAGGAATCAAAAGTCGAGTTTCAGTCCCAGAAATAATAACTAAAAAACATTCTTTGTTTCCGTATAACAATTTTATAGAGAAAAACTCTTCTTAACCGACTTTAATGAACAAACACAAATCTTTTTACCGAAATTGGAATTTTATTTTGTAATTAAAAAAGTAGAGTAACGCTGAAAAGTAAGGGATTAGCAGCTAGTAACTTCGGGCGTTTCGGTTTACTTCTGGCTTTTTCTGAGTTGTAAAGGATCACAACTAAATTGACATCTTGCAGTAATGCCTCCGCGCCATCTATAGTGCAGATAACGCGCTATTATCATAGCTAGGCGGCTTGTGGATCAGAATCCAAATAAGCGTCATCTCCTAAAATTCTGAGAGTTCATTTGCTTAAGCATTTTAGCATATTTTAGCATTTACGAGATGGAGATGGATGGAGATTTCTGGAATACGCCTGCAGGTTCTTCAGGATAAAGAGCGCTTAGGTATGCCGTTTGCCACATGCAAACTAATGCTGAAGGAGCACACACTCCGTCAAGCCAACGAAAGATGGCTGCAATCCCAGGGTGCCGGATATCGAAACAAACCTGGCCAATTGATAGCGGTATTAACCGGTCACTGCCTCATTGGTAGGCATGCAGAAAGGCTAGGTGTGCCCTACCGACGCTGCTGCAGGAGTTGCAAAGATGATGAGGAGGAGGAAACAGTGGAGCACCTCATCTGCAACTGCCCGTCTTTAAGCGGCGCGAGAACGCGGCTTTTGCGAGTTCCCTTCCTGGATAGCCTAAGCCAGATCGCGGAACTGGACATAAAGGACTTGATATCATATCATATCATATCATATCATTTATTGGCAAGGCATTAGTACAATAAGATCTTAGATCTTTTATAGTACAACAACAGTTATAATAAAAAAGGTACATTTGAAAAGAGAAGAAAAAAAAGAATAGTAATTATATAATCAATAGATAAATAAATAACAAGAAGAATAACAATATATGTGTATATGTATAAGCGGGAAAACAAATATATGAACAAGGACTAACAAAAATTAACAATCATTAAATCAAAGACTTAAAGTTGAATTAATCTTTCATAACGCCAACCAGCTGATCCATTAACCCTACAGAAATCAATGCATTCAATTTGGCAAATTTGCAAATTTTCACCTTTTCACCATTTAAAATATACTGGAAAAAAGCGTACATTTCAAAAACTCACAGTTAGAGAATCCAAGGCCAGGAATTACAAATTAAATTTTAAAAACAATAAAAAATATATCTATGTATGTAACTCTAAGGTGGTAGATAGGCAAGATCACAGGTTTTTAATATATTTTAACTGAAATGGGTATAGAGAACGTTTTTAAAGTTGCTTTTTTTTAAACTACTTCTAACAGATACTGGAATAGAGTTCCAAATACGAATAGCATTTACAAAGAATAGCCGCCCGGAGGTCAAGTAATTATACCTTGGCACAATCATATCGGTAATCCGAAGAGACTTGGGGAAAACTAGTTTATCATACAAATAGCTGGGCTCTTTATACATAATGAGTCTACACAGGACGATACAATTCCTGGCTTTTAAGTAATCAAAAATATTACAGCCTAACAAATGTGACCTCCAGCTAGATATATGGTCAAACCTTGCTAAACCGAACACATAACGTGTAACATGATTAAATACTACATCAATTTTATGAGCTGACTGAGAACTCAGCTTACTGTAGACTAGTTCAGAGTAACATATGATTGGCATAATTAACTGTATAGCAAGCTTTCTCCTAACATTGGTGGATGTATACGTTGCTGACATACGTAAGTTCCTAAGGATGTAGTATACTTTACTAACCACCGAGTTCATATGATCATCACAAGATAACGTCGTATTAATGATGAAACCAAGGTTATTTACTTTTGACACCAGCTTCAGGCACTTGTCAGCAATGTATATGCCAGGAATGTTTTCGAAATTTATTCTTTTTTTAGCTATAGGTAGCACGTAAGACTTATCACTATTAAGACATAATTTATTTCTCCTTGCCCATGCAGAGATGGAAGCCAAGTCATTATTTAACTTTGTACACGTGTTAGTTATCTCCTCATGATTTCCAGATAGATATAGCTGGACATCATCAGCATATGCATGCATATGTACATGTTGGCACACATTAAAAATATCATCTATAAACAAGCTAAATAATAGTGGGCCCAAGATGGATCCTTGTGGTACCCCAGCCAGCAACGATTTTAGACCTGAAGATTCGGAGCCCACTTTGACACGCTGAGATCTACCCGCCAAATAGCTTCGCATGAGTCCCAATGCAGAGTCCCGAAAACCGAAATAATTTTTAAGCTTGATGGAAAGTAAGTCGTGATTCACGGAATCAAAGGCTTTTGAAAAGTCAAGTAGGCATAGAAAGGTCAATTGATTTCTGTCAAAGGGTTCCCGAATGTCATCTAAAATCTTTAACACAGCCGTGGAACAGCTGTGCTTTGCTCTGAAGCCTGATTGATAAGGGGACAGCAGGGTAAACTTATCAATGTGGCCATGAATTTGTTCAGACAACAAGATTTCGAAGACTTTCGAAAATGCAGGCAATATACTAATAGGTCGAAACTCTGAGGGACATTGTGGAGACTTGATTTTAGGGATGGGGCGCACGGTCGCAATTTTCCACGTATCAGGAAAACAAGAGGTTGTGATGCTATGATTGATTATATGTGTCAAAGTAGGCAAAATGTACGGGGCAATTATTTTCACAAACTTTATCGGTATGTTATCCTCCCCGATTGCATTCGATTTAATTTTATATATGCACCTTGCCACATCTAGTTCTGACACAGATTGGAACTCAAAAACTTGGCAAGCAGACACCACCGACGAAGAATGTGTTGTAAAACAGTTATTGGCACAGGAAGGGATATCACGCCTCACAAAAGCAGCATTAAGTTCTTCAGGGCAGAAGGAGCAATCCGAACTGTCACTAACATGCACACGCAGGTTTTTTTAAATTACGCCACAAAACATTATTTGGTAACGACGTATCTAGCATTCTACTAAAATACTTGCATTTTTCACGCTTTATGCAGGCCGTGGTCTCATTTCGAATTAGCTTATATGCACGCCAATTGGATTCGGTCCGATTCTTTTTCCAGAGGGAGTATTGCTTGTTGCGCTTCATTATCATTGCACGTACCGATCTGTTGAACCATGGACAGGAGGTAGAGCTACCACGATAGGTTCGCGACGGAACGTGAGCCGTATAGAGGTATAGAATTGTCTCATTCAAAAATCTCAATTTATCATTCACCGAGCTCAGACCCCAGCAGGTAGACCAATTTATATGGGATATGTCACTTAAGAGACTGTTTAAGTCCAGTAGGCGATAATCTGGAAAAAAAGGACAGGCTAGGCACAACACTATCATCATACATCTGTATATCAAAGGAACGGAAGATTAGATCATGGTCTGAAATAAAAGACATTTGGTCAAACTTGAAAATAGAAGAGACATCAGACACAATGAAGTAATCAAGAAGGCTGGGACAGCAGTTATGTCCATACCTTGTTGGAACAGACACATTAACCACCTCAAGGCCAACACCAGAAATATCGTCTAGCAATCTGGAGCTATACGAGTCATTACTTAACAGGTTTATATTGAAATCACCACATATAATAATGTCAGAATAATCAACGGCAACAGAGGACAACATTGTGAAATAGTCCTTCACATTACAAGACCTATTCGGACTATAGACGCATGACAGAAGGACTTTCGACATTGGACTAGAGACTTCAACTAGCAAGTGCTCAACACTACTACCAGATATTCCTGATATTAGCTGGGATTTAAGACGCTTTTTGCAATATATTGCTACACCACCACCTTTTTTGACTTTTCTATCCATCCTATATAATTCGTAACCCTTAATGTCAAAGTGTGAGTCCATCACTTCAGGTCTAAACCAGGTCTCGGATACACAAATCACATCAACCAACGATTGTTCAAATATAGCTCTGACGACATCCATCTTTTCACCGTGTAAACTGCGGGCGTTAAAGTGCACAACATTGAAACCATTCTGACGCTTGCACAACACGTTAAGTAAGGCTAGGCTATTATGCTCAATGCCATTCGCATTCCTATTGTTGCCAAACATTGAGAACAATAGGAACAAAAGCAACTTTAAAGTGACGAACGTTAAAATTTAAAAATAAAAAAATAATAATTTGCGCTATCATTACATAAGCAAATAATTCAGAAAATAAGAGATCAATAATAAATAAATATACAGGCTGAAGGCTACCGAAACTGCTCAAAATCGTCATCACAAGTTATTTTAGTTGGCTGTGCGGATCTGTCGCTTCCAATTCTCACGTGGACGCAGCCTCTTAGAGTAAATGCCGATTGCAGCTTTCCCTCCCGTCGTAACTTAATTGCTTCTTGTAAAAGAAGGCGGTTTTCATTAGTTAAGCTCTCATACAAGCTAAAATTACCCTGCAAACCAAGGGGTGCCAAGGAGACTGGGGTTTTCATACGCCTGACTTGTCCAGTCGCTCATTTAGTGATAAGATGCATGAATGTGAATCACCCAGTGCCGTAGTTAGCGCTGATATCTCATCATCTATACGCTTAGATAGCTTGGTTTTCACTTCCGTTATTCTTTGAGAGACACTATCAATTAGCAGCCCCAACTGGTCAGTCTGCTGCTGCACCTTCAATTGTACCTCTTTTAATGTTTTATATACTGCCTCGAGGGTAATGGCAGCACCCTCATCAATTTTATGAGCTTTAGCTGAAGGCGAACCTCTGCTCAATCTACGTTTCAGTGTGGGAGTAGCGGAAGTTGGCATATTTCTCAAAATAAATAGCTTTTTTGATATAGGAGTTTGCGGCCGCCGTGGTGTAGCGGTTAAGTGTTCGGCCTTCTACACCAAGTCGTGGCGGTTCGATGCCCGGCAAAAGTAACATCAAAAACTATTTAGAAAAAGAATTTTTCTAAACGGGGTCGCCCCTCGGCAGTAGTTTGGCAAACTCTCCGGGTGTATTTCTGCCATGAGAAGCTTCTCAGCAAAAAATTCATTTGCTTTGCAAGTGCCGTTCGGAGTCGGCAAAAAACTGTAGGTCCCGCCAACTTGTAGGAAAAACTCAAAAAGCAACACACCACAAGTTGGAAAGAGAAGCTCGGCTAAAAATCTCGTTAGAGGTTTTGATAACCTGTCGGTATATAGCCGCCATTAGTTTATAAGAAAATTAAAAACAGTCTCGATCACCTGGTCACCTTGATGTTATATGGATACCTGGCCACCCTGTTCACAGTTCGAACTGTCAAATCTTGCTTCTTTGCTTTGAGTGTGCTTCGCTAGTGAATATTTCGCGCAATCACACAGCGACATACACATACAATATATGTAAACAAATTTGCAGTCTTTCACAGACGATTTTTGCAGAAAAAAAGCTCAATGCGGTGTTACAAGTAAAAGGTACGATGCACAGCACTTTCGTTGTACGTTGTGTAAATAATTTTTAATTTAATTCGCTTTATATACACGTCAAAAGTATTATTTCCCGCAGTTGGTTTACAAAACAAAACTTATCACAACAACCAGGGTTACCCTTGGCAAAGTCATCTAAGTGGTTCGAGGAGGAGTAACAGTGTCGGTTTAGGAGTGTCAGTCCCGGGGTTCTGATATGTGGAAACCCCCAACTACTCAGGGATTTTCCATATGGCTGGGTTCCGGGACTGACTTTCCTTGTATTGGTGGTATCACAACGGGCCTTTCAAAACTGGCCCAAGTGTGCCTCTGCGGCAGCCACTTGAACCTAACCTAACCTACCTTACAACAGTTATAAAAACAGTTGCAAAGTCCCAATGAAAATGAAATAAATCCCAATGGTAAAAATAATAAATTGTAGTTTTAAGAGAAATGAAATAAGTCCCAACAAATATGAAATAACTCCCAATGCTGGAAAATGAAATAACTCCCGTTGGGAGTTATTTCATTTGGGAGTTATTTCATTATGAAATAATTCCCAACAAAATTTTATGAAATAAGTCCCAACGCATTGGGAGTTATTTCATTATGAATTAAGTCCCAATTTGTATGGAAAATATTTGGGACTTACTTCATTTTTTTTTTTTGGGACTTATTTCAATTTACGTGGTTTTTAGCATTTATATTGCTTTATTTTGGTGTTCTCTTATATTTTAGTGTTTAATAACGCGTGTGCGCATAAATTCTTGTGAAGTAATATGATTGAGAATAGGAAATGCATCTCTGTACTCACAGTTATAGTTGTCAAAATTTCACCAAGCTCCATGGGCTAGGGTAATCTCCGTGTGTGTATCCATAGCATAACTCAGGACTTCGAGAATGTGTATTATGCTATAGATACACACACGGAGATTATCTCCAATAAATCTTGTTTAATCAGATCCAAATTTTACCCTGACACACAAAATTGAAGATTAACAGCATTGAGGATTACTTCTTTGGTTGTTATTGCACCATAGTTATGCGGTTATTTATGTACATATCTAGGCTGAACATTGTTTGCTGCTGTTCAAGCTTATGTGGCTTTAAGCCGTGTTAGTCATCGAATCGAAGAACTTGACTGTTCAAAGTTGACTTTAAAGAATGCGTGTAACGTTGATGCATTAAAAGAAATGGATCGGATGAGGAATGTTACAAGTAACTAAGTAAAGTTTACATAACTAATTTAAACAACATTTTATATCTTATCTTATCTTATTTTACGTTTACTTCTGTTCCTCAATAACGTGAGAATGGCAAGACGGATTTTGTTGAAATTTGGTAGGCAGGCAGCTAATAGTCTGGAAGGAGGTATAGGCATTTTTTTTTTAATTTTGGGGGTCCGGCCATGCTAGGGACCGTTACTTTTCGATTTTATTTTGTTTTTCCCATATAACTCTGAGTACACTTGACCTAACCCTGCTAACCAAACCCAAGGAAAATCCAGGATAATTCCTAAGTCCCGCTACTCTAAATCGAGGATAGATAAATGAATAGTTTTGTATGGCGCTGCTCACTCACACTCATTTAGAAACGCCATAAGAAAATAACATAGCTGCACTTCTCTAACTAAAAAATTTCCCTAAAAAAATTGATGGGCGCTGCTAGGGGCCGCTCTGCACACTAGCATTCAACTTTTCAAAATACCCAAAAATATTCCAATAAATTTCCAAAATACTTTTCTTTTCAATATTTTTATTCAAAATGCATTTAATAGTGCGACAAATAAAATTTTATAATAACATTAATTAAATATAGGTTAGATTTGTAAACTATCAAGTTAAAACAAAATGAAATGAAATGAAACAGAATGAAATGAAACAAAATGAAGTGAAATTAAATAAAATGAAATGAAACGAAAAGAAAAAAGGGACATGAGTAAAATGAAATTAAATAAAGTTAAATGAAATGAAATGAAATTAATTGAAATGAGCCAAATTAAAGTTAACAAAATGAAATGAAACAGAATAAACTGAAATGAAACAAAATGAAATGAAATGAAAAGAAAAGAGGTAAAATAATATAAATAAAATAAAATCAAATTAAACAAAACAAAAATGGGTAGGAATTAAACAGAATGAAATAAAAAAAAAATGAAATAAGGCAAAGTTAAAAGAAATTTAGTGGAATGAAATAAGACGAAATTAAGTAAATTAAAATAAAATAAAATGAAACAGACTAAAATGAAATAAAATAAAATGAAATGAAACAAAACAAAATGAAACGAAATAAAATAGAGTGAAATGGATTGAAATAAAATCAAAAGAAATGAAAGGAATCGAAATGATATAAAACGTAAAGAAATAATATTAAACTAAATAAAATGAGAATGATATGAAATGAGATGAAGTAAATGAAATGCAACAGAGTAAACTCATATGAAACAAATCGAAGTAGAATAAAATGAAATGAATTAAAATAAAATGAAATGAAATAAAGTGGAATGAAATAAAGTGAAATGAAGCCAAATTAAATGAAATGAAAGTGAAATAAAGTAAAAGGAAGTGGAACAAATTTAAGTGAAAGGAAATAGAATGAAATGTAACAAAATGAGTTCAAACAAAATAAAAGAAAATAAAGAGAAATGTAATGAATTAGGAACAGAATGAAATAAAATGAAATGAAATATAACAAAATAAATAGAAATAAAACAGAAAGAAATGAAATTAAGTAAAACAAAAAAAAATTAAAAGAAATAAATGTAATGAAATAAAATAAAATAAAATGAAACAGAACCAATTGAAATGATATAATATGCAACAAAGTGAAATGGAAAAAAATTAAATGGAATAAAATAAAATTAAATAAACAAAATGACATGAAAAAAAAAAACATGAAATCAAACAGAATAAGGAGCAGGCGAGAAAGCAACAACAACGCCGGAGGACAACCTCCGTTCCACAATCAAGGGGGGGATCGACAGCGATGGCAACTACGAGTCGGTCAACCAACCCTCCATCGAGTAAGATTGACTTGATGGGAGCTAGCACCAGTGCGGTTGCCAACGCAGCTAAGCGGACAACGGCGGATGCTAAACTCCCATCAACCTCTGATATGAAAACCAGTATCTTTACGTCTGTGGCAGCGGTCTCACGACCTGGCCTCGGAGTTTCGAAGGGGAAGGAAGCTGCAACTGAGATTTCGGCAAGGGGAGCGACCGCGATGGCAACTACGGGTCCGCACTCCCGGGAGACATCTCCCCGCCGCTTCACATACCACGAGAAAAGATTGGCTGCAAAGATCCTGAAGAGGTATGAAGGGGTACCGCAGGAGTCGCTGTCGCCGAATTCCAGTAAATCGGTAGAGCTAGCGAAAGCTGTGATACCGGATTTCCAAAAATCTTACATGCCAAAGAGGTTAAAAGTTAACCCTTTCAAGCGCCAGAGATCGGACCTGGAGTTAAATCCCCCTCCCAAGCGGCATCAGAATACATCTGGAGCGGGCAAACTAAGCTTTGCTGAGGTAACCAAGGACAGGATCCTTATAGGCGTCCTTGACCGAGGCAATGACCGTCTGGCCATCCCCAAGGACCGGTGGCGTTACGTGCGAAATGAACTCGGCAACATTCTTCTCAACGTTGCTCCGGAGTTTCCGGGTAGTTCTGCGCGAGTAACGGATGCGGGCTGGCACCAGGGTCAGATCAAATTACTCGCATGCGAGGATGCAAACACCGTAGCACTGTATAAGGCAGGAGCTGCTAAACTGGGTGAAGTCTACAAGGGCGCAAAGATAGAGGTCGTCGACTGGAAGGACATTCCAGCTCGTCCAAGGGCAAGGGCGTGGATTCCGGCCATCCCTAACGAACCCGACAGAATTCTCGGGATGCTACGGCTAATGAATCCGTCCCTCCCAACGCATGACTGGAGTGTTAATCTGGTCGGGGATGCGGTGGGGCCCGACAGACAGGTGGTGTTCACCATGAATAAAGAGTCAATCGAGCCCCTCAAAAGGTGCAATGGCCTAGTACACTACAGCGTAGGCCAGATCGTTATCCACGTATATCGTGGTGACGCACAGCGCGCTACCTTCTCGGCTGCTCCGGGGGAACCGGAAAACGAATTACCAGAAGAGGAAGCGGAGGATTCCGGTGCGGAAAACATGTTATCCGCCACGTCCCTTGCCGATAGTGCTGTGAACAACTCGGAGATGGAGGACAGCCTACAGGACGAGGAAGTCCTCGACGTCACGGTGGTAGCAGCCAACGCTGAGCGATTAACATCTAACGCTACAGGCAGCAGGACTCCTGCAACGCCATATCGGGCAGTTAATCGGAACAACTCGTCGTTGATAGGCAACCTCCGGGATGGGGCAAACCTCGACGACATGGGGACGGCAGGGAAGTCTGTGCGCTCTCATGTTGGTGGTGCTTCAGATTAATCTGCACAAATCTAAAGTGGCTTCGGCTGCTTTAAGTAGTCGTCTTTCTAAAGGCGACGTGGATGTGGTCCTCATCCAAGAACCCTGGGTCAATAGCTCGAGAATCTGCGGATTGGGGACTAAGGGCTTTAAACTCATTCGAGCCAGCGAGGAGAGCAAAGTCCAAACGTGTATTTTGGTCAAGTCTGAGTTGAACTCCTTTCTCCTACCTAACTACACCAATGGTGATATTACCGCTATCAGTCTAACGGTCGACAGCACCCGCCTGACGGTTGCGTCGGTCTATATGCCCTACGACGCCGAAGAACCCCCACCACAAACGGAGGTGAAAGACCTGGTGTCAAATTTCTGCACGGGTAATCTTATTATTGGAGCGGACGCTAATGCTCACCATGTCCAATGGGGGGGTTCCGATATCAATGCCAGGGGAGAGTCTCTGTTTGATTTCCTCTTAACAACCAACCTGGTAATTTGCAACGTGGGTAATGAGCCTACTTTTATCTCTAAGACCCGTAGGGAGGTCATAGACCTCACTATCTCTAGTGAAGGCGCTTATGGGTGGGTCAGAAAATGGCGGGTTCTGGAAGAACATTCATTCTCCGACCACCGTTACATAGAAATGGTTTTAGACTTTATTGTAGAACAACCAATCATGAAGCGCAATCCACGTAACACAAATTGGCAGTTACACAATGAAATATTAGACACAGACCTCCCAGTACTGCCCTCACAAGCCCCCTCATCAGTAGAGGAGCTGGAGGATCTTGTTACTACATTTACATCGGCGCTCGCAAATGCTCTATGACAGGCTTGTCCAGTGCCAAAACCACGGGGTAAACACAGGCCACATTGGTGGTCCTACGATTTGGACACGATCCGCAAATCATACCAGAAACAATTTAACAAGGCCAAGAGCCTCGGCTCTGAGCCTCATTGGCACGAATATAAAGCTAAACTTAGGGCCTACAAAAAAGCTCTGAGTCAGGCGAAGAGAACTTCGTGGAGAAATTTCTGCACTGGCGTCGAAAAGGTCGACGACACAGCGAGACTTAGACGAGTCCTCTCGAAAAGTCAAACAGCCATCAGCTATTTGCGAAAAACTGACGGATCCTGGACCAGCACGGAAGAGGAAACCCTTGAGCTGCTCTTGAATACACATTTTCCGGGGAATCTGCATGACGCACCACTAGTACCTGCAACAAACCTGGCAGTAAAAATACCCATCACTGAGGAAAGGGTAAGGTGGGCAGTTAAGAGCTTTGAACCGTATAAGGCGGCCGGACGGGATTATCCCCGCGCAACTTATAAACACGTTGGAGACATCAGCTAAATGGCTGGTATTTCTCTTCACAGCCTGCCTGGCTCTCAACCACATTCCGGGCTCCTGGAGAAGCGCCACGGTAGTGTTTATCCCTAAGGCTGGGAAGGCATCCCACTACGAGCCAAAAGACTACAGACCGATCAGTCTCTCGTCCTTTGTACTCAAAACCTTTGAGAGGATACTAAGCGACTACCTCTCAACGACTATTGATAGCAACCTTATTTCTAGCTATCAGCATGCATACACCAAGGGTAAATCAACAGAAACCGCTCTGCACAGCCTAGTATCGGTCATTGAGAAATCGCTGTGTGAAAAGGACTACTGTCTCGTGGCCTTCCTAGACATTGAGGGGGCTTTCAACAATATAAGCCCGGAGGCTATCAACTCCGCTCTAACTAATCTGGGCGTAGATAGACCTCTAACTGGTTTAATTGACCAACTTTTAAGGGGAAGGAAAATAGCTTCTTCACTTGGTACGGTTGAGTTATCACGCTATGTCACAAGGGGAACACCCCAGGGTGGTGTTCTTTCCCCGCTTTTATGGAACCTCACAGTCAACTCGTTGCTACGTGACACAAGTTGGGGGGGCGGGAAGATAGTGGCATACGTAGACGATTTAGCTATTGCATTCAGAGGCAAGTTCCCACAAACTCTGTGTGACCTGATGCAAGTAGCACTGCGAGAAGTTTCGACGTGGTCCTCTCGCTGCGGACTTAGTATCAACCCGGGGAAAGTGGAACTTGTCCTCTTCACCAACCGGTACAAAATACCGCCACTAAGCCTACCAGAACTAGATGGCACGCGCCTGGGCTTGTCGGATAAGGCCAAGTTTCTAGGCATAGTTCTGGACAGGAAACTGAATTGGAAGGAGAATGTTCTTCAGCGCCAGAAGAAAGCTTGCATCGCTCTTTACACATGCAAAAGAGCCATTGGCAAAAAATGGGGGCTCAGCCCTAGAGTATGCAGTTGGATCTACACGGCCATCATTCGTCCAATCATGCTATATGGAGTCGTCGTATGGTGGCCTGCGCTGAGCAAGGCAACATACCTGAATCTGTTGCGGAAAGTCCATAGATCCAATATGATCTGTATAAGCGGTGCGCTAAGAACAACGCCCAACGAAGCCCTCCAGGTCATTCTGGGCATTTTTCGACTTGATCTGGAAGGGTTTCGGTCAGCGGCGGCATCAGCTCTGCGCCTAAGGGAAACCTCCAGTTGGGGTGCGGGTACTATTGGACACTCCAGTATTCTGGAATCTTACAGCTTTCTCCCTCTAAGCACAGATCGTTGTGCGACCACTACAGTCGGTGATCGCTGTTTCAAAATAAACATTCCCAGCAGAGAAGACTGGGAGAGGAAGGATTGGTGTCCCGAAACAAATGGTGGCACTTCCATAAACACCGACGGCTCGAAGTTGGACGGCAGAGTTGGAGGAAGGGTTCATTCAAGGGATTTGGACCTTGAGCTCTCCTTCAGACTACCTGATCATTGTAGCGTCTTCCAGGCGGAAGTCTCGGCAATCCTAGACGCCGCGGCCTGGTTAAGCAAACGTGTTATCGGAGAAGATATCGCTATTTTCAGCGATAGCCAAGCGGCCATCAAATCCCTTGGCTCATACACGTTCAACTCTGAACTGACGCTCAGCTGTCGTCGATCTCTTCAGGAGATGGCCCAACAGAACCGCGTAAACCTCATATGGGTTCCGGGACATAGGGACATTGAGGGAAACTGTAAGGCAGACGAGCTTGCCAGGCAGGGCACGACCAAGCAGGTTCTTCAGGATAAAGAGCGCTTAGGTATGCCGTTTGCCACATGCAAACTAATGCTGAAGGAGCACACACTCCGTCAAGCCAACGAAAGATGGCTGCAATCTCCAGGGTGTCGGATATCGAAACAAACCTGGCCAAAATGGGATCTTAAAAGGTCTAGACGCATTTATGTCCTAACTAGGAGGGAAATCTGCATATTGATAGGGGTATTAACCGGTCACTGCCTCATTGGTAGGCATGCAGAAAGGCTAAGTGTGCCCTACCGACGATGCTGCAGGAGTTGCAAAGATGATGAGGAGGAGGAAACAGTGGAACACCTCATCTGCAACTGTCCGGCTTTAAGCGGCGCGAGAACGCGCTTTTTGGGAGTTCCGTTCCTGGATAGCCTAAGCCAGATCGCGGAACTGGACATAAAGGACTTGATGGCCTTCATAAAGTCATCTAAGTGGTTCGAGGAGGAGTAACGGTGTCGGTTTAGGAGTGTCAGTCCCGGGATTCTGCTATGTGGAAAATCCCAACAACTCAGGGATTTTCCATTTGGCTGGGTCCCGGGACTGACTTTCCTTGTGTTGGTGGTATCACAACGGGCCTTTCAAAACTGGCCTAAGTGTGCCTCTGCGGCAGCCACTTGAACCTAACCTAAACAGAATAAACTAAAACTAAACAATATGAAATTAAGCAGAATATACTGAGATGAACCATAACGAAGTAAAACAAAATTAAATAAAGAGAATAGAAGTGAAATAGTAAATAAACTGAAATAAAACCAAACGAAATGAGTTAAACATAAATTAATGAAATAAAAAAACAAAATTAAGTTAAATATGTACATATATGGGTCGTTCCATATCATTTTTACAACTAAAAAATAGATTGTTCTGAAGCATTTTTTTTTATAAACTGGATGCAATATAAATGGACCCGTATTTTTTTATTTTCGCATATTATGCGAAATTTGCGAGTAATAATTTTTTAAAGTTTTGATATACGAAAAAATACGACAATTTTAAGTTCCTTCAAATCATTGTAGTTTCTAAACGAATTCGTATAAAAAAGTGAAACTTACAGGTTTTTTAATAATAGTTTGTACTCTTTAAGTACAAAAAAATAAAAATAAATAAAAAAAATTTCATACAATTTTTTTTTTTTTTAGTTTTTATACATAAATATATATAACTAAAAATGGGACTCTTTAAATTTGTCGATTTTAAAACTAAAAAAGCTCTACAGTTTGAAGAATATCTCCTAAAAATTTCAGAGTGGTAGATTAAGTGGTTTCCGTCCACCAGGCAATTCTCTATAGTCAGTTCAGCTCTTTGCTCATATAAAATGCACCTAAAAACAGTAGCATACAATTTGTTTGTGTTTTTTGTGAAACATTTTGTATGAGTTGATATTTTTTTTTAATATTAAAATTAAACATCTCAAACTCAATAACAAGTTTGAGTTCAACGTTAAAATACATGCTGATCTTTTCTAACGAACCCCCAAGCAAGAAAAAATTATAACTATCTAGTTCATTTTAGAATTTTTGTTTATGCATACATATTAGACTTTTATAAAATCGCTCACTGATACGCATAACAATAACATAGTTTGTAATAGTAATGACTAGCAGCTCAAAGTTGGGCGTGGATTTTTCACGCGCTTACTTTTATGCACTCTGCAGAAAGTGAAAAAAATGTATACTTTTCCATCTAAGTTTCCTTTGCACTTGCCATACTGTATCTGCTTAGTGCATAACTCAACAGGCGGATGACGTATTAGTCATGCTGTCTAGAGGTGGGCGTCGTCGTGTTTGAAAACGAGATTTCGTTTCATGCTCGTGCGTGATCGTGTTGAGCCCGAAAACCCCAACAATAAATACGATCAACTTTTTTCACTTTTTGTACTAAACTGGCGCATTTTTATTTTTTGTAAGTTACATTTTTTATAAGTATCTTAATTCCACTTCACTCCATCCCAAACTTCAGTTTAACACTTGGTTAAATACACAAATACAGATTTTTTTTATTTTGCCTAGTGTTATTTATTCATGTATGCATGTACATAAATACTTAAAAAAATACGTGTAAAAATATATCGACGACTGTTTCACTCTGTTACAAAATATTTTTCAAAAACGTTAAAATTTTTTCTTACTTGGGCTTTCGTTATAAAAAAGCAACATGTGTTTTTACGTTAAACTCAAACTTGTTATACAGTTTGAGATGTTTCATTTTAATATAAAAAAAAAAATATCAACACAAACAAATTGTATGCTACTGTTCTTAGGTGCATTTTATATGAGCAAAGGCCTCCGTGGTGTAGCGGTTAAGTGTTCGGCCTTCTACACCAAGTCGTGGCGGTTCGATGCCCGGCAAAAGTAACATCAAAAATTATTTAGAAAAAGAATTTTTCTAAACGGGGTCGCCCCTCGGCAGTAGTTTGGCAAACTCTCCGGGTGTATTTCTGCCATGAGAAGCTTCTCAGCAAAAAATGCATTTGCTTTGCAAGTTCCGTTTGGAGTCGGCCAAAAACTGTAGGTCCCGCCAACTTATAGGAAAAACTCAAAAAGCAACACACCACAAGTTGGAAAGAGAAGCTCGGCTAAAAATCTCATTAGAGGTTATGATAACCTGTTGGTATATCGCCGCCATTAGTTTTTTTTTTTTTAAAGGCCTGAAATGACTATAAGCAAGGAGGCAGAAACCACTTAAGCTACCACTCTGAAATTTTTAGGAGATATTCTTCAAACTGTAGAGCTTATTTAGTTTACAATCAACAAATTTAAAGAGTCCCATTTTAGTTATGTATATTTATGTATAAAAACTAAAAAAAAAAAAAATTGTATGAAAAAAAAATATTTATTTTTGTGTACTTAAAGAGTACAAACTATAATTAACATAACCTGAAAGTTTCACTTTTTTATAAGAATTCGTTTAGAAACTACAATGATTTGAAGGACCTTAAAATTGTCGTATTTTTTCGTATATCAAAACTTTAAAAAATTATTACTCGCAAATTTCGCATAATATGCGAAAATAAAAAAAATTCGTGTCGATTTATATTGCATCCAGTTTATAAAAAAAAAATTGTCAGAACAATCTATTTTTTAGTTGACAAAATGATATGGAACGACCCATTTATAAAAACAGCAGTCGTACAAGTAGCGAATTTTAACTTGAAAATTAGGAATTTGGCAACTCTGCCCAACTGAGACTGCTAGCGGCCACAAAATCTTGCTTGTGGCATTTTTTGACGTAATCCGTTTACTCCATACTTTCGCTCTGTGAAAACAAAAGGCTTTTAGTACGAATATTATAAGCTTTAAATTATTTTACTTATAGCTATATGACACTACGTATTTTTACTTAAATTTTTTTATATTTTTGGCCAGTATTTTTTGTCTACGAAGGAGTGAGGCAAAGACTACACGCATGTGCACAAGGAGCGCCGTTTGACATCTTTTTGTTTACCTGAAATTGCTATATTTTTCTGCACTGTTTTTTTCACAAGACACACACGACAATGAACCAAAAAATTGTTTGAATGTTCATTGAATTTATTTATTTCACAAACAAAACGAGTTTCATTTAAATTCGCGCACAAAACATTCAACATAAAAATGTAAACAAAAAATGTTCACATAAAATAGAGAAGAAACGTCCAAGTGACAAAAAATATAAAGTTTTTGATTTGTTTTTTTACAGTCTGGTTTCTATTTCCATTATTTTTCGTTATTTTTTTATCATAGCTTGCCCGCTTGTACCTATATGATAATTGTATAAGACCCTTTCTTTCGCACAATAAATATAAAAAATATAAGAAAATACTAGTAAAAATACGTAGTGTCATATAGCTATTACCTTGCTTTTTAATTAAATGAAAAATTCTGCAAAAATTTCACATTTGTATATTTTTTTTTTTTGATTTGACAGTTAATTTAATTTATGAGAATGGTGACAAATTAGCTGATTTTTGTTTGGGAAAATATTTCAAAAATATGCGTTCGTGTTAGTGTTCTTATCGAAAAAATAGAGATGGTGTTGAAATTCGATGAGAAAAAATCGATTGCTGGGTAGCCATGGTTGGGAGGGAAACTTATGATATTTCGCATACAGGTGTAGAAACTTCGTACAATATGGGTATCGAATGAAACTGGAAGGTCCCAGGTCTCATTTGGACCGCGATATATTTCGATAAATTTATCGATAACTGAGTTATCGGTGAAAATTTGATTGCCCAAAAACCTCACATTTTTTAATCAATCTACCTTCCCCCTTTGATGGGAATTTTGAAAATTTAAAATACCCTTGGCAAATGCTTCAGTATTCAACAATCTATATATATAAAAATTTTGCCGTGTTTCGCGTTGTAATGAACTTTACGAGAATGGCTGAACCGATTTTAACCAAACTTTGGCACATTGAAGAGACACATGTGGAGAAGGTTTATAACTAAAAAAGTGAGTTATCAGAAAAGGGGCGTGGCACCTCCCATAAAAACTAATTTTTTCAATCATCGATAACTGAGTTATCGGTCAAAACGTGATCACCCAAAAACTCAAATTTTTTAATCATCTACCTTTCCCCATTGATGGGAATTTTGAAAATTTAAAATACCCTTGGCAAATGCTTCAGTATTCAATAATCTAATCTAATCTTGGCTTGCGTCATAATGACGCTTAACCGCCTAGACGATTGTGGCCGTTTCGTATCAAAGCACGCCAGTCATTCCTTTTTCGGGATAACTGACGCCAATTGGAAACCCCAAGGGAGTTCAAGTCATCCTCCACCTGTTGTTTCCATCTCAGTCGAGGTCTCCCCCTTCCTCTGCTGCCGAATTCGGGTGTCGATAGGAAAACTTTCTGTGCTGGTGCTTCTTCGTCCATTCGCATAACATGACCCAGCCAGCGGAGCCTTTGGGCTTTAATCCGCTGAACTATGGTCAGGTCTGCGTAAAGCTCGTACAGCTCATCGTTAAATTTCCTTCGATACTCGCCGTTGGCATCACGGGAAGGACCATAAATCTTCCGGAGAACTTTTCTCTCAAATACTCCAAGGGCCATCTCATCTTCTCTTGACACTGTCCATGATTCCGAGCCGTACATCAGGACTGGTATGATGAGAGACTTATAGAGCGTGATCTTTGTTTGTCGAGAGAGGACTTTACTTCTCAATTGCCTACTTAGTCCAAAGTAACACTTGTTGGCAAGGGTGATTCTCCGTTGGATTTCTAGACTGATATTATTTTCGGTGTTAATGCTGGTTCCCAAATAGACGAAGTCTCTCACCGTTTCAAACTTGTAGCTATCAACGGTGACTTGGCTGCCAAGGCGCAGGTGCGCCGATTCTTTCTTTGATGACAGCAGATACTTCTTCTTGTCCTCGTTCACCGCAAGACCCACTTTTTTCGCTTCCTTATCCAACCCAGAGAAAGCAGCGCTTACGGCGCGGCTGTTAAGGCCAATGATATCAATATCATCGGCATACGGCAGCAATTGCACGCTCTTGTAAAAGATTGTGCCATTGCGGTTTAGCTCTGCTGCTCGAATTATCTTCTCCAGCATCAGGTTAAAGAAATCGCACGAAAGGGAGTCACCCTGTCTGAAACCTCGTTTGGTTTCAAATGGCTCAGAGAGGTCCTTCCCGATTCTGACGGAGCTGTTGGTTTTGCTCAACGTCATTTGGCAAAGCCGTATAAGCTTTTCAGGGAAGTTAAATTCAGACATGGCAGCATACAGGCAACTCCTTTTTGCGCGGCTTTAAAATCGACAAAGAGATGGTGAGTGTCGATTCTTTAATCATGGGTCTTCTCCAGGATTTGGCGTATCGTGAAAATCTGGTCGATGGTACACTTACCAGGTCTAAAGCCACACTGATAAGGTCCAATCAGTTTGTCTACGATGGGCTTCAGTCTTTCACACAATACGCTAGAAAGAACCTTATATGCGATATTAAGAAGACTGATTCCGCGGTAGTTGGTGGGGTTAGCGGGATCGCCTTTCTTGTGGATTGGGCAGAGCACACTTAAATTCCAATCTGGAGGCATGCACTCATCTGACCATATTCTGCATAAGAGCTGATGCATGCTTTTTACCAGCTCTTCGCCTCCGTGTTTGAACAGCTCGGCGGGTAGTCCGTCTTTCTCAGGCGATTTGTTGTTTTTGAGCCGGGATATTGCTATCCTCACTTCATCATAGTCAGGTGGTGGGACGACTTTTCCATCGTCAGGGATTGGGGTATCGGGTTCGACGTCTCCCTCGCAATTTAGCAGTGAGGAGAAGTGCTCCCTCCATAATTTAAGTACATTCTGTACGTCGGTTACCAGGTCGCCGTTATTGTCCTTACAGGAACTTGCCCCGGTCTTTAAACCTTCCGTCATCCGCCGGATCCTTTCATAGAATTTTCGGGCATCATTCCTGTCAGCCAGCATCTCAAGCTCCTCACACTCACGCCTTTCGGCCTCACACTTCTTTTTTCTGAAAAGGCGTCTCTCTTCCTTCTTCGCCTCACGATAGCGTTGCCATACACTACGGGTTGCGCCCGGTCCCAACGTCTCCCTGTATGCAGAGTCCTTTTTGACCGAGGCTGCGGTGCATTCCTCATCGTACCAGTTGTTCTTGCAAACTCGATGAAACCCTATAGTGGCCTCAGCGGCCAAAAATTTAGCCGTTTTTCGCGTTGTAATGTACTTTACGAGAATGGCTCAACCGATTTTAACCAAACTTTGCCACATTGAAGAGACACATGTGGAGAAGGTTTATAACTAAAAAAGGGAGTTATCAGAAAAGGGGCGTGGCACCTCCCATAAAAACTAATTTTTTCAATCAGAATATCTTTGAAGGGTTCAAGGTAGGGACCTGAAAATTGGTATAGACCTATATGATATCAAAAGCATTCTCAGACATAAAAAAGGGGGTTATCAAAAAAGGGGGCGGGGCACCTCTAATACCAACTAAATTTTCAAGCAGAATATCTGTGTAAGGGTTCAAGGTAGGGACCTGAAAAATGGTATAGACCTATATGATATCAAAAGCATTCTCACACTTAAAAAGGGGGTTATCAGAAATAGGGGCGTGGCATCTCCATTACAAACATAAATTTCAAGAAGAATGTCTGTGCAAGGGTCTAAGGTAAGGATCTGGAAATCGCTATAGAGCTATAGGATATCAAAACCGTAGTACGGGTTATGTAAAAAGGAGGCGTGAAGATGTTTTGATTCCGCGTATTCCAATGATTCCAACAGATTTGCCCTTTGATTGTAAGCGAACTCAATTTCCCCTTCGCCTTGCTTTTGCTATTACAATCACTAAAGCCTCAACAACATACATTTTTGTTAACCTCGCCTGACATTTGCAGCCTCAAAACTTTGCGCTCGACTTCAGAGGTATGCTACAATGAACGCTTTGACGCCTCTCTTTTATACATTTGTTATCGTTATTTATTTCTTTGCATTCAGAGTGATTTGGTAAATTTATTAATTTAATAGAGAAAAAATTAATTAATTATTATTTCCGCCAAGTTTTAATTCTTAAATTAAAGCAAAGTCATCAACATCTTATTGTCAAAGCAAGCAAATCAAGCAAAATTTGAGAGTTTGCCAAATTTCAACCTTGCTTCAACTTTGAGGTTTCCCATTTGCGTTGATTCGTTGAAACACGTATATTGAACTTATCTGTCAAAGCCAAAGTTCGAGGTAAAATTGAAATAAAGCTTTATGTAACCGACCCTTTAGGCTCAAGGTAAAAACGTCAATTGTGTGGAATTGACCTAATTTATCCATGCTTTGGACATGGACAACTGTATGTAGGATGTTCGCGAGTAGGGAAACCATCGTTACTGTATATTTATACACCGCATGAAAATAATACCAGTAGCCCGTTTCTATAACCTTTCGTTATAATAACGATCGATTTGCTATCGCAAGGCTCGTATCGCTTTCGATATGAAAAATGTTTCTGTAACTCACTCAATTCATCTTGCGATAAAATAGTGGTGAGTTTTTATCATATCGATGGAATAATCGAAATGGAACATAGAATCTGTCATTAATAGCAAAAAAGTACATTAACAAACAAAGTGCAGTGTATTTCCAAATTGTTAATAAAAAGGTAATTGTCTACTTTAGTTGTCAACTGCAAATAAATTAGCTAAAATTACGGAAGGGGGCGCAAAAGAGGGGATTTGGCCTCAGGATAACGAATCCGGAAGCGGTTTTTTAATATTTTGCTTCTCTGAAGAGATATTTGCAATCAAAGTTGCAAGTTTTCATGTGGTTGTTGTAATTTTATTAGCCTGTACGGTTCAGGCAATCACTTGGACTTGGGATGGCGTAGCCCAGCGTTATTTTTTATAAGCGCGGCCGGAGGCGGGTATTTGTTTTCTTTAGGGGTCGACTGCTAATAAATTAGCTAAAATTATGGGAGATAGCTCAAAAGACGGGGCTTGGCCTCAGGATCACGAATCCGGAAGCGCTTTTTTATTTTTTTGTTTTAGTAAAAAGTTATGGTCAAAAAACGAAAAATTACCCGGGTCCGATACCAAAATTCGGGCGGAATCCATGGTATTTATCTGCAGAACACCTTTCTGAGCTTATTATAAATAACCCTGGGCTCCGCCATCCCAAGTCCGTGTGGTTTCCTGAACCGTGGCAACGTGCCACGGTACGCATTCTCTCGCACGTTTTTAGGTACAGCCTAATAAAATTACACAACCACATGAAACTTGCAACTTTGATTGCAAATATCTCTTCAGAGAAGCAGAATATTAAAAAGCGTTTCCGGACTCTTAATCCTGGAGCCAAACCCCGTCTTTCGAGCTATCTCCCGTAATTTTAGCTAATTTATTTGCAGTTGACCGATAAAGGAAACAAATACCGCAGTTGACCCCTAAAGGAAGCAAATACCACGGCTTCCCATACATTGTGGCTCATGGAGGCACTGTTGGGACCGCCAAAAATCCCCATTGCCACTTTTTGATTGGCCTTCATTAGCTCCAAAAGTTTTACTTTTTGGTTTTTTGTGATTTTTCCAGTCCTGCTTTTTTTCTATAAACTAAAAAATTAATTAGAAAACAAAAAATCTAAATTAGTTACCAACGAACTTCACTCATTTTCGTTTTAACGTATAATATCACGACCTTCGGAGCTAGTGATATGAATAACGCAAGAAATATCGAAAATACATACTCACCATTCATACAGAAACAGTACCTTGCGATAACCATGAATCACGGTTGCATTTTGCGATATATTTCGTATCGCAAGGATACAGAAACGGGCTACAGAAAAGTTGTGTATCAGAAGGCTTTAGGATAAGTTGTTAGTTACCAATAATAAGAGTAAGTCACTAAAATAAATAAAACATTGTTATTAGAATAAGTCACAAAATAATGGCCGAACATGAATTAAATGATAAAACAAGAAAAAAACATTCATTGAGGGTCCGCTAGTTTAAAATAAATTTAAGAAAAAAGATTTTCTAAGAACAAGCTAATAGGTATATTTATTGTTGATAAACGGAACTAAAAAGTAAAAAATAAAATTAAAGAAAAGAAAACTTTTTTAAAAATAAGCTTTTATTATTGGTTAATAAAATTAACTAAAAAGTAAAAAATAAATTCACTGTAAAGAAATATAACACTTTATAAGTTCGTTGTAACCTATAACGATAATAAGGCTTCTTCGTCTGCGACAAAATAATTCCATATTGTACATGATTATATATTGTTAACATTAAAACTTTACACTTAAATTATTAAATCTTCCAGTCTATATCACAGCCCCAATTTTATTATTAATAAAAGCGTGTCAAATTTTGATGGTATAATTAGAAACATTTAGGACCTTCTTTTCTTGCTCTCACAATATAACACGCTTTTATAATTAAAATTGGGGCTGTGATATAGACTGGAAGATTTAATAATTTAAGTGTAAAGTTTTAATGTTAACTATATATAATCATGTTATATTTCTTTACAGTGAATTTATTTTTTAATTTTTAGTTAATTTTTTTAACCAATAATAAAAGCTTATTTTTAAAAAGTTTTTTTTTTCTTTAGCTTTATTAGTGAGTAGCTTCAACATATCTTATTTTATGTATACTTGTTACGTTGCTCTCAACAGGGTGAGTCTATCACATTCCAAGCAACCGCTTCAGGAGTATTGACAACATTGCAGCATTGTGTGGATATTATAGCCGAAAATGATGATTTGTGGAAAAAAAAAATTGACCGAGAAATAGATAGACGGAAACGTGCTCAAGAACAAAATCGGTATTTATGTTCGATATATCTTTGATTGTAGTGTTAATGCTGTTACTTGCTTCTATATTACAGAAAATACAATGAGGAAATCGAAAAACTAAAACGTATATCATATCCAGGACCAGACTTAGAGGTATGTCTTAGAGCTCTTGATAATCGATGAATCGAATATTCGAATTACATAATATTCGATTTTAAAAATCCTATTAGTCAAATTCGAATCAAGGACTGAAACCGGAACCTAAACCGTAACCGTAAACGATTAAAACCGATTAGTTTTTCAAAACCGAAACCGAAACCGTAACCGTTATTTTGATCTGGAAAAGAACGAAACCGAAACCGTTTCAAACACCGGAACCGGTTCCAAAGGGTTTTGATATGTTTTAGTGTCTTACTTCTTTTAGTGTGCACATAGGTATTTTCTTTTATAAAAAGGCACCCTGAACAATTTTCTTGGAAGATTATCGAGCAAAGTTAAAAAAGACACGTTTTGACATCAGTATCGAAATTCTAAAGGAAGAAATTTGACTATAGTTGAATGAAGCCATCGAATAAAATTTACGAGATCCGATAAAAATATTATGAAAATTCAAACCTATTTTGAAGCTACATACTTGAATTTTTTGTGTTCGTGTTTTTATTTGAGGAACGAAACCGGAACCGAAGCCGAAACATGTTACAAAACCGAAACCGAAATCGGAACGTTATTTTAATCGGGTTCATACCTTGTAAAAAACAAAACCATTCATCTTCCGAAAATCACAATCCACAAATTCAATGGAGAATATTTAAAATGGATATGGTTTTTCGACCTCTTCTCCCAACTGGTAGATAATCAGCCGATTCCCACAGTTCAAAAAATGTTTTACCTAAAATCGAACCTGAGTGGGGAGGCCGAACAGCTAATAGGCCACCTATCAGCCACCACCGAAAATTACGAAACGGCATGGAAGCTGTTGCAAAACCGATATAACAACAAACGGGTTCTTGTAGCATCCATCATGCACCAACTACTGTAACAACCAGCAACTACAGCTAAAAAGGTTACACGATATAACAAAGGAATGCTTGCATGCATTAAAAAACATGGTGATCCCTACATCCACTTGGGACCCCATCTTAATAGATATGCTCGTAAAAAAATTTGATCGGGGAACGCACATTTTGTACGAGCGATCAATTGCAAACCCAAAGGAAGTTCAGGGACTAAACAACTTAATCGACTTCCTGAGGCACAGCCTTGGTCTTAGCCTACCAACACCTGGGCGAACACATCCGTCTCTCACGCCTTTGGTTAACTCGACATCGACCCCACCGGCGCACTTCCAAATCTTACAGCACAACTGTAACGGATTAACTGGTAAGATCGCAGAGATAACTAATTTGATGACTCAATATGACATAAAACTTGCCGCAGTCCAAGAAACCAAGTTCAGTTCTAGGTCGGACCTCATTACCTATGGCGGATATAACATCCACCGGAAAGACCGTCATAGAGTAACAGGAGGTCTGGGAGGTGGTCTAGCGTTCATAACGCACAACTCTGTACAGTATCATCTATTTGATACCGACATCGAAGGAACGGATGATATCTTAGAAAGCCAAGGTATTACCATCCGTACAGGAGATGTCGATCTGCAAATCATCTACATACCCCCTGTCTCAAGTTGCCCCACCGGTTATCACCCCGACATTAGCTTGCTACTACGAGGAGATAACCGCGAGATCCTGGGCGACTTCAATGCGCACCACGACATGTGGCACTCTAACCTGCCAGCAGACAATAGGGGGCATCTACTTGCAGAACAAATAGATGATACGGCTTTCTGTACATTGAACGGAGACGCCCCAACGAGAGTATCGGGTAATTGCTATAGTTCGCCAGATATTTCTATCGTAAGTGCAGGACTATTGAACAACACCAATTGGCGACCCATACTCGCGTTGGCGTCTGACCATCTCCCAATAGTCATTACCATCGAACGATCGACGGACTTTATTACACCTGAGCATGGTACATACATTAACTTTACCAAGGCAGACTGGGACAGTTTTCAGACATATACGGACGAATCCTTGGCTGCTCTATCCATTCCTACGGACGTACGCAAAGGCGAACGAGACTTCCGCAACATCATTGACTTGGCCTCTAAACGCTTCATTCCTGCGGGTGTAATATCCCAAATTACACCAAATTTCCCCGCGGAGGCAGCGGCCATGGCTAGAGAAAGAGATGAAGTGCGAAGTCTCAATCCCGCAGACCCCCGTATAAGGGGTCTGAACGCGGAAATTCGTAGGTTGGGCGATAAACATAAACTGGCCAAATGGAAACAACACCTAGGGCAATGCAACCTCTCTGATGGTGTTGGGTGAAGAAGGACCCTAGGGGATGTGCGAACTCCTTCTGTAGACAATTTGTACTACATTCCCCGCCCGATAGAGCTAAACGTAGAACCATGCGTCAGGCGCGTAAATACAAAAACCAAAGCACGCCCATTATCATCACTGCCTCAGAGGTCAAGGAAGCCATCAGACAGGCTAAGCCCTCAAAATCCATCGGCCCCGACGGCATTGCCATGAAGATGCTGAAACATCTAGGCCAGGAGGGACACAAATACTTAGCGGCTCTATTCAGTCTTTCACTGAACACTTTCGTCATTCCTGAAATATGGAAAAAGGCGAGAGTGGTTCCACTTCTAAAACCTAGAAAGCCGGCAAACATAGGCGATTCATATCGCCCTATATCACTTTTGTCGCCGGTAGTGAAGACGCTAGAGTCTATTTTGCTCCCGTATTATACTGCAAATCTGCACCTGGCTAGTCATCAACATGGCTTCCGTAAGCTACACAGCACCACCACCGCACTCAATGCCATTACAACACAAATAAATAGCGGCCTAAATCAAAACCAACCAAATCACAGGACTGTGTTAGTGGCATTTGACCTGTCGAAAGCTTTTGACACGGTCAACCATGCCACTCTCATACAAGATCTATTTGAAACACAGATACATGATGGGTTAAAGAGATGGACCGCAAATTATTTGAATGGACGGCAGGCGTCGGTTAACTTTAGAAACGCAACATCAAAACCTAGACGTATTAGACAGGGGGGTGCCACAGGGTGGTGTCCTATCCCCGAAACTGATTAACTTCTATCTATCGAAGATGCCCCCACCACCAGAGGGCGTCACCGTCGTTTCATATGGCGACGACTGTACAATAATGGCGACTGGGAAGGGCCCCTATACTGATGAACTCTGTGCGAAAACAACGGTTACCTCTGCGACCTTTCCAGGTTTTTCACTGAGCGAGATCTGACGATATTCAATTCAATTCAATTTATTCATTTCCACAATGTAGTACAGAGTAAGACATTTTACAGTCTTTTAGAAGTACTTCACTTATATAAAGATTCAAATATAAAAATATAGATGGAAGATAAAAGATCTAACTTACATTTAAAATATAAAACTAAATAACAATAATTTACTTAAACTATGCGAAGAGAGTAGATAATAAAGAAGGCAGAGAAGAATAGTAGTAGAGATGAGGAAATATTACACTTAGCCGCCTTGATATGGAAAATTATAATGAAGGCAATTCCTTCTGAACTGCCACAAGCCAGCACATCCAAACCGTCATCTTTTGGACATAGATCCGCCCCCGAGAGACATAAGGAAACATCTCCGTAAGCATTATGATGAGATCCGGCAACATATTACCTTGCCGTTTGATCTGCAGAATCATAAGCGGGCTCTAACCGACATCCACACCGAGTCGGTAGATACTTTTGTCGGATCTCTACCTGTGAATCCCGTTCTGAACAGTCCTCCACCGGCAATTGCTGAAGAAGAAGGCATCTTACCAAGGGAGACAAGAGTCACCTTGGCACAGCTTAGGTCTGGGTATAGTGTAAGGTTAAACTCCTACTTATCCAGACCTAATGATACAATCTCAAACACATGCCCTGCATGTGGTAGGACCCCCCATGATACTCTGCATCTTTTCAATTGTTCATCTGAACCTACTCTTCTAACCCCTCTGTCCCTTTGCACAAACCCTGTTGAAACTGCACGTTTCCTTGGACTCCCTTTAGAAGAGCTTGATGAAGATCTTCGGAATGATCATACACTCTAGACAGGGCAATGCATTGTTAACAACAACAACAACAACAACAACTTCCTTGAAACCCGCTTTCAATCAATGGAAGCAATGGGTCAAAAAGAAAAATTTGTTTCTAAAACGTGTGCTTCCGCCACCGCACCAAAGGAAAGAGGACCCTCCTGCTCAATCTGCCACGATGGAAGTCACCCATTATTCCGGTGCCACGAAATTCAAAGGATGACTCCAAAAAAACGGCTCAATTATGCCCACATTCTAGAAACACGAGCTTCACAGCACGTATTGAAGCTCTCGTCCTCCCTCGCATCATCTCGCCCAGCCGTCGCAATTCATTAACACTGAAAAATGGTCACTACCGAAAAATCTCCAGCTACGGATCCGAACTTCAATCGCCCTGACAAAATACATCTACTGTTGTCAGCTGAGCATTATCACCAGCTACTCACAATTGGACAGATCAAGCTATCATCGCATCTACCAATAATGCAAAACACTGTACTCGGATGGATTGTGTCTGGAAAACTCAACGAAGGAATCTCAAATGATGCATCCTGTAGAATGTGCTTGGCGGACGAATCGCTAGAAACCTCTATCGCTAAACTCTGGGAATTGGAAGAGGTAAAAGGCAACAAGAATTCGTTATCTCTGGCCGAGGAAAAGTGTGAGGAGCACTTTGCAAGACACACCTCAAAAAATGAGGAAAATCGGTTCATAGTGAAAATACCGTTCCATCAGGACACCATGGTCCTGGGGGACTCGAACTCAATAGCGCTCAACAGGTTCCTATCACTAGAACGCCGACTACAGAAAAATCCCCAATTACGAACGGAGTACGTCAAGTTCATGGACGAATATGAGGCCATGGGGCACATGACGAAAATATCAGCAGATACAATTACTACACCAAACTATTTTATACCTCATCACTGTATACTGAGAGCAGAGAGTACAACCACAAAACTTCGCGTGGTATTTGAGCATCTGCTAAAACATCGACCGGTCACTCCCTAAATGACATCATGTATACAGGACGAAAGGTACAAAGCGATCTGTTTTCAATCATCATCATTTATTGGCGCTTAACCGCCTAAGCGATTTTGGCCGTCGCCTATCAAAGCACGCCAGTCATTCCTTTTTAGCGATAACTGACGCCAATTGGAAACCCCAAGGGAGTTCAAGTCATCCTCCACCTGTTGTTTCCATCTCAGTCGAGGCCTCCCCCTTCCTCTGCTGCCGAATTCGGGTGACGATTGGAAAACCTTCTGGGCTGGAGCTTCTTTGTCCATTCGCATGACGTGACCCAGCCAGCGGAGCCTTTGGGCTTTAATTCGCTGGACTATGGTCAGATCTGCGTAAAGCTCGTACAGCTCATCGTTAAATCTCCTTCGATACTCGCCTTCGGCATCACGGGAAGGACCATAAATCTTCCGGAGAACTTTTCTCTCAAATACTCCAAGGGCCATCTCATCTTCTCTTGACATTGTCCATGAATCTGAGCCATACATCAGGACAGGTATGATGAGAGACTTATAGTGCGTGATCTTTGTTCTTCGAGAGAGAACTTTACTTCTCAATTGCCTACTCAGTCCAAAGTAGCACTTGTTGGCAAGAGTGATTCTCCGCTGGATTTCTAGACTGATATTATTTTCGGTGTTGATACTGGTTCCCAAATAGACGAAGTCCCTCACAGTTTCAAATTTGTTACTATCAACAGTGACATGGCTGCCAAGGCGCAGGTGCGCCGATTCTTTCTTTGATGACAGCAAATACTTCGTCTTGTCCTCGTTCACGGCAAGACCTACTTTTTTCGCTTCCTTATCCAGGGTTGTTAAGGCCAATGATATCAATATCATCAGCATACGCCAGCAATTTCACGCTCTTGTAAAAGATTGTACCATTGCGGTTTAGCTCTGCTGCTCGAATTATCTTCTCCAGCATCAAATTGAAGAAATCGCACGAAAGGGAGTCGCCCTGTCTGAAGCCTCGTTTGGTTTCAAATGGCTCAGAGAGGTCCTTCCCGATTCTGACGGAGCTGTTGGTATTGCTCAACGTCATTTGGCAAAGCCGTATAAGCTTTGCAGGGAAGTCAAATTCAGACATGGCGGCATACAGGCAACTCCTTTTGCGCTGTCAAAAGCGGCTTTGAAATCGACAAAGAGATGGTGTGTGTCGATTCTTTTATCATGGGTCTTCTCCAGGATTTGGCGTATCGTGAAAATCTGGTCGATGGTAGACTTACCAGGTCTAAAGCCACACTGATAAGGTCCAATCAGTTTGTCTACGATGGGCTTCAGTCTTTCACACAACACGCTAGAAAGAACCTTATATGCAATATTAAGAAGACTAATTCCGCGGTAGTTGGTGCGGTTAGCGGGATCGCCTTTCTTGTGGATTGGGCAAAGCACACTTAAATTCCAATCCGGAGGCATGCATTTTACCAGCTCTTCGCCTCCGTGTTTGAACAGCTCGGCGGGTAGTCCGTCTTTTCCAGGCGCTTTGTTGTTTTTGAGCCGGGATATAGCTATCCTCACTTCATCATAGTCACCACCCTCAACTGCTCCAAACTATAGCAGAAGGAGATTTAGAGGTTAATCTGGACTTGGAAAACACAAGGGCTGCCGCCGTCAAAACATTGGGGCTCACATGGGTCCCAAAACTGGACCATTTAGCTGTCAAGGTCAACATAGAGGAGTGACTTTTGACACCATGCACACTTTCGCTGCCCATTCAGCCGCAATTGTCTCAAAATTACAGAGCCGCAACAAAATCCTCAAGTCACTAGCCGGCAGTACTTGGGGTAAAGACAAAGAAACGTTGTTGGTAACGTACAAGGCAATTGGTCGGCCGATCCTGAACTATGCGTCGCCGATATGGTCGCCGGGGCTTGCAGACGTTCACTGGAATCAGCTTCAGGCCTGTCAAAACACCGCGCTCAGAACCGCTACGGGGTGCGTCCTTATGTCACCTATATCTCATATACATAATGAGGTGGAAATGCTTCCAGTTAGGGAGCATAATGAAATGCTAAACAAGCAGTACCTACTGAACTGTTGTAAACCACAGCATCCCGGTAGACAACTGCTTGAACTCATTCCGCCTCCTAGGACCATAAGGTCGCATCTACGTAAACATTTTGATGAGATCCGTCACTATATAACAACGCCGTTTGATCTACAGGTGCACAAACAGGCTTTGGGGCATATCCATACAAAGTCTGTTGGCCATTACTCTGCGCTCTGTCCGCTAAACAATGTCTTACATGCCGCAACACCTGGCATTTCTGAAGAGGAGCGTCATCTTCCTCGAGAGACAAGGGTCACTCTGGCTCAATTACGCTCTGGATATTGTAGTAGGTTAAACTCCTACATATCTAGACTGAACCCTGATGTGCCGAATGTATGTCCGGCATGCGGCTCGTCCCCCCACAATACCAATCACTTATTTTCTTGCTCATTTGAGCCCACTCTTCTAACACCCATCTCTCTTTGGTCCAATCCTATTGAAACTGCTAGTTTCCTTGGACTCCCGTTAGAAGATATTGATGACAATTAGGTTAAGGAAAAATACGCGTTGGGCAGGACTACACATCGTTACAACAACAACAACAACAAGGTCAACATAGAAGAAGTTAAAAGGATAACAAAACGCTCGGTCGCGTCAGACCTTGCATGACTCTTCGACCCATTGGGAATACTATCGTGGTAACGGCCAAACAGTCACACCTAGCAGAGCTACATACAAGGCGGCTCACTTTCAGAACAGATCTCGGAGAGTTAAAAGCGCTACAAATCTCAAGGCACATATTTAAAGGAAGACTCCCGGAAACAATGCAACTACACATATTCACGAATGCATCCGAAAAGGCATATGGAGCTGCGGCCTATATTCGCGCCACGCTGAAAGAAGGCACCGTCATGACAAAGTTATTATGTGCAAAGCCAAGGGTAGCTCATTAGCCGCATTAGGGGCCCAGTTGGCAGAAAGAATAGCAGCAGACATTCAATTTAAGAGCGCCATATATTTCTGGACCGATTCCGAGATAGTTTTGGCTTGGGTAAATTCAGGCGCAGCACACAACACATTCATCGCCAATCGCATTGCAACAATCAAAGAAACAACTAGAGCGGAACAGTGGCGAGATGTTCGATCAAAGGACAATCCAGCCGACATCCTGTTCAGAGGAATGTCACCAAAGGCATTTAAAGAGTGTACACTATGGTTCTGTGGACCATTATTTTTGCATGGCAAGGAATCAGTCTGGCCGAAACGTCTCAACCCAGCCTCCAACAACCAGAACGATATAGAAGTAAAGGCCAACCACTCAAAATCACTGGTCACATCGGTAGAAGAAACTGAGATGGTTTACAAGGTGAAACACGGCAACTCATTTCACCAGCTGCAACGCATAATCGGTCACGTGCTACGGTTCATTACGCAAGCTAAACACAAATCAGCAGCACAGCCGTCATCACGAAGCTTAACCACAGCAGAACTGGAGCTAGCACTAATGCAGAAGAAATCAAACAATTGAAACATCATAAGCAGCTCTAACGGCCTAGCAACTTGTCCGACCTCGCACCATTTTTGGATGACAAGGGATTGACACGGGTTGGAGGGAGACTAGAGGCTTCATCATTGGCATACGACTCAAAACACCAACTTCTTCTACCATACAACGATAACATTACAAAATTGATGTTCGAAATGGTACATAAGGAGAACAAACATTGCGGCGCGCAAACGCTGTTGGGAATGATGCGACAACGATTTTGGCCCATAAAAGGAAAAATCATGGCACGAGCAATAGTGCATCGATGCGTCACATGCAGCAAGGCAAAGCCATAACTACTCAATCAGATCATGGGAAACCTGCCTTCCTCAAGCGTCACACCATCTCGACCATTCAGAAACAGCGGTGTAGATTATTGCGGCCCTATTATAGGCATTACAAACTTCGTGGAAAAAGGCCGCACAAGGCTTATATTGCGCTGTTCGTTTGCTTCACCACAAAGGCGGTTCACCTAGAGCTAGTGAGTGACTTAACCACCCAGGCGTTCATTGGGGCCCTCAAGCGCTTCATCGGCAGGCGAGGTCATTGTCAAAACCTGTACTGTGACAATGCCACCAATTTCGTAGGAGCTAAGAACAAGCTCCCAGAGTTAAACTCAACAAAAACTGCAAGAAATACATCGAAACGAATATTTCTTGCAGTATTTCTTGCAGTTCGCCGCTATTTGCCGCTAGATGTCGCTAGCAATTGTTTATCTAGTTTTTAACCGAAAGTACTACCACCAAAGTTATCTGGTGCGCCGATTGTTAATCTTCAATTTTGTGTGTGCCAGTGTAAAATTTGGATCTGATTAAAGAAGATTTATTGGGGGTAATCTCTGTGTGTGTATTCATAGCATTAGACTTGCAGCCCTATTCACAAAAATTTATAAGGATATCAGTGAACTTTTTGCGGCACATTATTTTAGTGAAGTTTACTGGCCTACCATAATGCGTATTTAGGAATTCGCTGAAAATTCTGCCAAAAAAGTTGAAAATTTGGATGGACGTTTTGAAAAATTCCTCTGAACTTTGGGCAAATTTGTAAGGACATTTTCTTTGATTCTGTTATATAATTGGCTATTAATAACAAAATTAAGGAAATTCCATCTTAGTACCCTGTCTAACGAAATTCAAAGAAATTTAAGTGTACCAAAATTTGTTTGATTGAGTGTACATAACACTTTATTTTTATTTATGGAATTCTTATATAACGATTAAATTTCATTTTTAATCTGTTCATTTCTGGCCAAATATGTTACTGCCTTGACTAACCCACCATACAACCCGAGCTCTTGGTGCGACCACCTCGGGTTCTATCTATCTGTACGTGGATTAGCATCTAAGCCATTCCACTCGATTCTTTCATCAGGACGGCAAATCAGCTGCTCCAAACATTTGGTGACCCCTCAATTTACAATACCAAACATTGGGTAACCCAGCCATTTGGTAATCCCGAACACGCGACAACGCCAGCAGCCTCTGGGCACAGTGCCACGAACTTCTGACTCACCGTCAATCTTGCCACTTCACTTGACCAATATCGTCCATTTTCGGAAGCAATTTCGATATGGCCACAATGGATTCATTGACAGCCTCCAAAAGATCAACGGGAGAGCTGATTGAAACAATAATTCGTAATTTTAAAAAGGATTCTGCAGCGAGGAAAACGCCTGAATACTACAAAGAGGGCCTCGAACGCTTAGAGATAGCATGGGGCGAATTTGAGGTAACGGACAATAAAATCCGTTGCCTAACAGATGTGGATCTCAGCCACCGGTTCTAACAACAAAATATCCGAATTGACATCGAAATACAAGGAGGTAATGGAGTCCGGCATGACGGAAACTCCCAAAACTCACACAGAGGGAAAAGAAACGTAGTATCTTCAAATTCAAACAGAGGAAAAGGAAACGCAAGGTCTTGACAAACCCAAAGCCGGCGCTCGAGCAATGTCCTCGATCAATTCAGCTATCAGTAGGCAAAATGTTATTATCGCCTCACTAAAACGACTCCTCGCGATGGACCCCACGGCGGCCAACATGAGGCTTAAAGAAAAACTGTGCGACCAGATCCAAGAACTGCACTTCTCGATAGGGGAAAGTAGCATTGACCCAACAACGGATGGGTACGACATGGAAGCATACATGGCTGTCGAAGCGGCAGCCTATGCAAACTTCAAAATGACGACAAATACGTCAGAGAAAAATGGGGAAATGGTATAAAACCAGAGCTGTTAATTTTGATTAGTAATTAGTAATTGATTGATTAGAAAATTTTTTTAATTACTAATGATTATTTTAATTGCTTTCAAGAAAAAGCAATTACTAATTGATTACGATTAGAAAAAATCAAAAAAAAATCAAAAAAAATCAAAAAAATATTAAAAAATCAAGAAAAAATCAAAAATAATCAAAAGTAATCAAAAACGGCTTTTTTTGATTACTTTTGATTTTTTTGATTTTTTCTTGATTTTTTTTTAATTTTTTTGATTTCTTTTTATTTTTTTTGATTTTTTTGGATTTTTTTTGGATTATTTTAAAGTGTTGTTGTTAAAAGTATAAACATCTGTGTATCTTTGTATGCAAATATATACACCTACTTACACTTTGGGGCTCATGGATTTCTAGAATGAACCTTGATCGCTAAGTATATTTACTTACATATGAGAAAAAATGCCAGGTTTGATGGTTATATGCGTTGTAGTGGTGAAAATTTGTCCCTTTTATATCTAAACGGGTAGTGTCGTACATTTCTCGTTTAAAACCCTATGGGTACGGTCGGATGGTTCTATTCGAACACTTTTAAGTATGCTACACAAAGTAAAACGTGGGCATACCAACTACATATGTATGCCCAAAAGAGACTAGTAATGATCAAAAATTAAGTGGTTATTATCCATAGAGAGAGGTCCGGGATTAATAACTTTCGGCCAAAATGGACGACGTAGTCATTTTGTTGGATTAGAGAATAGTAGAAGTAGAATCGTTTTATTTTTATTCATTTTTGTTTAAGTAATGCTATTTAGTAATATTTGTGAATAATATGTAAGTAATAATGTAATGACAATTTAAGAACAATAACACAAATAGTCAACAATAACGGTATTCAGTTTAAAAATAATTCATGTAGGTGGACATGAGTGCGTATCGACACGCAAATTTTCGCCGTTCACTCATATAAAGTATTTGTGTTGAGCGTTCAGCAGATACAGCACGCCAATACTTAGGAGTAAAAATTTGATTTTAACAATGTAAGTGCTTCAAAAGAAATGTCAGATAATGACCCACGCTTTGGAGCATTAATAATTTCAGCAAAAGAAAACAGCCTTTCAACCGGACCGGACGATATTAATGGTGTGTTGAAAAATAGTGCAGCCTCTTTTAGCACACCTCTTGTTTGCCATATGTCAGCTCCAGTTGCTGAATCACCCATATAACTATATAATTGTGTTTGCACAACATATTTCAACGCCTCCGTCGTTGTTGTTGGGATTACACCGTTACTTCTTGCTTCACCTATACATTTGTATGTTTGTGCAAGTGAATATTTATGTATGAACATATTTTTCTACAACAGTACTGGAAAAAAATCAAAAAAAATCAAAAAATCAAAAGTAATCAAAAGTTATCAATACTTTTGATTATTTTTGATTACTTTTGAATTTTTGATTTTTTTTTGGATTTTCTTAAATTTTTTTGATTTTTTTTGATTTTTTTTTAATCAATTAAAAAAATAATCATTAAAAAGTGAAAGTAATTGGTAATCAATCATTAGGTGGCTTCTCAAAAAATAGTCAATGAAATGCTAATCATTACCGATTACTAATCAATTATTAACAGGTCTGTATAAAACCAAGGACTGCAACCAGAACCGAAACCGTAACCGATTAGTTTTTCAAAACCGAAACCGTAACCGTTATTTTGATCTGGAAAAGAACGAAACCGAAACGGTTTCAAAAGCCGGAACCGGTTCCAAAGGGTTTTGATATGTGTTAGTGTCTTACTTCTTTTAGCGTGCACATAGGTATTTTCTTTTATAAAAAGGCACCCTGAACAATTTTCTTGGAGGATTATGGAGCAAGGTTAAAAAGACACGTTTTGACATCAGTATCGAAATTCTAAAGGAAGAAATTTGACTATAGTTGAATGAAGCCATCGAATAAAATTTACAAGAAATATTATGAAAATTCAGACCTATTTTGAAGCTACATACTTGAATTTTTTGTGTTCGTGTTTTTATTTGGAAACCGAAACGAAACCGTAACCGAAACCGAAATAAATGTTGAGGAACGAAACCGGAACCGAAACCGAAACGTGTTACAAAACCGAAACCGAAACGTTATTTTAATCGGTTTCATACCTTGATTCGAATAATCGTCCATCTTTGATTATTCGAAAAATCTCCAGAAAATCGTATATATAGAAAATTAAAAAAAAAAATTGATATTCTTCATTCCAAATGGCTTTTATTCAGATATTAAGCAGCGAATGTTATGCAGAGTCTTTACCTAGTTTAGATTGTAGAAAAGAGGGATGAGTGGGGCGAAGAACTCATCTGGAATAGGAGTCCATCGAACCGCTGGGTGAGCTGGGAGGGAGGGAGGGGATGTTTTCTATCAGGACTTCGATGTTAGTTAAGGCTACCCGACCATTGTAGCGTCTTCCAAGTAGAGGTTGTCGCCATTAAGGATGCGGTGTATGAGATGCTGTCTAGAAGTTGTAACCTTAATTCACAAAGGTCCTATCTGCAAAGCAATTGCTCCTTTGTGAATTGAGGTTACAATATAGTCAGTCAAGACAGAATGGCTACTCTTAATACGGGCGTGCGTGTCTCCCGAACACTGGGAAAAGAAAGAGAAAAGAAATCGCTGGGCTTACATTACTCTTGTCAGGTGTAGAGGTCCTTTTTGCCATTTTTCGACGCCAGACAATCATTTGAGCTGGTAGGGAGATATTGTGCTTGCCTTCGCTACATTTCTTAAAAAAATTTTCATAAAACTATTATTTTCCCGCGAAAAAATTTGGAAACTTAGGCCAGCTTGTTGTTGTTGTTGTTGTTAACAATGCATTGCCCTGTCTAGAGTGTATGATCATTCCGAAGAATTGAAGAGATGTAGAGTATCATGGGGGTCCTACCACATGCAGGGCATGTATTTAAGATTGTATCATTAAGTCTGGATAAGTAGGAGTTTAACCTTACACTATATCCAGACCTAAGCTGTGCAAAGGTCACTCTTGTCTCCCTTGGTAAGGTGCGTTCTTCTTCAGAAATATCCGGTGGAGGACTGTTCAGAACGGGATTCACAGGTAGAGATCCGACAAAAGTGTCTACCGACTCGGTGTGGATGTCGGTTAGAGCCCGCTTATGATTCTGCAGATCAAACGGCAAGGTAATATGATGCCGGATCTCATCATAGTGCTTACGGAGATGTCTCCTTATGTCTCTCGGGGGCGGATCTATGTCCAAAAGATGACGGTTTGGATGTGCTGGCTTGTGGCAGTTCAGAAGGAATTGCCTGCTCAGCATTTCCGCATGCTCTTTTACATTGAGCAGTTTTGCCTCCTGATAGAGGTGAGACTCGGAAGACATGAGGAGACATCCCGTAGCAGTTCTGATGGCAGTATTTTGGCAGACTTGTAACTTCGTCCAGTTGGTGTTATGTACATTAGGCGACCATATGGGCGCAGCATAGTCAAAGACTGGTCGGCCAATGGCCTTATATGTAGTCAGCAACGTTTCTTTGTCTTTTCCGCAAGTACTGCCGGCAAGTGACTTGAGGATCTTGTTGCTACCACGTACCTTTGAGACCATTGCAGACACATGACCAGCAAATGAGAGAGTATTATCCAGTGTCATCCCTAATAACTTTGGGTGGCTGACAGTTGGTAGCTTAGTGCCATCAACGAAAATGTCTAATTCATTTCTCACCTGGTGCGTCCATGTCGTAAAAAGCGTCGCCGTTGATTTTGTCGGAGATATTGTCAGATCTCGCTCAGTGAAAAACCTGGAAAGGTCGCAGAGGTAACCATTGATTCTCGTACAGAGTTCATCAGTATAGGGGCCCTTCCCCGTCGCCATTATTGTACAGTCGTCGGCATATGAAACGACGGAGACGCCCTCTGGTGGTGGGGGCATCTTCGATAGATAGAAATTAAACAGTGTCGGGGATAGGACACCACCCTGTGGCACCCCCGTCTAATACCTCTAGGTTTTGATTTTGCGTTTCTAAAGTTAACCGACGCCTGCCGTCCACTCAAATAATTAGCGTTCCATCTCTTTAAACCATCAGGTATCTGTGTCTCAAACAGATCTTGTATGAGAGTGGCATGGTTGACTGTGTCAAAAGCTTTCGACAGGTCAATCGCCACTAACACAGTCCTGTGATTTGGTTGGTTTTGATTTAGGCCGCTATTTATTTGAGTTGTAATGGCATTGAGTGCGGTGGTGGTGCTGTGCAGCTTACGGAAGCCATGTTGATGACTAGCCAGGTGCAGATTTGCAGTATAATACGGGAGCAAAATGGACTCTAGCGTCTTCACTACCGGTGACAAAAGTGATATAGGACGATATCAATCGCCTATGTTTGCCGGTTTTCTAGGTTTTAGTAATGGAACCACTCTCGCCTTTTTCCATATTTCAGGAATGACGAAAGTGTTCAGTGAAAGACTGAATAGAGCCGCTAAGTATTTGTGTCCCTCCTGGCCTAGATGTTTCAGCATCTTCATGGCAATGCCGTCGGGGCCGATGGATTTTGAGGGCTTAGCCTGTCTGATGGCTTCCTTGACCTCTGAGGCAGTCATGACAATGGGCGTATTTTAGTTTTTATATTTACGCGCCTGTCGCATGGTTCTACGTTTAGCTCTATCGGGCGGGGAATGTAGTACAAATTGTCTACAGAAGGAGTTCGCACATCCCCTAGGGTCCTTCTTCACCCTGTCACCGAAAGTAATATCTACTTTATCCTTGTGTTGCGTAACCGTAGTCCATAATTTGCCAACACCATCAGAGAGGTTGCATTGCTCTAGGTGTTGTTTCCATTTGGCCAGTTTATGTTTATCGACCAACCTACGAATTTCCGCGTTGAGATCCTTTATACGGGGGTCTGCGGGATTGAGACTTCGCACTTCATCTCTTTCTCTAGCCATGGCCGCTGCCTCCGCGGGGAAATTTGGTCTTATTTGAGATATTCGACCCGCAGGAATGAAGCGTTTAGAGGCCGAGTCAATGATGTTGCGGAAGTCTCGTTCGCCTTTGCGTACGTCCGTAGGAATGGATAGAGCAGCCAAGGATTCGTCCGTATATGTCTGAAAACTGTCCCAGCCCGCCTTGGTAAAGTTAATATATGTACCATGCTCAGGTGTAATAAAGTCCGTCGGTCGTTCGATGGTAATGACTATTGGGAGATGGTCAGACGCCAACGTGAGTATGGGTCGCCAATTGGTGTTGTTCAATAGTCCTGCACTTACGATAGAAATATCTGGCGAACTATAGCAGTTACCCGATACTCTCGTTGGGGCGTCTCCGTTCAATGTACAGAAAGCCGTATCATCTATTTGTTCTGCAAGTACAAGCCCCCTACTGTCTGCTGGCAAGTTTGAGTGCCACATGTCGTGGTGAGGCCAGCTTCGAAAGGCCCGTTGTGATACCACCATCACTAGGAAAGTCAGTCCCGCGACTCGGCCATCCCTGAGTTGTAGGGATTCTCCACATAGCGAAATCCCGGGACTGACACTCCTAAACCGACACCGCTACTTCTCGAACCATTTAAATGATTTGATGAAGGCAGTGAAGTATTTTATGTCGAGCTCCGCGACCTGGCACAGACTATCTCGCGCCGCTTAAAGCCGGGCAGTTGCAGACGAGATGCTCTACCGTTTCCATATCCTCATCATCCTTACAACTCCGACAACATCGTCTGTCGCTGAAAATAACGATATCCTCTCCGATAACGCGTTTGCTTATCCAGGCCGCGGCCCCCAAGATTGCTTAGACTTCAGCCAGGAAGGCGCTACAATGATCAGGGTCTGAAGGAAAGCTCAAGATATAACTCCCTCGAATAAACCCCTCCTCCAGCTTTGCCGTGTGTATGGAAATGCCCCTATTCTTTTCTAATGGGAATCTTTATTTTGAACCAGCTATCCCGACTGTTGTGGTCGCACAACGATCTGGGCTCAGAAGGAGAAAACTGTAAGATCCCAGAATACGGTCCAGAACTGTGCCTAGGAACTTGGCTTTATCAGCCAAGTTCAGGCTCACGCCATTTAGTTCTGGTAGGTTTAGCGGTGGCCTTTTGTACCGGTTGGTATAGAGGAAAAGTTTCACTTTCTCAGGTTGATACTAAGTCCGCAGTTAGAGGACCATGGCGAAACTTCTAGCAGTACTACTTGCATCAAGTCACACAATTGGGAATTTGCCCCTGAATGCTATAGCTAAATCGTCGGCATATGCCACCATCTTGTAGATGGGAGCCGGCAGGCTGTATAGAGAAATACCAGCCATTTAGCTGATGTCTAAAACGTGGTAGTGAGTTGCGCGGGAATAGTCTCGTCCGGCCCGGCACCCTTAAAAGGTTCAAAGCTCTTAACTGCCCACCTTACCCTTTCCTCCGTGATGGGTATATTTACTGCCAGGCTTGTTGCAGGTGCTACGGGTGCATCCGCAAATGGCTGATGGCTGTTTGTGCAGAAATTTCTCTACGAAGTTCTCTTCGCCTGCCTCAGAGCTTTTTTAGGCCCTTAATTTAACTTTATATTCCAGCCATTGAGACTCCGTGCCGAGGATCTTGGCCTTATTAAATTGTTTCCTGCAGGATATGCGGAGCGAGTTCGGTTCGTAGATCCACCAATGTGGCATATGTTTAAAGCGTGGGTTTGGCACTGGACAAGCCTGTTCTAGGGGAACCTGATGAGGGGACTTGTGGGAGTAGACTGGTAGGTCTCTCATTGTGTAACTGCCAATTAGTGTTACGTGGATTTGGCTTTATAATTGGTTGTACTACTGAAAAGTCGAAAAGAATTTCTATATACCGGTGGTCGAAGAATGACGCCATCGCCAGGCTGGTGCTGCCGACTGTTAAACTGGCAGTGGTAACCTCACCATTGGTATAGTTAGGTAGGAGAAAGGTGTTCAGCTCAGATCTAACTAAAATACAGGTTCTAACGTTGCCCTCCTCGTCGGCTCGAATGAGCTTGAAACCCTTATTCCCCAGTTCGTATTTCCTCAACATGTTGACCCAGGGTTCTTGGATGAGGACCACAGCCACGTCGCCTTTAGAAAGAAGAGTACTTAAGCAGCCGAGGCTGCTTTCGATTTGTGCAGACTTATCTGAAGCCACCACCAACATGAAAGCGCTCAGACTTCCCTGCCATCGCCGAATCGTCGAGGTCTGCCCGTTCCGGAGGCTGTCTCAACGACGAGTTGTTCAGAGCTACTGCGCGATTTGGCTTAGCAGGAGCCCTGCTAATCTGCACCTGGATAGTCATCAACATGGCTTCCGTAATCTACACAGCACCCCCACCGCACTCAATGCATTACAACGCAGATAAATAGCTGCCTAAATCAATCCCAACCAATTCACAGGACTGTGTTAGTGGTACTAGACTTGTTAAAGCTTTTGACACAGTCAATCACGCCACGCTCATACAAGGTCTCTGTTCGTGCCAGTCTGGCAACTCTAAAATCACCTGTTATTCTTATACGAAAATACATGTAATGCAAAAGAATGAATTGTCATTATTGGTGAAGTTCTTGCACAATACACATTGTAAACCCGCCTTCGTAAACCCGTTTAATTAAATTTAAAGTTTATATTAAATACAGTGGTTTTTATTTACATAAATCTACCCGCTATCGATCTACAACGCATAAAGTTGCGTACAATAAGAAGTTCTACGTTCATTTGTATAATTTATATTTCGTTGCTTGTTGTACGCAACAAGCTGGTCCTTCGAGCCGGATAAGTGCCGGCATACATACATACACACAAACATAGTGCAAATTTGATTCGCAAGTATCATTTATGAAAATTGATTTTATTGCTGAGAAAGGTAATAAAACCTAAATCAAGACATTTATAAACTATTTATAAAACTACTCAAAGACTTTTGCTGGTACAAGTGCGGTTTAAATACACATTTTATAGCGACATTTTCACGTGTGTAATATAACCCCAAAATTACATATCACACCATGTCGACATTAAAAGTGCGCGATTCTTCATTGAATGCAATCAAGCGATATGTTGCGACCAGCAAAAAGGATGAGTTGGCAGTTAATAAGGAAGCGGCGGAGACATATCTACAACTTCTAGAGGAGCAGTGGGTTCGATTCACCGTCGCTCAACAAGAAGTAGAGTTGGCGTGCGGCGAGGAAAATGCATCGGTTGAAGAGCAATCTCGGGTACAGGCAGAAGAATGGTACACCACAGCAAAATCTAATTTTAAACGCCTCATTGGATTCACTAATCCACCGCAGCAATCTACGGCAAAAACGTTTATATCATCGCCAGTGCAGTTACCAAAGTTGCAGTTACCGACTTTTAGCGGTGATCCTACAAATTGGTTGGCATTCCACGACGCATTTCAGTCGCTTGTTCATAGCAACGCAAATTTGTCTGATAGTCAGAAATTACACTATTTGCGTAACTGTCTCCAAGGTGAGGCGCTACAACTGGTTAGTAGTTTACAGATTTGTGATGCCAATTACAGTGCGGCGTGGGATTTACTCACCGCACGTTATAAGGTTTTGCGTGTCATGGTCGACGCTCATTTTAAAGCTATTTTCGCGATCGAAAAAGCACCGCGAGATACTGGTAGGGCTATTAAGGAGATTTTAAACGTTACCATGCAACACGTCGGTTCGCTACGCGCCTTAGGAAGGCCTACGGAATTTTGGGACGATTGGCTCGTCCACATTACCATATCAAAATTAGCTTACGAAACCAGGAAACAGTGGGAGTTGTCGCTGGTAAAGGATGATTTACCTACATTCGAAGAGTTAGTGGAATTTTTAGAGGTTCGTGCTCGCTCCCTTGAAATGGTGCCGACGACAGGTGCGCCGTCGACTTCAACTCCATCGCGCCAACCAAAGGGTGCGACGAAAACTACAACAAACGTTCTTCATGCAGTTGGCGAGCAGCAATCACCCTCTTCAAACTTTCACCCCGGAGTGAGTGTAGCATCATGTCTGCATTGTAATGCCAAACACAACATTTACGCTTGCCCAATTTTTCGTAAGTTAGATGCTACTGCCCGATTTTCGGCGGTTAAGAAACACCACGCTTGTCTCAATTGTTTGAGCAAAGGTCACTTTGTAGCAAAGTGTCGTAGTTTATCTACATGCAATGTTTGTCACCGCCGCCACCACACCCTGTTGCACGGTGGCGGTGAAGGTAACAATACCAGTACTGAACTAAATGTTCACGCTTCGCCCTTCGTAAAGCAACAAGGCAATCCTTTTGCTCAAAATACAACCACGCCTTCGACGACGAACAACTCGAAATCAACATCGCTTTTAAATGCTAATTCCGATGCACCGCACCTCGGTTGCGTAGCATCTCACCATGCTGAAGCTGACAAAGCCATATTGTTAGCAACCGCAGAAGTCTGCCTGCAAGATCATGCAGGTCGATGGCAACCCGCACGAGTGTTATTTGATAACGGCTCACATGCATCCTTCGTGACAGAGGCCTGCATACAACGTCTTCGTTTACACCGAAAGCCTTCGGCAGCTCATGTCACTGGGATTGGTTCTTTAGATGGTGGTAAAGTCAAAGGTGAAACAGTGCTCTCACTTGCGCCTCGTTCACTTACCACAAGCTTTACAATCAACTCGCTTATTTTATCGAAGATCACGAACGATCTACCTAGTGTTTGTGTACAGATGCCATCTTGGCCTCATATACAAAACCTCGATCTCGCTGATCAGCACTATGCTAAACCTGGTCCTATCGACGTATTATTAGGGATGGATGAAATGGACAAATTTTTGCTATCGGGTCTATGCAAGGGCCCGCCTGACACCCCCATGGCACAAAACACAGTTTTTGGTTGGGTACTTTTTGGGAAAGCCATGCGTTCATCCAGTCCAGGCACAGGGGTTCTGTCTCTGCATTGTGACGTACCACTTATTAGAACGGTCAGTAAGTTCTGGGAACTGGAGGAGTTTCCACCTAAACGATTTTTAACTGCCGAAGAAGACGCTTGTGAAAAGCACTTTCGCAAACATTGTCGTCGCGCTGAAGATGGGCGTTATATAGTTCGCCTCCCTTTTAAGGAATCTGTACCCTTAGGCGAGTCCAGAAACATAGCTACAAGAAGCTTGCTAAGAATGGAGAAACGTTTCGTCGCTGATGACGCTCTGCGCCGTCAATACGCCGAATTCATGCAGGAACTCTTAAGTATGGGTCATATGGAGCTCGTAGGTAACGCGCCATCGCACAATAGCTACTACATGCCGCATCACGCTGTCGTTAAGGATACCAGTTCCACCACTAAACTAAGAGTGGTCTTTAACGCTTCGATGAAAACATCGACCGGTTTCTCGCTTAACGATGCACTGATGATAGGTCCACAATTGCAAGAGGATTTGTTCTCTATAATGGTAAGATTCCGGACTCATCGCTACGCTATGATGGCCGATGTTGAGAAAATGTATCGGCAAGTATACGTCGACAAAGAAGAAGCTGACTACCAACGCATAGTTTGGCGAGACACGCCGTCCGAACCTGTACGAGACTATCGAATGCTTAGAGTAACATACGGCGTCGCCGCGGCTTCACACTTAGCTGTACGATCGCTGCATCAATCCGCTTTAGACGCCGATGAAGCGCACAAAGAAGCCGCTATAGTCATCACACGCGACTTCTATATGGACGATCTCCTCACAGGCTCATTTTCAATCGACGAACTTACAAATCTACAAAAGCATATAACCGTAGTTCTTTCCAACGCTGGTTTCGAATTGCGAAAATGGGCTACAAATTGTAATGAGCTTAGAGAAAGTATACCGCATGTTTCAAAGCAAATCTCGCACTTGTTGGCTGAGGGCGACGAAGTACGCATACTCGGTACAATTTGGAATACGAACGAGGATTATTTATCGATAGCAGTGAATATGACACCACTGCCTGCAGTTCTTACGAAAAGAACTTTTCTTTCGGACTCAAGTAGAACATTCGATCCCCTTGGATTAATCGCGCCTTGTACTATTTTATCAAAAATTTGGTTGCAGCGAATTTGGCGAGCGGACGTAGATTGGACGAGCCAGTGCCTGCCGATGTTGCTGAAGAATGGCTCTCTTACCGTCAGCAGTTGCCCGAACTCGCTGCTCTTAAACTAAACCGCTGGATTGGTACCAGTGAAATTTATGATCATGCTGAATATCACGTTTTCACAGATGCGTCGCAACGCGCATACGCTGCAGCACTCTACTGCCGCTCGCTTCATCAAGATGGAACTTTTAAAGTTGTCTTAGTCGCCGCGCGCGCAAAAGTCGCGCCTTTAAAAAGTACTACGCTTCCACGTTTGGAATTATGCGCCGCGCATCTTGGCGCTAAACTTGTAAAGCAGATTCAACTGAGTTTCGGCGGCAGTATGAAAAAGTTATATGCGTGGACTGACTCGACTATAACGCTCGCTTGGTTAAAAAGTCATCCAAGTCGATGGTCAGTTTTCGTAGCGAACCGCGTAGCCGCAGTACAAGAAGTTTTGGCTCCTGAATGTTGGAGGCATGTCCGTTCAGAGGACAATCCCGCCGACTGCGCATCCAGAGGATTGGCTCCTTCGCACCTGCTCGCTCATCATCTTTGGTGGGGAGGGCCAAGTTGGTTAGCTGAAAGTCAAAATCAATGGCAAGATCAAACAATTGAAGACTTGGAAAAATTGACAAAACTCGACTCAAATATTGGCTGCGAATTACGAAACACCAAGTCCGCATCGCATCTCACTCAAACTAAAGAAGATTGGGAACTCTTGTCGAGGTATAATTCGTACATTAAACTAAAGAGGGTAACCGCATTCGTTTTACGCTTTGTCAAAAATCTACGAACAACCAGTAGTCAGCGCACTACTGGCGCTCTCACCTGCAGTGAAATTCTTCACGCTGAAAATACTCTGGTAAAGTATATTCAAATTAACGCTTTTCCAAAAGAAATTGTTTCTTGCAGGTCAAACAAACCGATACCATTGCGAAGTCATCTAATCCGTCTTCAACCATTTTTGGATCCTGATGGCATTCTCCGTGTTGGCGGGAGGATAAGACGTGCTTCAGTCTCTCCAGACGCCAAACACCCCATAATTTTACCGAAACATTCCTCGCTAGCCAAGCTCATAGTTCTTGACATTCATCGTAATACGCTGCACGCCGGTCCGCAAATCATGCAAACTGTGCTTCAACGTCGCTTTTGGGTTATTGGCTCTCGTAACCTGGTTCGTACAATCTATCATAATTGCGTAAAATGCAAACGCATAAATCGACAGCCACTAGGTCAAGTAATGGCCGATCTGCCAAGCAGCCGCTTAACGAGTTGTCGTTGTTTTTTGCACAGTGCTGTCGACTTTGCCGGACCGTATCCTATTAAATTTTCACCAGGCCGAGGGTCCAAATCAATCAAGGCATATATATGCAGTTTCATATGCATGAGCACGGGAGCAATGCATCTCGAGCTTGTTGGAGATCTCTCTTCGTCTGCGTTCATTGCCGCTCTTTCGAGATTTATTAATAGAAGAGGTTATTGCCAGCACATTTATTCGGACAATGGCACAAATTTCGTTGGTGCCGAACGAGAGTTATACGCTGCCTACCGTCGCTGCATTAAAGACGAAAAGGTTACCTCGTATCTGGCAAACACGCATTTGACATGGCATTTTAATCCTCCTAGCGCACCACACATGGGTGGTTATTGGGAAGTAGGAGTGAAGCGAGTCAAATATCACTTGAAACGTGCGCTCGGTACTTCCTTATTAACATATGAAGAATTCTTTACGCTTTTGACAGATGTGGAAGCTTGTGTCAATTCTCGACCGCTTTATTGGCACTCTGCGAATGCGGATGACTTGGAGGTGCTCACTCCAGGTCATTTTTTGATTGGCGAACCAATCAAAGCGCTACCTGAACCTGAAACCACAAACGTCTCAGGAAGGTTGCACCAACGATGGCAAGCTATTAGTGCAATGCGACAACATTTTTGGTCTCGTTGGCAAAACGAATATCTCGTTAACCTACAACAAAGAGCTAAATGGTTTCGTTCCTCCGCAAATCTGAAAGAAGATGACGTCGTTATCATTTACGAACCAAATATCCCACCCACCAAATGGCGACTTGGGCGTGTCATTCAATGTCATCCTGGGGCAGATGGCTTGGTACGAGTAGTAAGATTGAAGACGGCAGATGGCGAATTAGTACGGCCTATAGCGAAGCTAACATTGCTGCCAACGCAAAATTATTTGTATACATCGTAACTTAGTTATCTATTGCAATGTAAATATTAATTTAATGTTTGAATTTAACTTTTGAATTTGAATTTGCTCTGTAAATATGGATTTAATTTCGAACTTATTGCGGTCGTTCAAGGCGGCCGGTATGTTCGTGCCAGTCTGGCAACTCTAAAATCACCTGTTATTCTTATACGAAAATACATGTAATGCAAAAGAATGAATTGTCATTATTGGTGAAGTTCTTGCACAATACACATTGTAAACCCGCCTTCGTAAACCCGTTTAATTAAATTTAAAGTTTATATTAAATACAGTGGTTTTTATTTACATAAATCTACCCGCTATCGATCTACAACGCATAAAGTTGCGTACAATAAGAAGTTCTACGTTCATTTGTATAATTTATATTTCGTTGCTTGTTGTACGCAACAGTCTCCTTGAAACACAATTCCCTGATGGGTTAAAGAGATGGACCTTTAATTATCTGAACGGACGGCAGGCGTCAGTAAACTTTAGAAACGCTGCATCAAAACCTAGACTAATTGAAGGGGTGCCACAGGGTGGTGTCCTATCCCCGACACTGTTTAACTTCTATCTATCGAAGATGCATATGCCGACGACTGTTCAATAATGGCGACGGGGAAGGGCCCCTATACTGATGAACTCTGTACGAAAATCAACAGTTACCTCTGCGACCGTTCCAGGTTTTTCACTGAGCGAGATCTGACGATATCACCGACTAAATCTACGGCAGACACTCTTTACGACATGAACGCACCAAGTGAGAAACGAATTACACATTTACGTTGATGGCACTAAGCTCCCAACTGTCAGCCACCCAAAGTTACTGGGGGTGACATTGGATGATACTTTCTTCATCCAAGAACCCTGGGTCGACAGCTCGAGGATCTGCGGTTTGGGGACTAAGGGTTTCGAGCTCATTCGAGCCAGCGAGGAGGGCGAAGTCAGAACCTGTATTTTGGTTAAGTCTGGCCTCAACACCTTTCTTCTACCTAACTACACCAATGGTGACATTACCGCTGCCAGTTTAACAGTCGGCAACACCAGCCTGACGATGGCGTTGCTCTATATGCCCTACGACGCCGAAGAACCTCCACCACAAAGGGAGGTGAGAGATCTGGTGTCAAATTTTTGTACGGGTCATCTTATTATAGGAGCGGACGTTAATGCTCATCACGTCCAATGGGGAAGCTCCGATATCAATGTCAGTGGCGAGTCTCTGTTTGACTACCTATTAACAACCAACCTGGTAGTTTGCAACGTGGGTAGCGAGCCTACTTTAATCACTAAAACCCGTAGGGAGGTCATACATCTCAATATTTGTAGTGAAGGCGTTTATGAGTGGGTCAGAAAATGGCGTGTTCTTGGAGAACACTCATTCTCCCACCACCAATATATAGAAATAGTGTTGGACTTTCGTGTAGAGCAACCTATTATGAAACGCAATCCACGCAATACCAACTGGGTTAGGTTAGGGTTAGGTTCAAGTGGCTGCCGCAGAGGCACACCTAGGCCAGTATTAAAAGGCCCGTTGTGATACCACCAACACTAGTCAGTTCCGGGACCCTGCCAAATGGAAAATCCCGGTATTAACGGAATTCTCCACATAGCAGAATTCCGGGACTGACTTTCCTATACCGACACCGTTACTCCTCCTCGAACCATTTAGATGACTTGATGAAGGCCATCAGGTCCTTTATGTCCAGCTCCGTGACCTGGCGTAGGCTGACCACGAAGGGAACTCCCAAAAAGCGCATTCTCGCGCACTTAAAGCCGGGTAGTTGCAGATGAGGTGCTCCACCGTTTCCTCCTCCTCATCATCCTTACAATTCCTACAGCATCGTCGGTAGGGCACACCAAGTCTTCCTGCGTGCCTACCAATGAGGCAGTGCTCAGTTAATACGCCTATTAATATGGAGATTTCTCTTCTCCTTAGGGCATAAATTTGTCTTGATCTTTTGTGATCCCATTTCGGCCAGGTTTCTTTGGATATCCGGCATCCTGGAGATTGCAGCCATCTTTCGTTGGCTTGGCGGAGTGTGTACTCCTTCAGCATAAGCTTGCATGTGGCAAACGGCATACCTAAGCGCTCTTTATCCCGAAGAACCTGCTCAGTTGTACCCTGCCTGGCAAGTTCGTCTGCCGTACGGTTTCCCTCAATGTCCTTGTGTCCCGGGACCCATCTGAAGTTCACGCGGTTCTGTTGGGCCATCTCTTAAAGAGATCGACGACAGCTGAGCGTCAGTTCAGAGTTGAACGAATAAGAGCCAAGAGCTTTGATGGCCGCGTGGTTGTCGCTGAAAAAACCGATGTCCTAGCCGATAGCGCGTTTACTTATCCAAATCGCGGCATCCAAGATTGCTGAGTTCAGAGTTGACCGAATAAGAGCCAAGAGCTTTGATGGCCGCCTGGCTGCCGCTGAAAAAACCGATGTCCTCGCCGATAGCGCGTTTACTTATCTAAATCGGGGCATCCAAGATTGCTGAGGCTTCAGCCTGGAAGACGCTGCAGTGATCAGGTAGTCTGAAGGAGAGCTCAAGTTCCAGATCCCTTGAAAAAATCCCTCCTCCAACTCTGCCGTCTAACTTCGAGCCGTCAGTGTAAGCAGAAATGCCGCGATTAGTAACGGGGCAGCGATCCATCCTCTCCCATTCCTCCCTTCTGGGAATGCTCGTTTTGCAGCAGCTGTCTCCGACTGTTGTGGCCGCAGATCGACCTGTGCTCGGAGGTAGAAAACTGTAAGATCCTAGAATACTGGAGTGTCCAGTTGTGCTTGCGCCCCAGGCAGATGTTTCCCTTAGGTGCAGAGCCGCTGCCGCTGCTGCCCGGCACGCTTCCAGAGAGCTTCGTTGGGCGTTGTTCTTAGCGCGTCGCTAATAGAGATCATGTCAAATCTATGGACTTTACTTAACAGAATCAGGTTTGTGGCCTTGCTCAGCGCAGTCCACCACACCACGACTCCATATAACATGATAGGTCGGATAATTGCAGTGTAGATCCATCTGCATATTTTGGGGCTGAGACTCCACTTTTTGCCAATGGCTCTTTTGCATGTGTAAAGTACAACACACGATTTCCTCTGGAGCTGAAGAATATTCTCCTTCCAGTTTAACTTCCTGTCCAGAACTGTGCCCAAGAATTTGGTTTTATAAGCTAAGTTCAGGCTCACACCATTAAGTTCTGGTAGGTCCAGCGGTGGTATTTTGTACCGGTTGGTGTAGAGATCGAGTTCCACTTTTGTCGGGTGGGAGGCCTTCCCAGGCTTAGGATTAAAAACACTACCGTGGCGTGTCTCCAGGAGCACGGAATGTAGTTGAGAGCCAGGCAGGCTGTATAGAGAAATACTAGCCATTTGGCTGATGTCTCCAGCGTGTTAATGAGTTGCGCGGGGATAATCCCGTCCGGTCCAGCAGCCTTAAACGGTTTAAAGCTCTTAACAGCCAGCTCAAGGGTTTCCCCTTCCGTGCTGGTCCAGGATCCGTCAGGCTTCTGCAAAGAGCTAATGGCGTTGCAGTGAAATAACGCCCGCGGGCCAGGGTTACACAGAAGTGTGTACTACGCAGAAAGACTTCACCATGGCGGTAGTTTTGGCACACACCTGGACTTGGCATGGCGTAGCCCAGAGTTATTTTTTATAAGCGCGGCCATGGTATTTATGTGCAAAACACTTTTCTGAGTTAGTGGCCTTCGGCCGCGCTTATAAAAAATAACCCTGGGCTACGCCATGCCCAGTCCGGATGTGTGCCAAAACTACCGCCACGGTGTAGTCCTTCTGCGTAGTACACACTTCTGCGTAGGCGGTCTTCGGCCGCGCTTATGAAAAATAACCCTGGGCTACGCCATGTCAACTCCGGGTGATTGCCTGATCCGTAGCAACGTGCCAAGGTACGCACTCCATGGGTAGGATGCATGGTATTTATGTGCAGAACACCTTTCAGGGTTGGCGGCCTTCGGCCGCGCTTATGATAATAACCCTGGGCTACACCATGCCAAGTCCGGGTGGTTGCCTGAACCGTGACAAGATGCCACGGTACGAAACTAATGTAATGCCAAGTCTTTCTGCGTAGTACACCATCCTGCGTAGGCGGCCTTCGGTCGCTCTTCAAAAAAAAATAACTATGGGCTACGCACTCCGAGTGAGTGCCGCTGTTCTTTGAGCAGTCTTAGGTCACCAGACTAGGGAAGCGTAGGTGACTAACTGTATTAAATGACCAATACGTCATTTTGGGAGACAGCCCCCATGTTTTGCCATAAAGTCTAGTGCAGGCGAAAAAGGCCCCGGGACCCATTTGAGGTTAACGCGATTCTGTTGGGCCATCTCTTGTAGAGATCGACTACAGCTGAGCGTCAGTTCAGAGTTGAACGAGTAAGAGCCAAGGGATTTGATGGCCGCCTGGCTGTCGCTGAATATAAAAATGTCCTGTCTTATAGTGTGTTGGCCTATCCAAGCCGCGGCGTCCATGATTGCTGAAACTTCAGCCCTGAAGACACTGCAGTGATCAGGTAGTCTGAAGGAGAGCTCAAGGTTCAGATCCTTTGAATAAACCCCTCCCCCAACTCTGCCGTCTAACTTCGAGCCATCAGTATAAATGGAAGTGCCACCATGAGTGACGGGACTCCGATCCGTGCTCTCCCATTCTTCCCTGCTGGGAATGTTGATTTTAAAACCGCTATCTCCTACTGTTGTGGTCGCACAGCGATCTGTGCTCAGCGGAAGAAAGCTATAGGATCCCAAAATACAGGCGTGTCCAGTAGTGCTTGCGCCCCAGCCGGACGTTTCCCTTAGACGCAGAGCCGATGCTGCTGCTACCCGGTGCCCTTCCAGATCGAGTGGCAAAATGCCAAGAGCATGATTGGTCGAATGATTGCAGTGTAAATCCATTTGCATATTTTGGGGCCCAATGGCTCTTTTGCACGTGTAGAGTGAAATACACGCTTTCTTCTGGCGCTGAAGAACATTCTCCTTCCAGGTTAGTTTCCTATCCAGAACTGTGCCCAAGAACTTGGCTTTGTCAGCCAAGTTCAGGTACACGTTATTCAGTTTTGGTAGTATTAGTGGTTGTATCTTATAGCGGTTGGTGAAAAGGACCAGTTCTACTTTTCCCGAGTTGATGCTCAGTCCGCAGCGCGAGCACCATGAGGAAACCTCTCTCAGTGCTACTTGCATCAAGTCGCACAGGGTTTGTGGGAATTTGCCCCTGTATACTATAGCTAAGTCATCTGCATATGCCACTACCTTCCCCCCCCTAGCTTGTGTCTCGCAGCATCGAGTTGACAGTGAGGTTCCATAGAAGCGGGGAGAGAACACCACCCTGAGGCGTTCCCCTTGTGACATGGCGTGATAAGTCAACCGAGTCCAGTGATGAAACTATTCGTCTACCCCTTAGCAGTTGATCAATAAGTCCAATGAGAGACCTTCTTATGCTTAGACTTGTTAAAGCGGTGTTTATAGCATCAGGGATTATGTTGTTGAAGGCTCCTTCAATATCTAAAAAGGCCACAAGACAGTACTCCTTTTCATACAGCGATTTTTCAATAACAGAAACTAGGCTGTGAAGCGCAGTTTCTGTAGATTTCCCTTTGGTGTATGCATGCTCATAGCTAGAGATAAGGTTGCTATCAATAGTAGAGGAGAGGTAGTCATTTATTATCCTCTCGAAGGTCTTGAGCACAAAGGATGAGAGACTGATGGGCCTATAGTCCTTGGGCTCGTAATGAGACGCCTTCCCCGCCTTAGGAATAAACACTACCGTGGCACTTCTCCAGGAACACGGAATGTAGCTAAGAGCCAGGCAGGCTGTATAGAGAAATACCAGCCATTTGGCTGATGTCTCCAGCGTCTTTATGAGTTGTGCGGGAATAATCCCGTCTGGCCCGGCAGCCTTGAACGGTTCAAAGCTTTTAACCGCCCACCTAACCTTTTCCTCCGTGATGGGTATGTGTACAGCCAGGTTTGTTGTAGGTGCTAGGGGTTCCTCATGCAAGTTCCCTGGGAAGTGCGTATTCAAGAGCAGCTCTAGGGTTTCCCTCTCCGTACTGGTCCAGGATACGTCAGGTTTGCGCAAATAGCTTGTGGCTGTTTGAGTTTTTGAGAGCACTCGTCTAAGTCTCGCTGTATCGTCGACATTTTCGACCCCAGTGCAGAAATTTCTCCACGATATCCTCTTCGACTGCCTCAGAGCTTTTTTGTAGGCCCTGAGTTTAACTTTATATTGGAGCCATTGAGTCTCAGTGCCAAGGCACTGGGCAAGCCTGCTCTAGGGCATTCGAGAGCGCCGTTGTAAAGGTCTTTACCAGATCCTCCAACTCCCCTACTGATGAGGGGACTTGTGGGGGCAGTGCTGGCAAGTCCCTAGATAGTATTTCATTGTGTAGTTGCCAGTTAGTGTTACGTGGGTTGCGTTTCATAACCGGCTGCTCAACAGAAAAGTCTAGAACTAATTCTACGTACCGGTGGTCGGAGAATGAGTGTTCATCGAGAACTCGCCATTTTCTGACCCATTCATAAGCGCCTTCGCTGCAAATAGTGAGATCTATGACCTCCCTACTGGTTTTAGTAATAAACGTAGGTTCGGTACCCACGTTGCAAACTACCAGGTTAGTTGTTAACAAATAATCAAACAACGACTCTCCTCTAGCATTGATATCGGAGCTTCCCCACTGGACGTGATGAGCATTGGCGTCAGTTCCGATAATAAGATGACCCATGGAAAATTTTTCCACCAGGTCTTTTACCTCCCTCTGTGGCGGAGGTTCTTCGGCGTCGTAGGGCATATAGACCGACGCCATCGTCAGACTGGTACTGTCGACTGTTAAACTGGCAGCTGTAACGTCACCATTGGTATAGTTGGGCAAGAGAAAGGCATTCAGCTCAGACTTAACCAAAATGCAGGCTCTAACCCTGCCCCCCTCGCTGGCTTGGATTAGCTTAAAATCCTTAGTCCCCAAACCGCAAATCCTTGAGCTGTTGACCCAGGGTTCTTGGATGAGGACCACATCTATGTCGCCTTTAGAGAGACGACTGATTAAGGCAGCCGAGGCCAACCAACTGGCAGCTACACAATGAAATTTTAGCCAGAGACCATCGGTTGAGGAGCTGGAGGACCTGGTAACGACATACACCACGGCTCTCTCAAGAACAAGCTTGTCCAGTGCCAAGCCCACGCGGTAAACATAGGCCACGTTGGTGGACCTACGACCTGGACTCGCTCCGTAAAACCTGCAGGAAGCAATTTAATAAGGCTAAACACCTCGACACGGAGCCTCAATGGCTCGAATACAAAGTCAAACTAAGGGCCTACAAAAAAGCCCGAGACAGGCAAAGAGAACTTCGTGGAGGAATTTCTGCACTGGGGTCGAAAAGGTCGACGACACAGCGAGACTTAGACGAGTTCTCTCGCAAACTCAAACAGCCATTAGCTATTAGCAGAAGTCTGACGGATCCTGAACCAGCACGGAAGGCGAAAGCTTGAGCTGCTCTTGAACACACATTTTCCGGGTAACTTGCATAATGCACCGTCAGCACCTGCAACAAGCCTGGCAGTAAATATACCCATCACGGAGGAAAGGGTAAGGCGGGCAGTTAAGAGCTTTGGAGACATCAGCCAAATGGCTAGTATTTCTCTCAACTACATTCCCACAAACTCTGTGTGACTTGATGCAAGTAGCACTGCGTGAAGTCTCGGCATGGTCCTCTCGTTGCGGACTTAGTATCAGCCCGAGAAAAGTGGAAATCGTTCTCTACACCAACCGGTACAAAATACTACCGTTGAACCTACCAGAACTTAATGGCGTGAGCCTGAATTTGGCTGATAAAGCCAAATTCTTGGGCACAGTTCTGGACAGGAAGTTAAAGTGGAAGGAGAATATTATTCAGCGCCAGAGGAAGGCGTGTGGTGCACTTTACACATGCAAAAGAGCCATTGGCAAAAAGTGGGGTCTCAGCCCCAAAATATGCAGATGGATCTACACTGCAATTATATGGAGTCGTGGTGTAGTGGCCTGCGCTGAGCAATGCCACAAACAGGAATCTGTTAGGTAAAGTCCATAGATCTGGCATGATATGTATAAGCGACGCGCTAAGACCAACGCCCAACGAAGCTCTTCAGGCCATTCTAGGCATTCTGCCACTCGATCTGGAAGCGACCTGACAGCAGCGCCTCTGCGCCTTAGGGAAACGTCTGGCTGGGGCGCAAGCACAACTGGACACTCCAGTATTCTAAAATCTTACAGTTTTCTCCCTCTGAGCACAGATCGATGTGCGGCCACAACAGTCGGAGACAACTGTTTCAAAACAAACATTCCCAGCAGGGAAGAATGGGAGAGGATGGGTCGCTGCCCCGCTACTAATGGCGGCATTTCTGTTTACACTGACGGCTCGAAGCTAGACGGCAGAGTTGGAGGAGGGGCTTATTCAAGGGATCTGGAACTTGAGCTCTCCTTCAGACTACCTGATCACTGCAGCTTCTTCCAGGCTGAAGCCTCAGCAATCTTGAATTCCGCGATTTGGATAAGTAAACGCGCTATCGGCGAGGACATCGATATTTTCAGCGACAGCCAGGCGACCATCAAAGCTCTTTTCTCTTATTCGTTCAACTCTCAACTGACGCTCAGCTGTCGTCGCTCTCTTCAAGAGATGGCCTAACAGAACCGCGTGAACCTCACATGGGTCTCTGGACACAGGGACATTGAGGGAAACTGTAAGGCAGACGAACTTACCAGGCAGGGAACGACCAAGCAGGTTCTTCGGGGTAAAGAGCGCTTAAGTATGCCGTTTGACACATGCAAGCTAATGCTGAAGGAGTACACCCTCCGTCAAGCCAACGAAAGGTGGCAACAATCCCCAGGGTGCCGGACATCCAAACAAACCTGGACAAAATGGGATTATAAAAGATCTAGAGGCATTCACGCCCTAAGAAGGAGAGAAATCTCCATATTAATTGGGGTTCTAACTGGGCACTGCCTTATTGGTAGGCACGCAGAAAGCCTAGGTGTGCCCTACCGATGATGTTGTAGGAGCTGCAAAGATGATGAGGAAGAGGAAACGGTGAAGCACCTCATCTGCAACTGTCCGGCTTTAAGCGGCGCGAGAACGCGCTTTTTGGGAGTTCCGCTCCTGGATAGCCTAAGCTAGATCGCGGAACTGGACATAAAGGACTGGATGGCCTTCATAAAGTCATCTAAGTGGTTCGAGGAGGAGTAGCGGTGTCGGTTTAGCAGTGTCAGTCCCGGGACTTTGCTATGTGGAAAATCCCAACAACTCAAGTCAGTCACTTTCCTTGTGTTGGTGGCATCCCAACGGGCCTTTCAAACCTGGCCTAAGTGTGCCTCTGCGGCAGCCACTTGAACCTAACCTAACTTGCAGTTGAGATGGGGTTTTGAAATTTTCATCATCGTTAGGCTTCCCTAACAATGCATTATACGAAAAAAAAATCCAAAATATTGTTTAATTTCGAAAATCTCATTTATCGTTCTATGTTTAGTTGTTTGGCCTTATTGCCATATTCCAACAGTAACTTTACTTACCACGCGGCTTTATTGTCGCTAGCAGCCGAATGATGTCGCTGGGAAAACCAAAGTATGGTAAAGATTATCCTATAACTTTACTCGAAATTTGTTGTCTCAGCGATATCAAGCGCCCAAAAAATGTTGTAAATTTCAATTTTGTGTGTGTCAGGCTAAAATTTGGATCTGATTAAAGGCTGTGTGTTAATCGGTATTTGTTTTCGTCAGAGTAAAATGAGGTGAACAAAATTCCTATGGTGAACGAATATTTGCCATTTTGCTGTCCCAAACGAAAAGGTAAATTTTGACGTATGGAAAAACCACGTGCAAAAGGCAAATATTTTGTGAATAAATTTTCAATTTACGTGGTTTTCGGCATTTAATGGCTTTATTTTGGCATTCTCTTTTATTTTAGTGTTTAATAACGCGTGTGCGCATAAACTCTTGTTATGGTTGTCAAAATCTGAACGTTCATATTCACCACGATAACTGTCAGAATTTACCATCGCTCTGTCAAAATATACGATTTTGACGTATGGAAAAAACACGTGCAAAACAAATATTTTGTGAATAAATTTTCAATTTACGTGGTTTTCAGCATTTATATTGCTTTATTTTGGTGTTCTCTTATATTTATATAATAAGCATTTATTTCGTTTCACTTGACGGTTGTCTGTAATGGAATCTTGCAAGTTAAATTTAATACACTTCCCGGTGTCCGATTGAGCTGAAATTCTGCACCCATGTATTACTACCATGAAAAAAAATATTTCCGTAAAAAATTTCCGCTAGGTGGGGCTGAGATCGCGGTGATAAAAACTGAAAATCGTAATTATGGACCGATTTGGCTGATATTTTACGTGTGTGTTAATTAATTTCCAAATGTTAAAAAAAAATTGGACCCGCTAGAAGGGCGTTGCTCTATTTAAGAAATGCGAAGGTCTGTTTTCGGTGTCGTTTAATTCGTTTTTCAACGAACTTTCCGTTGAGGTAGGATCTTGAAATTTTCATCATTATTTTTTTTTCTGCCTCCACGCAAAATAACAAAAAAATAATTCCGATAGGTGACGCACGGGTATTTGAAAGTTTTGATTCCAGGAAATTTAGCTTTTGATATTGTACTAACTTGCAGTTCAGATGGGGTTTTTTTTTAAAATTAGTTTAATTGCAAAAATCCCATTTATCGTTCTCTATTAAGTTTAGTCGTTATTGCCATATTCCAAAAGTAACTTTACTTACCACGCGGCTCAGCCCCAAAATATGCAAACGGATCTACACTGCAAAAAAAAAAACTTTTTTAAAAATAAGCTTTTATTATTGGTTAATAAAATTAACTAAAAAGTAAAAAATAAATTGACTGTAAAGAAATATAAAACTTTATAAGTTCATTGTAATCTTTAACGATAATAAGGCTTCTTCGTCTGCGACAAAATATTTCCATATTGTACATAAGTAAACTTTACACCTAAATTATTAAATCTTCCAGTCTATATCACAGTCTTAATTTTATTAATAATAAAAGCGTGTTAAATTTTGATGGTATAATTAAGAACATTTAGGACCTTCTTTTCTATTTGATGGTATAATTAGAAACATTTAGGACCTTCTTTTCTTGCTATCGAAATGTAACACGCTTTTATTATTAATAAAATTGCGACTGTGATATAGACTGGAAGATTTAATAATTTAGGTGTAAAGTTTTAATGTTAAAAATATATAATTATATAGGTAGAATATGGAATTATTTTGTCGCAGACGAAGAAGCCTAATTATCGTTAAAGGTTACAATGAACTTATAAAGTATTATATTTCTTTACAGTCAATTTATTTTTTACTTTTTAGTTAATTTTATTAACCAGTAATAAAATCTTATTTTTAAAAAAGTTTTTTTCCTTTATTTTATTTATGTTTTTTTTTTTTTTGCTCAGGAGGGTCCACATTCCACTTTACCTGAGGATGAATTCTTTGATGCGGTCGAAAGTGGCTTGGAAAAGATTGAGGAAGATATGCAAATACGGGCTAAACTAAAATTGCAGACACAGCAATCATTGATATTGGCTAATGCTCCAAATCAAATCCAAACTAAAGGAAATGATAGAACACTAGAAGAGTTCGGCACAGGAGGAGCCGCGAAAAGCCATATGCTTTGGCCAGAGGTAATGTAAAAACCATCATGTAATTTTGGGAATTCTCTGAAATCCATTTATAGATTGATAGAGTTTGCAACGAGCAACTCCATTATGCTAGAGAAGGAGTTGGTCAAGGTGGTAATGGATGGCAAATATTTGCTGATGAAGGAGAGATAAAAATGTACAAGCGAGAGGAGGAGGTAAATGGATTAGTTATGGATCCCCTGAAAGCATATCACAGCGTTAAAGGTGTAACAGGACGCGAGATGTGCCATTACTTTTTTATGCCCGAATATCGCAATGATTGGGAAAGTAAGATGCTTTTAACTTAATAGTTTAAGTTTGCAATAAATGAAAAAGTAATTTTGTTTTCTGATAGCCACACTGGAAGATTGTATGATTTTGGAAAAATTATCGCAAGACACATTCGTATTCTTACAAACGCATAAACGTATATGGCCCGCAAGCCAACGGGATGCGCTTTTTTGGTCACATATGCGCAAAATTACTGACGATTTTGATGAAGAAGCTGTAGATACCTGGGTTGTCTGCAATAACTCCACCGACTACTCTAAACAGGAAGTTAGTATAACACACTTATGAGCCCCTTAAAACACAAGTAGCATAAGTCCACCTTTTCTCGAACTGAGATATTGAAGGTTTTGTGTTGTAAACTAATAAAGGGGTACCTTGATTTCCCAAGTTAGTTCTGCTATTTATCCGGTTGCTATGGGAGCTAGGACTTCCACGTTAGCGTGTTATATAGTACACTACATAGTGTAACGCCTAACACAAAAAAAAACGAAAACTGGACTTATGCCACTTGTGCTTTAAACGGCGCATATTTTTAATGTATGTATGTATAATATATATATACATATGTATGTATATATCGTCGATGCCTATGCAAGACTTCCCAAGTGACGAAAGTGGCAAAACTAAGATTTGGTAACCCTGCATTCCAGGCATTAAGTTTCATTTATAAAAATAATAAATTTCGCATTCCAACAAAAGATTACACGGCAAACTGCCTAGCCAATGTGAGGGTTGTGTTAAATTTTATTTGCAAAATTTCGGCAAATTTATTTGCAAAGCCGTCCGTAGCAAAATAATTTCACAAGATATGGAAATATGAATATGAACATAACTAACTACTTGAAACTTTAGCCTAATTCTAAGGTATTCAGGTAAATATCATCTTTTTTAAAACAGAAACAAAAAGCAGTTGCAAAATTATACATAGGATTAAAAGGAAACTGCTTTTTACCCTCTCCAGTAAAATTTGATTGCTTTCAGATAGGTGGTTTTGCAATTAGTCGATAGGTGGTTTTGTAAAGGCATCGACGATTTGTATTATAATAACAATATTAACTTGGCGCGATATACATCGGAGGATATTAAGTAAGATCTTCTCTTTCAATTTGTGGTAGCAGCTTCTTTTTTTCTGCAAATTGGTAACATACCCACGCCGATCGGCATCTGCGAAAAAGTCGCCGAATATATCGACCCCTTATCGCAAAATTATCGTAACGGACATTTTTTAGAAATTTACTTTTTGATGCAGATTTGTTTTACATCCCTAGCGCATCATCTGGTAAAATATTATATATGAAATCCTATACTTGTGTCAAAAATTGGCTTTGTTTTTTATCGTATGGAACAATTCATACAGAAACAAAAAATAACAAACAAAAAAAGACGCGAATACAAAGTACTCGTGACGTTTGATGTGTAAACATGTGTATTAAATTAATATTTTCAGGCGTATTTCCTTCCTAGCAAATGCGAAAATAATGCTGCTCATTCATCGAATCACCTGCAAAACAACAACATAAATTTTGTTAGTTTTCCTATCTTTGTAAAGTCATCAAAATGATCATAATATGACCGCGAAATGATCCTAAAATTACCGCAAAATTATCCCAATATGCACCCCAACACGACCCTAAAATGATCTCAAATTTATCCCAAAATCATCCCAATATGATTCCAAAATAATCATAAATTAACCACAAAATTACCCCAATATGATCTCAAAATGATTAATATGATCACAAATACGGTTTGATTAGTAGTGTGAGGGCGACAAAAAATACAAGCTAAAAATGCATGAAAAATTCAGTGAAAATACGTAATGTCATATATCTAGCTATTGTAATCTGCTAGTTTAATAATTTTAGTTTCCCGTCATACCTTCCAAATTGACCTGAACCTGCAGGTTCTATCTTAATTGGGGTTAAAATCGAACTACTTAAAATAACAAAACTTTATTTTTGCTTTTCCAAAAATTTAAATTTTGAATTACATGTCCTTAGTTTGGAACGGGCGACTTGTTGATAACGATTGCTTTTTACAATCAATATGTATCTTTAGTGTCAATTTTGCATACACCATGCCAAAAAATTCGTTGTCAAAAACCATAATATTCTCTGAACATACCAGATCAATTTTGTAGGATAAAAATAAGAAACACCACAAATTGTTAAAGAAGCTCTCCTTGGAGGCCATCGTTATTATTATTTTTTAAATATACAAAACAATTTTATTTTCTCTTCTTTGTTTTTGCGAATTTCAGTCGAAAAATAACAAATGCATACGTATACTACTGACAGTGATTTTAGTATGTCAGACGTACTTGCCCCACGGAAAAACAAAACACGATCGCCTTGGCCGCGATGAGTTAACATGTAAAATAACATACTGCTCCGTTGGTAAGTTAATAAAAAAATTACTAAGGCGGGAGACACAAAGGACTTTGCCGACGACTTTCGTACAAGCGACTGCAAAGTTAAAGTCTAAAGGCCCATTTACATTTAACTTTGTGAAACTTTGACAGACGCGCCTAGTTTTTGCCCATTTGCTAAAATTTTGCTTCGCTTTATGTTCCACAAACTTTTTATGAAAGTGGATTCTTCAAAGTTGTATGTAATTGGGCCTTAAATAAAACGACATTTTGCTTCGCTTTATGTTCCACAAACTTTTTATGAAAGTGGATTCTTCAAAGTTGTATGTAATTGGGCCTTAAATAAAACGACATTGATATTCTTCTTTCTTTCAGTTTGGACCAAGGCGAATTCATACAGGTGAGTTCGAGCGAATTCAGATCTATACACACACAATCCTTGTAGCTGAAAATGTCAGACAAAGCAACAACATAAGCAATTTGACAGCTACGATTATATTTTCAAGGAAGAAGAAGAAACCATATGATGGGAGGATGCCACCTGTAATGAATTCGCCTTGGTTTGGACCGTGTTTTAATTCGAGAGAAAAATTTCAAGTAAAATAGTTTCTAAATTAAAAAAATAATGAAAACCGATGATTGTGACACGTCTATTGGGTTCTTTGTTTCTACACGGTTATTAGTCAAAGTCGAAGTCGATCGCAAAGTCTTATGTGTCTCCTGCCTAACAATGCTGCCAGAACTGTTTTATCCGACCGGCTGAAGTCGTCTAACTGAAAAGGTTGAGTTCTATTCAAATGTTTTATTCAGCTTAGTAACCTTTCAGTTTTGAAAGGCCCGTTGTGATACCACCAACACAATTACATAATTTGAGAAGTGAACAAACAACCTAGTCGGGAACTCGTAGTCAGTAGTGCTTTTTTCTGCATGACTCTCAGCTTACTAAAAGTCAACTTGTTTAAAACAGGTGAACGTTTACTATATTTAGGTACCTTTTAGCTCACTTGTTTAAGATGGCTTTTAGGGGGCTACTTTGTCACAACGTAAAGCCGTCTTTTTAGGCTAGTTTACAGTCGATTATCTTTCAACGGCTTTTTAGCAAATTTTATTGCAAAAATATATTAACACAGTTGCATGTTAAGTAGGGCTCTTGATAATCGACAAATCGATTAGTCGAATAATCGATTTCGACTAGTCGTTTCCAAAAATATTCGATTATCACTAATCGACTAGTCGAATAGTTGCTTTTGACTAGTCGATTACATTGTAATAAGGCGGCAAATTTCTACTGTAATTCGCATGCATGTTTAAGTGGTATCTGCCATTTTCGCCAATTTATTTGCTTCATTTCTTTGAAATTTAAAAAAAAATGTAACAGGAGCACATAATATTTGTGTAGGTAGATATACAAAAATTAAATTTTGAAAAATGTATGTATGTTTGTAGCAATATTTGTATGTATGTAGATAAAAAAAGTTTGAAAATTTTTTTTCATACGTCAAAACGTTCTATGTCAATATTATTCTTTCAGGTTTAAATGCACAATGGAAGCATCTTTCTCTTATTCTACGTCGCCGTTTGAAAAAGGATAGTTGAAAGATTGATTAGTGGGGCAAAAAAAAGTAAAAGTACATTAAAATACACCTAATTTTCCAAAGAACCCAAAAATTACAAACCTTACATAGAGCGTTTTGATGTATTACCAAAAATATACGAGAACATTAGAGTGCCAAAAAAAAGTTCGACACTTTCTATCGGAATGATTAAGCTTGAGAATTTATTTTTTTTTGTAGCAAAATTGCTTCTGCCGGCAAATGAAAGATATCCAATGAAAATAAAAACAAATTTGACATGTGAGAAATTATAAGCACCTGCAGCTCTAGTGTCTTGGTTTCTGTTTGAAAACTTTAGATTTGTAACAAACTTTTCAAATTGTTATTTGTTTCATGCGCTGCTAAGCGCTCTCCAATGCTGCTGTTATGTCAGGCCGAGTTAAAATAATTATTAAAACACGAGATTTTAATCCAATTTAAGATTGTATAATTTTCCCTTTAAAAGCTGATGTGGTTTTTTAATATAAAAGTCACTGGAAATTTTTGGAACGCATAATAATAAAAAACATGCTCCAAAAATTTCTGGAATTAGCGCTTTTCGAAATTGGTGATTCAATTAGGGCACTCACAGTCATCTGCTAAACTTAAAACGTTTTAAGTTTGCCACATTACCATTTGACGACTGTGAGCACCCCCTTTTATCTCCTGCATGGCCTTTGTTATTTCACGTCTGAAATCTGAAAATATTTATGTATAAACACATTTAAATTATTTAATTAAATTCCAAATATGAAAAAAACTTACTTTTTTCCTTTCAATTTATTTATTCATGACAAATTTTTGTTTGAAAACAAAGCAAAATGACAATTTTCAATTTTGCCACAAATTTAAACATAGGAACAAGCGCGGCAATATTGCCACAAAGTGGTATCTTCTATTTGCAGGCAAAACAAAAACAAAATATTTGACACCTGGTAAATTGTCAAGATAATGCCAGCTGGCAATATTGCCAGGGCTGGTAATATGGGACTGTGAGTACCCTAAATAAATATTTTAAAAATTTTAAAGAAACATTTAAGCACACGCTAATAAGTTGTTTTTAATATTTGACCCTCGTGAAGGGTGGATACCTTGCCGCGGTACGAGGGCTTAAGTCGATAGCAACAGGGCTACGCTGCCCTTGTGATCATAGCTCCGTACGCCACTTCATCACGAGAGCAGCCTAGCCTCTCTGGCGCGACGACAAAGATCTTCCCCAATCCAGGGTGTTATGCGAAACCGTGCCCATTGGACGTTTGTAGCGGGAAGGCAAATCGTGGCTGTATTTGAACGGAGCCTCTCTGATACCGGGTCGCCTCAGAGAGTAAGCATGGCCTTACCGCGGTACGGGGCTCTGCCGCGGCGGACGACACATTTTCTCCTACTCTTCCCTTGACCCTAAACTGGCCTTGTCCGGCGATGGGTCCTACGAACAAGATGAACTCAAATAACCCAAATAAAAACGATAAACCTAGAAAACAAACAACGCCAAATTTCACTCCGCAGCAAAAAGGTTCCCTATGTACAGTCACTTCTCAGAGCAGAAAACCCAGGACATCGCCATGGATCTCTGCGCAGTGGAACCACCCGGGGTTTTACCTCGGCCAAGGACTGTCACTTTCAATGTAACCCTGTTTAGTATGTTTTGTCCCATTCCGAAACTATCATCCTCCCCCCTTGCAGCAGGGCTGCAAGATATTCTTTTGTTACGGGCGGGCGTTGAGCCGAACCCCGGACCAAAAGAATGGATATGCAGTGTCTGTTGCAAAAAAATATATATTAAACGGTCGCATTCTGTGCAATGCTTCTCGTGTAAGAGATGGCTCCATAAATCTGGATGTTCAGGGCTTAACCTTAACATCCACAGACCCCGTACTTTCTTTAGTACTTTCGTGGCCCCTTGTTGTTTGCGCCCGCGGTAAGCGCCGTTCAAGCGCACCCCTACCGCCTCCTTCTAGTAGCAATACTAATAATAATAATAATAATGTCTTAACGACTAGCAGCATTTCTGCTTTACCCGCCACACAAATTCCAGACTGTTGCTCGTGCCTTATGGCGTCAACATCACGCGCCGCAGCTCAACACTCTTGCTCCCACCGGAGCAGTTTAGACATGAGCAACTCCGAGCATCAGTCTCTGTCTGTTTCTTTGTTACCAAGCTCAGTCCAAGGTCGGACCTCATTACCTATGGCGGATATAACATTCACCGGAAAGACCGTCATAGAGTAACAGGAGGTCTGGGAGGTGGTCTAGCGTTCATAACGCACAACTCTGTACAGTATCATCTATTTGATACCGACATCGAAGGAACGGATGATATCTTAGAAAGCCAAGGTATTACCATCCGTACAGGAGATGTCGATCTGCAAATCATTAACATCTACATACCCCCTGTCTCAAGTTGCCCCACCGGTTATCACCCCGACATTAGCTTGCTATTACGAGGAGATAACCGCGTGATCCTGGGCGACTTCAATGCGCACCACGACATGTGGCACTTAAACTTGCCAGCAGACAGTAGGGGGCATGTACTCGCAGAACAAATAGATGATACGGCTTTCTGTAAATTGAACGGAGACGCCCCAACGAGAGTATCGGGTAACTGCTATAGTTCGCCAGATATTTCTATCGTAAGTGCAGGACTATTGAACAACACCAATTGGCGACCCATACTCACGTTGGCGTCTGACCATCTCCCAATAGTCATTACCATCGAACGACCGACGGACTTTATAACACCTGAGCATGGTACATACATCAACTTTACCAAGGCGGACTGGGACAGTTTTCAGACATATACGGACGAATCCTTGGCTGCTCTATCCATTCCTACGGACGTACGCAAAGGCGAACGAGACTTCCGCAACATCATTGACTTGGCCTCTAGACGCTTCATTCCTGCGGGTCGAATATCCCGAATAAGACCAAATTTCCCCGCGGAGGCAGCGGCCATGGCTAGAGAAAGAGATGAAGTGCGAAGTCTCAATCCCGCAGACCCCCGTATAAGGGATCTCAACGCGGAAATTCGTAGGTTGGTCGATAAACACAAACTGGCCAAATGGAAACAACACCTAGAGCAATGCAACCTCTCTGACGGTGTTGGCAAATTATGGACTACGGTCAAAGCTCTATCTAATCCAACACAACACAAGGATAAAGTAGATATTACTTTCGGTGACAGGGTGAAGAAGGACCCTAGGGGATGTGCGAACTCCTTCTGTAGACAATTTGTACTACATTCCCCGCCCGATAGAGCTAAACGTAGAACCATGCGACAGGCGCGTAAATATAAAAACTAAAATACGCCCATTGTCATGACTGCCTCAGAGGTCAAGGAAGCCATCAGACAGGCTAAGCCCTCAAAATCCATCGGCCCCGACGGCATTGCCATGAAGATGCTGAAACATCTAGGCCAGGAGGGACACAAATACTTAGCGGCTCTATTCAGTCTTTCACTGAACACTTAATGACGAAATATGGAAATATGGAAAAAGGCGAGAGTGGTTCCATTACTAAAACCTAGAAAACCGGCAAACATAGGCGATTCATATCGTCCTATATCACTTTTGTCACCGGTAGTGAAGACGCTAGAGTCCATTTTGCTCCCGTATTATACTGCAAATCTGCACCTGGCTAGTCATCAACATGGCTTCCGTAAGCTGCACAGCACCACCACCGCACTCAATGCCATTACAACTCAAATAAATAGCGGCCTAAATCAAAACCAACCAAATCACAGGACTGTGTTAGTGGCGATTGACCTGTCGAAAGCTTTTGACACAGTCAACCATGCCACTCTCATACAAGATCTGTTTGAGACACAGATACCTGATGGTTTAAAGAGATGGAACGCTAATTATTTGAGTGGACGGCAGGCGTCGGTTAACTTTAGAAACGCAAAATCAAAACCTAGAGGTATTAGACAGGGGTGCCACAGGGTGGTGTCCTATCCCCGACACTGTTTAATTTCTATCTATCGAAGATGCCCCCACCACCAGAGGGCGTCTCCGTCGTTTCATATGCCGACGACTGTACAATAATGGCGACGGGGAAGGGCCCCTATACTGATGAACTCTGTACGAGAATCAATGGTTACCTCTGCGACCTTTCCAGGTTTTTCACTGAGCGAGATCTGACAATATCTCCGACAAAATCAACGGCGACGCTTTTTACGACATGGACGCACCAGGTGAGAAATGAATTAGACATTTTCGTTGATGGCACTAAGCTACCAACTGTCAGCCACCCAAAGTTATTAGGGATGACACTGGATAATACTCTCTCATTTGCTGGTCATGTGTCTGCAATGGTCTCAAAGGTACGTGGTAGCAACAAGATCCTCAAGTCACTTGCCGGCAGTACTTGCGGAAAAGACAAAGAAACGTTGCTGACTACATATAAGGCCATTGGCCGACCAGTCTTTGACTATGCTGCGCCCATATGGTCGCCTAATGTACATAACACCAACTGGACGAAGTTACAAGTCTGCCAAAATACTGCCATCAGAACTGCTACGGGATGTCTCCTCATGTCTTCCGAGTCTCACCTCTATCAGGAGGCAAAACTGCTCAATGTAAAAGAGCATGCGGAAATGCTGAGCAGGCAATTCCTTCTGAACTGCCACAAGCCAGCACATCCAAACCGTCATCTTTTGGACATAGATCCGCCCCCGAGAGACATAAGGAGACATCTCCGTAAGCACTATGATGAGATCCGGCATCATATTACCTTGCCGTTTGATCTGCAGAATCATAAGCGGGCTCTAACCGACATCCACACCGAGTCGGTAGACACTTTTGTCGGATCTCTACCTGTGAATCCCGTTCTGAACAGTCCTCCACCGGATATTTCTGAAGAAGAACGCACCTTACCAAGGGAGACAAGAGTGACCTTTGCACAGCTTAGGTCTGGATATAGTGTAAGGTTAAACTCCTACTTATCCAGACTTAATGATACAATCTTAAATACATGCCCTGCATGTGGTAGGACCCCCATGATACTCTACATCTCTTCAATTGTTCATCTGAACCTACTCTTCTAACCCCTCTGTCCCTCTGGACAAACCCTGTTGAAACTGCACGTTTCCTTGGACTCCGCTTAGAAGAGCTTGATGAAGATCTTCGGAATGATCATACACTCTAGACAGGGCAATGCATTGTTAACAACAACAACAACAACAAGCTGGCCTAAGTTTCCAAATTTTTTCGCGGGAAAATAATAGTTTTATGAACATTTTTTTAAGAAATGTAGCGAAGGCAAGCACAATATCTCCCTACCAGCTCAAATGATGGTCTGGCGTCGAAAAATGGCAAAAAGGACCTCTACACCTGACAAGAGTAATGTAAGCCCAGCGATTTCTTTTCTCTTTCTTTTCCCAGTGTTCGGGAGACACGCACGCCCGTATTAAGAGTAGCCATTCTGTCTTGACTGACTATATTGTAACCTCAATTCACAAAGGAGCAATTGCTTTGCAGATAGGACCTTTGTGAATTAAGGTTACAACTTCTAGACAGCATCTCATACACCGCATCCTTAATGGCGATAACCTCTACTTGGAAGACGCTACAATGGTCGGGTAGCCTTAACTAACATCGAAGTCCTGATAGAAAACATCCCCTCCCTCCCTCCCAGCTCACCCAGCGGTTCGATGGCCTCCTATTCCAGATGAGTTCTTCGCCCCACTCATCCCTCTTTTCTACAATCTAAACTAGGTAAAGACTCTGCATAACATTCGCTGCTTAATATCTGAATAAAAGCCATTTGGAATGAAGAATATCAATTTTTTTTTTTAATTTTCTATATATACGATTTTCTGGAGATTTTTCGAATAATCAAAGATGGACGATTATTCGAATCAAGGTATGAAACCGATTAAAATAACGTTTCGGTTTCGGTTTTGTAACACGTTTCGGTTTCGGTTCCGGTTTCGTTCCTCAACATTTATTTCGGTTTCGGTTACGGTTTCGTTTCGGTTTCCAAATAAAAACACGAACACAAAAAATTCAAGTATGTAGCTTCAAAATAGGTCTGAATTTTCATAATATTTCTTGTAAATTTTATTCGATGGCTTCATTCAACTATAGTCAAATTTCTTCCTTTAGAATTTCGATACTGATGTCAAAACGTGTCTTTTTAACCTTGCTCCATAATCCTCCAAGAAAATTGTTCAGGGTGCCTTTTTATAAAAGAAAATACCTATGTGCACGCTAAAAGAAGTAAGACACTAACACATATCAAAACCCTTTGGAACCGGTTCCGGCTTTTGAAACCGTTTCGGTTTCGTTCTTTTCCAGATCAAAATAACGGTTACGGTTTCGGTTTTGAAAAACTAATCGGTTACGGTTTCGGTTCTGGTTGCAGTCCTTGGTTTTATACAGACCTGTTAATAATTGATTAGTAATCGGTAATGATTAGCATTTCATTGACTATTTTTTGAGAAGCCACCTAATGATTGATTACCAATTACTTTCACTTTTTAATGATTATTTTTTTAATTGATTAAAAAAAAATCAAAAAAAATCAAAAAAATTTAAGAAAATCCAAAAAAAAATCAAAAATTCAAAAGTAATCAAAAATAATCAAAAGTATTGATAACTTTTGATTACTTTTGATTTTTTGATTTTTTTTGATTTTTTTCCAGTACTGTTGTAGAAAAATATGTTCATACATAAATATTCACTTGCACAAACATACAAATGTATAGGTGAAGCAAGAAGTAACGGTGTAATCCCAACAACAACGACGGAGGCGTTGAAATATGTTGTGCAAACACAATTATATAGTTATATGGGTGATTCAGCAACTGGAGCTGACATATGGCAAACAAGAGGTGTGCTAAAAGAGGCTGCACTATTTTTCAACACACCATTAATATCGTCCGGTCCGGTTGAAAGGCTGTTTTCTTTTGCTGAAATTATTAATGCTCCAAAGCGTGGGTCATTATCTGACATTTCTTTTGAAGCACTTACATTGTTAAAATCAAATTTTTACTCCTAAGTATTGGCGTGCTGTATCTGCTGAACGCTCAACACAAATACTTTATATGAGTGAACGGCGAAAATTTGCGTGTCGATACGCACTCATGTCCACCTACATGAATTATTTTTAAACTGAATACCGTTATTGTTGACTATTTGTGTTATTGTTCTTAAATTGTCATTACATTATTACTTACATATTATTCACAAATATTACTAAATAGCATTACTTAAACAAAAATGAATAAAAATAAAACGATTCTACTTCTACTATTCTCTAATCCAACAAAATGACTACGTCGTCCATTTTGGCCGAAAGTTATTAATCCCGGACCTCTCTCTATGGATAATAACCACTTAATTTTTGATCAATTGATCATTACTAGTCTCTTTTGGGCATACATATGTAGTTGGTATGCCCACGTTTTACTTTGTGTAGCATACTTAAAAGTGTTCGAATAGAACCATCCGACCGTACCCATAGGGTTTTAAACGAGAAATGTACGACACTACCCGTTTAGATATAAAAGGGACAAATTTTCACCACTACAACGCATATAACCATCAAACCTGGCATTTTTTCTCATATGTAAATATACTTAGCGATCAAGGTTCATTCTAGAAATCCATGAGCCCCAAAGTGTAAGTAGGTGTATATATTTGCATACAAAGATACACAGATGTTTATACTTTTAACAAGAAAACTTTAAAATAATCCAAAAAAAATCCAAAAAAATCAAAAAAATAAAAAAAATAAAAAAAAAATTAAAAAAAATCAAAAAAATTAAAAAAAAATCAAGAAAAAATCAAAAAAATCAAAAGTAATCAAAAAAAGCCGTTTTTGATTACTTTTGATTATTTTTGATTTTTTCTTGATTTTTTAATATTTTTTTGATTTTTTTTGATTTTTTTTTGATTTTTTCTAATCGTAATCAATTAGTAATTGCTTTTTCTTGAAAGCAATTAAAATAATCATTAGTAATTAAAAAAATTTTCTAATCAATCAATTACTAATTACTAATCACAATTAACAGCTCTGGTTTTATACCATTTCCCCATTTTTCTCTGACGTATTTGTCGTCATTTTGAAGTTTGCATAGGCTGCCGCTTCGACAGCCATGTATGCTTCCATGTCGTACCCATCCGTTGTTGGGTCAATGCTACTTTCCCCTATCGAGAAGTGCAGTTCTTGGATCTGGTCGCACAGTTTTTCTTTAAGCCTCATGTTGGCCGCCGTGGGGTCCATCGCGAGGAGTCGTTTTAGTGAGGCGATAATAACATTTTGCCTACTGATAGCTGAATTGATCGAGGACATTGCTCGAGCGCCGGCTTTGGGTTTGTCAAGACCTTGCGTTTCCTTTTCCTCTGTTTGAATTTGAAGATACTACGTTTCTTTTCCCTCTGTGTGAGTTTTGGGAGTTTCCGTCATGCCGGACTCCATTACCTCCTTGTATTTCGATGTCAATTCGGATATTTTGTTGTTAGAACCGGTGGCTGAGATCCACATCTGTTAGGCAACGGATTTTATTGTCCGTTACCTCAAATTCGCCCCATGCTATCTCTAAGCGTTCGAGGCCCTCTTTGTAGTATTCAGGCGTTTTCCTCGCTGCAGAATCCTTTTTAAAATTACGAATTATTGTTTCAATCAGCTCTCCCGTTGATCTTTTGGAGGCTGTCAATGAATCCATTGTGGCCATATCGAAATTGCTTCCGAGAATTTGACGATATTGGTCAAGTGAAGTGGCAAGATTGACGGTGAGTCAGAAGTTCGTGGCACTGTGCCCAGAGGCTGCTGGCGTTGTCGCGTGTTCGGGATTACCAAATGGCTGGGTTACCCAATGTTTGGTATTGTAAATTGAGGGGTCACCAAATGTTTGGAGCAGCTGATTTGCCGTCCTGATGAAAGAATCGAGTGGAATGGCTTAGATGCTAATCCACGTACAGATAGATAGAACCCGAGGTGGTCGCACCAAGAGCTCGGGTTGTATGGTGGGTTAGTCAAGGCAGTAACATATTTGGCCAGAAATGAACAGATTAAAAATGAAATTTAATCGTTATATAAGAATTCCATAAATAAAAATAAAGTGTTATGTACACTCAATCAAACAAATTTTGGTACACTTAAATTTCTTTGAATTTCGTTAGACAGGGTACTAAGATGGAATTTCCTTAATTTTGTTATTAATAGCCAATTATATAACAGAATCAAAGAAAATGTCCTTACAAATTTGCCCAAAGTTCAGAGGAATTTTTCAAAACGTCCATCCAAATTTTCAACTTTTTTGGCAGAATTTTCAGCGAATTCCTAAATACGCAGTATGGTAGGCCAGTAAACTTCACTAAAATAATGTGCCGCAAAAAGTTCACTGATATCCTTATAAATTTTTGTGAATAGGGCTGCAAGTCTAATGCTATGAATACACACACAGAGATTACCCCCAATAAATCTTCTTTAATCAGATCCAAATTTTACACTGGCACACACAAAATTGAAGATTAACAATCGGCGCACCAGATAACTTTGGTGGTAGTACTTTCGGTTAAAAACTAGATAAACAATTGCTAGCGACATCTAGCGGCAAATAGCGGCGAACTGCAAGAAATACTGCAAGAAATATTCGTTTCGATGTATTTCTTGCAGTTTTTGTTGAGTTTAACTCTGGGAGCTTGTTCTTAGCTCCTACGAAATTGGTGGCATTGTCACAGTACAGGTTTTGACAATGACCTCGCCTGCCGATGAAGCGCTTGAGGGCCCCAATGAATGTCTGGGTGGTTAAGTCACTCACTAGCTCTAGGTGAACCGCCTTTGTGGTGAAGCAAACGAACAGCGCAATATAAGCCTTGTGCGGCCTTTTTCCACGAAGTTTGTAATGCCTATAATAGGGCCGCAATAATCTACACCGCTGTTTCTGAATGGTCGAGATGGTGTGACGCTTGAGGAAGGCAGGTTTCCCATGATCTGATTGAGTAGTTATGGCTTTGCCTTGCTGCATGTGACGCATCGATGCACTATTGCTCGTGCCATGATTTTTCCTTTTATGGGCCAAAATCGTTGTCGCATCATTCCCAACAGCGTTTGCGCGCCGCAATGTTTGTTCTCCTTATGTACCATTTCGAACATCAATTTTGTAATGTTATCGTTGTATGGTAGAAGAAGTTGGTGTTTTGAGTCGTATGCCAATGATGAAGCCTCTAGTCTCCCTCCAACCCGTGTCAATCCCTTGTCATCCAAAAATGGTGCGAGGTCGGACAAGTTGCTAGGCCGTTAGAGCTGCTTATGATGTTTCAATTGTTTGATTTCTTCCTTAAAGTCTGCCGCTTGTATTTGTTTGACGATGTGCATTAGTGCTAGCTCCAGTTCTGCTGTGGTTAAGCTTCGTGATGACGGCTGTGCTGCTGATTTGTGTTTAGCTTGCGTAATGAACCGTAGCACGTGACCGATTATGCGTTGCAGCTGGTGAAATGAGTTGCCGTGTTTCACCTTGTAAACCATCTCAGTTTCTTCTACCGATGTGACCAGTGATTTTGAGTGGTTGGCCTTTACTTCTATATCGTTCTGGTTGTTGGAGGCTGGGTTGAGACGTTTCGGCCAGACTGATTCCTTGCCATGCAAAAATAATGGTCCACAGAACCATAGTGTACACTCTTTAAATGCCTTTGGTGACATTCCTCTGAACAGGATGTCGGCTGGATTGTCCTTTGATCGAACATCTCGCCACTGTTCCGCTCTAGTTGTTTCTTTGATTGTTGCAATGCGATTGGCGATGAATGTGTTGTGTGCTGCGCCTGAATTTACCCAAGCCAAAACTATCTCGGAATCGGTCCAGAAATATATGGCGCTCTTAAATTGAATGTCTGCTGCTATTCTTTCTGCCATGTAATGTAAATGTTGTAACAAGATCCTCCAGCTCCTCTACTGATGAGGGGGCTTGTGAGGGCAGTACTGGGAGGTCTCTGCCTAATATTTCATTGTGTAACTGCCAATCAGTGTTACGTGGATTGCGCTTCATGATTGGTTGTTCTACAATAAAGTCTAAAACCATTTCTATGTAACGGTGGTCGGAGAAAGAATGTTCTTCCAGAACCCGCCATTTTCTGACCCACTCATAAGCGCCTTCACTACAGATAGTGAGGTCTATGACCTCCCCGCGGGTCTTAGTGATAAAAGTAGGCTCATACCCAAGTTGCAAATTACCAGGTTACTTGTTAATAGGTAATCAAGGAGAGACTCGCCCCTGGAAATGCTATTAGAGCTCCCCCATTGAACATGGTGAGCATTAGCGTCCGCTCCAATAATAAGATTACCCGTGTAGAAATTTGACACCAGGTCTTTCACCTCCGTTTGTGGTGAAGGTTCTTCGGCGTCGTAGGACATATAGACCGACGCCACCGTCAGGCGAGTGCTGTCGACCGTTAGACTGATAGCGGTAATATCACCATAGGTGTAGTTAGGTAGGAGAAAGGAGTTCAACTCAGACTTGACCAAAATACACGTTCTGACTTTGCTCCCATCGCTGGCTCGAATGAGCTTGAAACCCTTAGTCCCCAATCCGCAGATTCTCGAGCTATTGACCCAGTGTTCTTGTATGAGGACCACATCCACCATATAAGCAATATGCTTCAAAATTAATCAGGGAATATTTCTTGGGCAACAACTTTTTACCACTGATGCACTTTGTTGCACTTTTGTGCAATTGAATGCAAAATTTTGTGAAAAGCATTTTTTTGACCAATGCTAAACATTTTTTTAAAATATTTATTTTTGTAGTTGGAAAAATCAAAAGAATAAAGTCTTTTTGTTATATTATGGTAGGTTAGGGTTAGGTTCAAGTGGCTGCCGCAGAGGCACACTTAGGCCAGTTGTGATACCACCAACACAAGGAAAGTCAGTCCCGGGACCCAGCTATATGGAAAATCCCTGAGTTGTTGTGATTTTCCACATAGGAGAATCCCGGGACTGACACTCCTAACCGACACCGCTACCCCTCCTCGAACCATTTTGATAACTTGATGAAGGCCATCAAGTCCTTTATGTCTAGCTCCGCGACCTGGCTTAAGCTAACCAGGAAGGGAACTCCCAGAGAGCGCCTTCTCGCTCCGCTTAAGGCCGGGCAGTTGCAGATGAGGTGCTCCACCGTTTCCTCTTCCTCATCATCTTTGCAACTCCTGCAGCATCGTCGGTAGGGAACGCCTAGCCTTGCTGCGTGCCTACCAATAACGCAGTGCCCGGTTAAAACACCTATTAATATGGAGATTTCCTTCCTTTTTAGGGCGTATATGTGTCTAGATCTTTTAAGATCGCATTTTGGCCAGGTTTGCTTGGATATCCGGCACCCTGGGGCTTGTAGCCATCTTTCGTTGGCTTCGCGGAGTGTATGCTCCTTCAGCATTAGCTTGCACGTGGCAAACGGCATACCTATGCGCTCTTTATCTTGAAGAATCTGCTTGGTCGTGCCCTGCCTGGCAAGTTCGTGTGCCCTACAGTTTCCCTCAATGTCCCTGTGTCCCGGGACCCATGTGAGGTTCACGCGGTTCTGTTGGGCCATCTCTTGAAGAGATCGACGACAGCTGAGCGTCAGTTCAGAGTTGAACAAGTAAGATCCAAGGGATTTGATGGCCGCTTGGCTGTCGCTGAAAATACAGATATCCTGTCCGATGGTGCGTTCACCTATCCAAGTCACGGCGTCCATGATTGCTGAAACTTCAGCCTGGAAGACGCTGCAGTGATCAGGTAGTCTAAAGGAGAGTTCTAGGTCCAAATCCCTTGAGTAAACCCCTCCTCCGACTCTGCCGTCTAACTTCGAGCCGTCGGTGTATATAAAAGTGCCGCCATTAGTAGCGGGACACCGATCTATGTTCTCCCAGTCTTCCCTGCTGGGAATGTTTATTTTAAAACAACAATCTCCGACTTTTGTGGTCGCACACCGATCTGTGCTCAGAGGGAGAAGGCTGTAAGATCTTAGAATACAGGAGTGTCCAATAGTGCTTGCGCCCCAGACGGACGTTTCTGCCGATGCTGCTGCTGCCCGGTACCCTTCCAGATCGAGTGGCAAAAAGCCAAGAATGGCCTGGAGAGCTTCATTGGGCGTTGTTCTTAACGCCCCGCTTATACAGATCATGCTCGGTCTGTGGACTTTCCCTAACAGATTTAGGTTTGTTGCCTTTCTTAGCGCAGGCCACCATACCACGACTCCATACAGCATAATTGGCTGGATTATCGCAGTGTAGATCCATCTGCAAATTTTGGGGCTCAGCCCCCATTTTTTGCCAATGGCTCTTTTACACGTGTAAAGTGCAATGCACGCTTTCCTCTGGCGCTGGATGACATTCTCCTTCCAGTTAAGCTTTCTATCTAGAACTGTGCCTAGGAATTTGGCTTTGTCAGCTAAGTTCAGGCGCACGCCATCTAGTTCTGGTAGGTTCAACGGTGGTATCTTGTACCGCCTGGTATAAAGGACAAGCTCCACCTTTCCCGGGTTGATGCTAAGTCCGCAGCGAGAGGACCATGAAGAAACTTCTCGCATTGCTACTTGCATCAAGTCACACAGGGTTTGTGGGAATTTGCCCCTATATGCAATAGCTAAATCGTCTGCATATGCCACTATCTTCCCGCCCCCCACCTTGTGTCTCGTAGCAGCGAGTTTACGGTGAGGTTCCATAGGAGCGGGGAGAGAACACCACCCTGAGGCGTTCCTCTTGTGACATAGCGTGAAAGATCAACTGTTCCCAGTGAAGAAACTATTTTCCTTCCCTTTAGTAGTTGATCAATTAGTCCAATAAGAGACCTATTTATGCCCAGGTTTGTTAAAGCAGTGTTAATAGCCTCCGGCCTTATGTTGTTGAAGGCCCCTTCGATGTCCAGAAAGGCCACGAGACAGTACTCCTTTTCATGCAATGATTTTTCAACAATAGAGACTAGGCTGTGGAGCGCAGTTTCCGTTGATTTACCTTTGGTGTATGCATGTTGATAGCTAGAAATAAGGTTGCTATCAATAGTAGAGGAGAGATAATCGCTAATTATCCTCTCGAAGGTTTTAAGTGCAAAAGACGAGAGACTGATCGGTCTGTAGTCTTTAGGCTCATAGTGTGAGGCCTTCCCAGCCTTTGGAATAAAGACTACCGTGGCGCTTCTCCAGGAGCACGGAATGTAATTAAGAGCCAGGCAGGCTGAATAGAGAACTACCAGCCATTTAGCTGATATTTCCAGCGTGTTTATGAGTTGTGCGGGGAAAATCCCGTCTGGCCCAGCTGCCTTGAACGGCTCAAAGCTTTTGATTGCCCATCTTACTCTTTCCTCCGTAATGGGTATGTTTACCGCCAGGTTTGTTGCAGATGCTACAGGTGCATCATACAAGTTCCCCGGAAAGTGTGTGTTCAGGAGCAGCTCCAGGGTTTCCCCTTCCGTGCTGGTCCAAGATCCGTCAGGCTTCCGTAAATAGCTAATGGCTGTTTGAGTTTTTGATAGCACTCGTCTAAGTCTCGCTGTATCATCGACTTTTTCGACCCCGGTGCAAAATTTCTCCACGAAGTTCTCTTCGCTTGCCTTAGAGCCTTTTTATAGGCCCTCAGTTTAGCTTTATATTCGAGCCATTCAGGCTCCGTACCGATGCTCTTGGCCTTGTTAAATTGCTTCCTGCATGATATACGGAACGAATCCAGGTTGTAAGACCACCAGTGGGGTCTATGTTTGCCGCGTAGTTTTGGTACTGGACAAGCCTGCTCTAGGGCATTTGAGAGCGCCGTTGTAAAGGTCGTTACCAGATCATCCAGTTCTCCCACTGATGAGGGGGCTTGTGGAGGTAATACTGGTAGGTCCCTAGCTAATATTTGGTTATGTAGCTGCCAGTTAGTGTTGCGTGGATTTCGTTTCATAACTGGCTGCTCAACAATAAAGTCTAACACAATTTCTATGTACCGATGGTCAGAAAATGAATGCTCATCAAGAACACGCCATTTTCTGACCCACTCATAAGCGCCTTCGCTACAAACAGTGAGGTCTATAACCTCCCTACGAGCTTTAGTTATAAAAGTAGGCTCGTTACCCACGTTACAAACCACCAGGTTAGTTGTTAGTAGGTAGTCAAACAGAGACTCGCCCCTAGCGTTAATATCGGAGCTTCCCCACTGGACGTGATGAGCATTAGCGTCAGCTCCAATAATAAGATGGCCCGTACAGAAATTATCCACCAGATCTTTCACCTCCTTTTGTGGAGGAGGTTCTTCGGCGTCATAGGGCATATAGACCGACGCCATCGTTAGGCTGGTGCTGCCGACTGTTAAGCTGGCAGCTGTAACGTCACCATTTGAGTAGTTGGGTAATAGAAAGGTGTTTAGCTCACACTTTACCAAAATACAGGTTCTGACCTTGCCCTCATCATTGGCTTGGATGAGCTTGTACCCCTTAGTCCCCAATCCACAGATCCTAGAGCTATTGACCCAGGGCTCTTGGATAAGGACCACGTCTACGTCGCCTTTAGAAAGACGACTGCTTAAAATAGCCGAGGCTGCTTTAGATTTGTGCAGATTTATCTGAAGCACCACCAACATGAGAGAGCTCAGACTTCCCTGCCGCCAGCGTGTCGTCGAGGTCTGGCCTGTTCCGGGGGCTGTCTCTCAACGAGGAGTTGTTCAGAGCACCTGCACGATTTGGCGTGGCGGGAACCCTGCTGTCTGAAGCAGCATCAACGTTAGTGTGCTCAGGTTTAGCCACGATCGTGACGTCCGAGGCCTTCTTCGTCAAGCAGGCTTTCTTCTATCGCCGAGTTGTTCGCAGCACCATCGCAATTTAACGTGGCGGTTAAATATTTCTAAGTTATGGTTAAGGAAAGGAGCTAGAAATCCCTCAAATTGTTTTTGCATAAGGCTTGATTTTGCCCGATTTGACCACTTTTGAATATTTTTTTTTTTAATCAATATTCCCACTTTTTTTTTAAATCAAATCAAAAATCGATATAAAATGTCTTTTTAAATATTTCCAAGTTATATAAAAATAAATAATAATGGCGGCGATATACCAACAGGTTATCATAACCTCTAACGAGATTTTTAGCCGAGCTTCTCTTTCCAACTTGTGGTGGTTTTTGAGTTTTTCCTACAAGTTGGCGGGACCTACAGTTTTTTGCCGACTCCGAACGGCACTTGCAAAGCAAATGAATTTTTTGCTGAGAAGCTTCTCATGGCAGAAATACACCCGGAGAGTTTGCCAAACTACTGCCGAGGGGCGACCCCGTTTAGAATATTTTTTATCTTGACCTTTGATACATTAATAACGACTTATGTACATAAATGACTAAAAATTCTTAAGCGATAGTGGCGAAAACTACTTACATAGTTATATTTTTTTTTTATTAAATTTTTTTCTATTTGGCCTCCGACAATTCAGGTATGCATAGTAATAATAAAAATTTCATTGTAGATAAAAATAAAAAGTTTGTAAGTTTTTCTGAAGTTGGAAGTGTGATCTTAAAGAAATTATTTCATTAATACTATTTTCGGTGAACCCGGGATTTAGGTCTAGTAATACCGGGATTTTCGGGACTTAAAAAACAACGGGATCCCGGAATCCCGGGATTGGAATCCCTAGTCTGAATGGTCTAATTTTTGATTATATAAGATCGAGGAGTGCCAATTTTTTTCAAACATAGTAGTCTATTTATCGGACTTCGGTAAATTACTTCTATAAATTTTAGTGATTTCTACCGTTTGAGACAAAGTTGCTGATAGACTACCTATTTAAAATATAAAAATCGACAACATATTTAATACCTATGTATGTACTTAAATTTTGAACTAACCAAGCGGTTAGCGGTCGTCTTAAATTTTACTGAAAGCATCAACTGATTTCTATTCATATGTATATATGTAATAATTTTTAAAAGGGCAGATTTACCACCCGAACCCCCATTAAGTCCAGACAATATTCAATAGACTTTTTTTTTTAAATCAATTTATATATTTTTTTAAATCAAATAAAAAATCAATATAAAGTGTCTTTTAAATATTGCCAAGTTATGATGAAGGAAAACAAATGGAAACCCCCTCCAGCAGTTTTTGCAAAGGCTAGATTTTGCCATAACCAGAATTTGTAATTTACCAACTCTAAAAAGAGTTAAAAAAAAGCCATGTATGTATAATAAATTTCTATAAATAGAACTCATATTTCTGCAAAATGAACCTTTCACTCAACAAGCCCCCTCTATTATTAGAGAAACTATTTTCATTCCCTTGCTCAATTCCCATACAGCTTGAATTGGTTATTTGACAATGAAATTGTAGATAAAGCGGTAGAGCAGTGGTTAGCGCGTCGGATAGCGAGCGAGCGGATGGAGGTTCGAGAACAGCTCCGGGCAACCATTTTTTTTTCATTGAAAATAGTTTTTTATTTTTTTAAAACATCTGTATATGAATATGTTTTATCTTTTCCTTTGTTGGTTTTTTAGAAGCTCATTAAATTTTCATAACACATTTTTTTTATTTGTGATACTTTTTTCGAGAAAAAAAAATTTGCTGGGAATATTTTTAGTTAACGGACAGCCATAGGTCATAAATATACATACATACCTCTTTTTATAGAAATGGGTTTTTTGGTAAGTTCTTCCAGAAATTAATATTTATATAGATAGGTCTAAATGCTCTCATTTTTTATGATATAAGCTGAAAATTGCGATTTTTTTTAAACATAGTGGTCTGTTTATCGGACTTCGGTAGATTATTTCTACAAATTTTGGTGATTTTTCTATTGAAATATAAAAACCGACAATTCTTTTCATAGGTCATTAAATTTTGTACTAGACGAAGTGGTTAGCGGTCGTCTTAAATCTTACTAAAGACAACTAACTTCTATTCATTCAGATTTACAACCCGAACACCAAACAACTCTAGACAAAATTTGACCACTTTTGAATAAAATTAAAAAAAATCAATATACCTACATTTTTTTCTTCAAAAATCAAATAAAAAATCAATATAAAATGTCTTTAAATATTTCTAAGTTATGGTTAAGGAAAAAAGCTAAAAAACTAACAACCTGTTTTTTTCAAAAGCTAGATTTTGCCCGATTTGACAACTTTGCAATACATTTTTTTTTTAAATCAATATACCTACATTTTTTTTTTCAAAAATCAAATCAAAAAAGGTTTTTGGAAAAGGCTAGATTTTGCTCGATTTGACCACTTTTGAATACATTTTTTTTTAATCAAATCAAAAACCAATTTAAAATGTCTTTTAAATACTGCTAAGTTAGGAAAAAAGCTAGAAAAACCTTTAACTGTTTTTGCAAAAGGCTAGATTTTGCCCTAACCAGAATTTGTAATTTACCAACACTAAAAAGATGAAAAAAGCCATGTATAATAAATTTCTATAAACAGAGCTCATATTTCTACAAAATGAATTTCATTCTTTCACTCAATAAGTCCCTCCTATTATTAGAGAAATTATTTTCACTCCCTCGCTCATTGAGTACTTGGGTCCATTATTTATATTACTAGTCTAACTTTGTATTTTGTTGGTATATTGTTAATTTTGAAAATTTTGATTCCCATAAAGCCTAATTGCATAATTTGATGGTTGCTTTGTGCATAAGGTAATGGCGCGGCGATGAGCGTATGGAATACGGTGTGCACAGGTGCAAGACCCGGTTGCGGAATATTCTTTTTTTTGTTACTAGCTGGTGCCCGCGACTTCTTATGCGTAGCTTAGGCATTGAAATTAATCAAATGGTTTATGACAGAATTCATAAACAACTTTTGTTTGATTCCCATAATGCACTAACACATTTTTGTAGTAATATTCGTCGATACCTCCACATATTGGGCGATAACCCCAAAACCCGTTGAGATATAGCAAAAAATAACACAGTGCTACAGCCATTTTACACTTTTGACGCGACCTAGCAGAGATTGTTCATCTGGTCGAGTTATACACGAAACGTCCATTAAAAAGTGTCTAACACCCTCAAAATCTGGTTTTAAGGCCAAAAAACCGTTTTTTCAGTTTCTTCTTAAAAAATAATTCATTAAAAATCCAATTTTCAACCTATTTTAAAAATCTCAACGTTTTTAGAAAGAGAATTGTTGATATATATAGTGTTTTAATCATTTAAAAAAAGTATGATATGTTTTTTAAGCCAGAAGTTGAAATTTTAGGAAATTTCATCCGGTTTTCCGGTTTCGACGTCATTTTTTTGCCACTAATTGACAATGAATGAACATCTTTGGGCATATGTCATCGAGAGGCATTCACTACTTCATTTTACCAGTTTTTGTTTTTTGAAAAGACTTCAAGTTTTCAAGATATGCTACATAATCCAAAATCTAACATTTTGGTCTCAAGCGCCCTACAGGGGTACTGTGTGTAATAAAGCGGGTCGATTTCAAAATCGCCCAAGTGACCAGGAAAATCGCGTTTTAGGGATAAAAATAAGATACTTTGGCCAAGCGTCAAAGTTTGAAAAATCCTACGGTGACCAATTTAGAGTGCCCCAATCGAGTCCAAATGTATCTCCGACCCTCACTTACTTTTGAGGGCCGACCCACCCATGCCAGTGGCACAACCCTTGAATCCAGATTTTGGGGGTGTTACAAATTCGTTCGTGTTCGTGGATAACTCGACCAGATGAACAATATCTACTAGGTCGCGTCAAAAGTGTATTCAATTTTTTTTTTTTTGTAGCACTGTGTAATTTATTAAACTTTAAGTTGAGCGTCTAGCAATCCATCGATTCATTACTTTCAGAGTGATACGACCACAAACATACGGACAGACAGACACACAAAAATTTTTAAAATGGTTGATTTGGATTCTACTCGCTTACCCCAATAATTTTTTGTTGATATCTGCCATGTACAGACATCGACCTGTTACAATTTTATTATATGGAGAGATATAAAAACCTTTAATCTTAACTATTACAATTTATTTAATATTCAAGCTAATATTCTTTTGCTCTTGACCTGCTCAAAACGATCGCATAAATTAAAGGCTATTTGTTAAGCACAATATCATCATTCGGCTATTCAAGTGCAACATAAAATCTCGAAAACCGAATATTTAAATGGCATTGGCCATAAATAATTTTGAAAAAGGCTGATGGCCTCATTTTGACTATAGGTGAGTTTTTAAGGTATACATTTAAGTTGGTCGAGTTTCGGGCACGACTTTCATGTCAATGTACGGTTTTTGTACATTTACATGTACTTAAGTAAGTAAAACACTCAATATTAATTAATATTGTTTATTTATTGATTGATTTAAACTTATTTTTTTCCAATATATTTTGTTCTTATTTGGTTTTCTGTTTAACACATATTTAATTTTTAATAATGTAATTAATCACATCCGTATAGTTCAAGCGCGAGATTTTAATTGAATTAGAACTCACTTTTAGTATACGCATGAAGCGTTGTAACGAACCCCGGTCTTCCGGATTTATAGCCAGGGTATAACTCGGTCGATGGGTTCCCTTACAAAGTAAAATGATAACTCGTTTGATTAAAGTGAATATTCATGAAGTTTATTCAATAAACAAAGTCTTAATCTAAACTCTAGCCTGTAACTTTTATTCCCTGAAGGGAGAATTCACTACCTTTCGCCGGTTGATCGTTTAGCACGCCTCAACCCTTCTAACTACTTATCTACTTGGTTCCACTTGACCTTTCTGTCTCTGGTTCCCTTGAAGGAAGTGTTCACTACCCTTCGCCGGTTGATCGTTTAGCACGCCTCAACCCTCCTAGCTGCTTAAACAACTGGGGTGTTCACCACCGGTTGCTTCGTAGTGGTCGCTTGTCGCGTCCCACTGTATACCTAACTATTTGGCGGTCAGCCCCTAACTAACTTGCTCTACTAATTGCCGCTGCTTTTATACAATTTTGCCGGTTAGCTTACGCTATTTACAAAAAGAACATCCTAACTAATCCAAATTTTACTACAACCATGCGCTAGCTTATATTGTTGGTCTATGCTTTGCTTACGTACAAGTGTTTGTATGTATGTACATATGTAGCTGTATAGGCTGTGCCTAAAGTATTCCTGCTTATGTATGTAAGTAAATAAAAGTATATCTATATATAATTCAATTATTATTCCTTATTGTAAATATTATATACAAATGTATAGAAAAATGTGCAACCGCATATATATATTACAAATTATAAAAGTATATATAAAAATGTACAAAAGTATATATATATTAAAGAAAATATTACAAAAATATTACAACTTACAAAAATTAAAGACTTCATATCATTATTTGTGATGGCCCCAAGGCCTATGGTTTGGGGTCTTCACACCCCCCCGTTACTTCCCCGGAGTGTAACCGTTACTGTACCGCCTCGGTTTATGCGGACTCTAAACACCACCTCGCCTGTATGAACCTAAAACGTTTTTCGGGTTTTTGTGTGCCGGTGTCCTGGTATCGCCCTCGTTACTTCTTCTGGCAGCGGTTCGATTCCACTAAAATTCCGTACTTCGTCCATTTCGAGTTCGGCTATTGGCTCGGCTGTACTACCGTTCCCCAGTTCTACCGTACTCACCCCTTGAAATAGCCACTTTTCAATTTCCTCTACCACTTCGGGACTGATCGGCTCTGGCTCGGTATTTATGACTTCTTCGAGCCAGCCTTGTACCCATTGATCGTCGGCACGTAGGCTAAGGTTGTCACCGCCGTCTGTCGCCTCTCCTTCGGCTGTGCCGCCTTCTTCTGCCGCTACTGTCTCCATAGTGTCTGGGGGTGCCTCACGTATGTATAACTTCGGTGGAGGCGGGGTTTCCGCTCTCAAGTCGTCGCGGTATATTCGTATCCGTACGCCCACTTCTCGGTAGTACTCAATATACCCGTCACCGGTACGTGTATCTTGCACCTCTCTTACCTCTACTCTACGCCGACCGTCTCCTTCGCGGCGCGGTTTGGCCTTTACCACTGCTTCGGTCTCTTCGTTGTCGCTTTCGTCTTCGTTGTCGCTGTCGTCTGAGAGGATGATTATGGGTGTGTCCTCGGGTCTTTCGTCACTTTCGTCTGCCGGAATGCTTATAGGGGTGTCTGACTGGATGCTTATGTTGCCGTCCTCGCCGAACTCTTCTGTGGCGGCATCGCTTGTGCTTTCAATAAGCCGGCCAATTCTGTGTCGCTCTCTTCACCTGCCTCGCTAAGGTGGCTTGGGTCCTCTTGAGCAACTTCCTCTTCACTGCAGTTTTCTCTTCGTCGCTATAAGCGTATGGCTCGAACTCTTCGCTATAGATGCGGCGCAGTCGTATGCGAAAACTGCCCTCGCCTTATCAGCATAAAACTCATTTTGACTTTCCATCGTTGTAGCTTACTTGTGAATGGTGCTAATATCCTTTTGTACAGCCGTGCCCAGATGTTTGTGCTTGAATTGTGCTGCTTACTTAGTGTGCTTGTCCTCTACCTGCAGTTGTTATCACCAACGAGTTTTGTTGCTAAGAGCTTTGCGGATGCTTTTTTTCTGTAAAAGATCATTATTAGTAGTATTAGGGTGTGCATATAAAATTTATTTTGTGACTTCTTCTTCTTCAATGTGTACTTTGATTGGCGAATACTGCCACTTGGCGATCGCCGAGTTGTCACACTTCGGGTTAAGCCGAAGTTTACCTATCCCCGGCTTGCGGTGGGTTAGGCTCTGATGGGTGCCCAGGGGGGGTCTCGCCCTGGTCTCGCGAACTGTCATCTTCCGGATTTTCTTCAAATAATTGTTTTAGTTCACTTACGTGTGCAGTTCTTCTTTTGCTTTGATACGTTTTATCTAGTTCGACGATTACTGGTGATACGAAGTTTGTGACTCGGTAAGGCCCGCTGAATCTTGGTGCGAGTTTGGCTGCAAAGTTATCCACAGCCTTGGACAAGTTGTGCTCCTTTACCAAAACTTTATCTCCGATCGCCGGGTTCCATCTCCTTCTGCGCAAATTATAATGCCTCACTTGTTCCGTGGATGCTCGCTGTTGGTTTCGTCGTACCATTTCGAATATCTCCCTCATTTTTGTAGCTTTCTCGTTCGGGGTTGTTCTTTTCTCACCTGTTCCAAACGTCTTTTCGTCATAGAGCGTGCTCGGTATTCGTGGTTCTCGTCCTTGTACTACGTAGGCGGGGCTATACCCGGTTGCATCGCATACGCTTGAGTTCAGTGCCAGCATGATTTCGGGCAATAATTCGTCCCAATTTCACTGCTCCTTTCCTGTAAATTGTGCTATCATTCTCTTTATATTACGATTGGCCCTCTCCGTTGGGTTTTCTTGTGGGGTGTAAGGTGCGGTTAACTGGTGTTTTACTCCATAATCCTCTAAAAGCCTTTTGAACTGTTTACTTGTGAATTGTGCTCCGTTATCCGTGATTATAATCTTCGGTATACCAAATCTGGACAATATCCTCTCTCGAAATGCTTTCTTAAGGCTATTTGTCGTCGCCTTCCGGAGAGGAAGAATTTCTACCCACTTTGAAAAACGGTCAAGGGCAACAAGTACCATGGTGTTTCCGTGCTTTGATCGTGGTAGCGGTCCAACAAAATCTGCGCATACTGTAGCCCAAGGTTCTTCTGCGATTTGTGTCAGCATCTTTCCGGCGGCTTGCTGTTGACTAGGTTTATATATCTGGCAAGTCGGGCATTGTCGTACGTACCTTTTTATGTCTCTGGACATCCCAGGCCAATAATATCTATTAGCTGCTCGTATTATCGTCTTCCGGACTCCCATGTGTCCGGCCGTTGGACTGTCGTGAACTTCCTGGAGTATCCTATTTCTCATCGGTTTTCCCACACACAGCTTCCATGGAATTGCGTCGTCTTCGTCTACCTGTAATGTGAAGTGCCGATATAACTCACCGTTCTCGATCATGTAATCCGGAAACTTCTCCGGGTTCCTTTGCACCTCTTCTTTCTTAGCTTGCAGCCATTTGCATGTTGGTATTTCCTTTGTTTGTCCCAGTACACAGAGTTGCGCGTCCTGTGGTTGACGTGCAAGTGCATCTGCAACTACGTTCACTTTGCCCCTGCGATACTGAATGTCAAACGAGTGTTGCTGTAACTCCAAAGCCCATCTTGCTATCCGTCCGGATGGACTCTCAATCGCATTTAACCACTTCAGTGATAAGTGGTCGGTAATTACTGTGAATTTATATCCTTCTAAGTACGGTCTCATCTTTCGTATGGCCCATACAATGGCCAGACATTCCTTTTCTGTGGGTGAATAGTTTTGTTCTGCTAAGTTGAGTCGGCCGCTAGCATATGCAATTACCCGTTCTGCGCCTTCTAGCTCTTGCGTGAGAACTGCTCCTAATCCAAGATCGCTTGCGTCTGTTTGTAACGTGAACTTTTGCGTGAAGTCTGGGCATACCAATACTGGTGCTTCCGTAAGTGAATGCTTTAATGTCTCAAATGCCTCCTTTTGCTCTCCAGACCACTTCCATCGGTTGCGTTTCTTTAACATGGTTGTCAGGGGGTTTGATATGCGTGAAAAGTCTGGTACGAACCGTCGGTACCAAGATGCGACGCCTAAAAATCGTCTTAGCTCTCTTATATTTGAGGGTGCCTTTAGCTCTCTAATTGCTGAAATTTTATAGGGGTCAGTATGTATTCCTTCTTCACTTACCACATGGCCGAGGTATTTCAGCCGCCTTTTAAAAAATTCGCATTTTTCCGGTTTTATCCTAAGGTTGGCTCGTCTGAGCCGGTCAAATACTTCGGTGAGGTGTTTGATGTGCTCTCCCATAGTAGAACTTGTGATAATTATGTCATCCAGCTAAGTGAATGCGTGTGGTTCGAGGTCTGGGCCGATAACGTGATCTAACGCCCTTTGAAATGTTGCCGGTGCGGAATGCAGACCGAATGGCATTACCCGCCACTGAAATAATCCTCGCCCTGTTTACTCTCGTCCTCCATGGGGATTTGCCAGTATCCGTTCTTCAAATCTAAACTGCTTATAAACTTCGCACTTCTTAACCGGTCCAGAATATGCTGTATGCGTGGGAGAGGATATGCATCAGGAACCGATCTTGCGTTCAGTTGCCGATAGTCGACACATAACCTCCATTTACCATTTTTCTTCTTTACCAATACTATCGTTGCGCTGTGGGGACTCCGTGATGGTTCTATGCATTTCTTCTCCAGTAGTTCATCGATCTCCTTATTGATCGCTTCTTGCATCTTAGGGTTACGTGGGAAGTACCTCTGCTTAATGGGGCGATCATCCCGCATTACTATCCTGTGTGTCGCGATATTTGACGTTCCGCTCATCTTATCGAATTGACGAAGTTTCTCATCAAGGAAAGCTTTTATCCTTTCTGTTTCTTCACCTAATGACCCTGGTTCCTCTATGGTTTTCTTCTGGTTATTCGTCTTATTGTTATTTCGATCCGCTATTACCTCTGATAAACTTATGGAGTTCTCCCGATTGTTGCTGTGTTTACTGTTATGGCTTTCCATTATTGATGTGCATTCGATTATCTCTCGTGTTACCTCCTTTGCTTGTAGTGTTAAGGAGTGACCTCCGCAGCTAAGAGTCATGTTGGCCTCGGCCAGTAGGTCTGTTCCGATGATAACGTCATCGACTAGGCCAATAGGACCAGTACTTCTCCTCTGTTGGTCTTAACACCAATTCTCACCTCTACGTCCACGGCCTCCATGATCGTTCTTGGTCTACCATCGCCCATTACCACGCGTTTCTGTACCTGTTTTACCTTTCTCGTACGTAGATTTCTTGCCCATGTCTCGCTCATGAAACTTCTGGTTGCTCCTGTATCTATTGTTGCCATTACACCTTCGCCGTTTACTGTTGTCTCTGCCAAAACCCGTCCTACTGTGTGTTTCAAAATATTCAAATTTACCGAGGTTGTACTGCCTGGGACCCTACCCCTCGGTTTTGGTATGGTCCACAGTCGTTTCCCATCGATCTGCGACAGCAATTTCGTGTAAGTACACCGCATTTACCACATTCCCAACAAAATAGTCGATGAGCACTCCGGCAGTCATGCGCAAAATGTCTCGTCTCACCACATCGTCTACATGCATTTCTTGGGTCTATGGTGGGTTAGTTTCTTGTAGTTGTCGTAAGTGAGCTTCTCTTCTTGTTGCATCGGTATTCCTTGCGTGGGGATAGCGATCTTCGGTGCGTCGCGGTGGATTTGGCCTCACTATTGGTCGTTGTTGTTCTCTGTCTGAAATGATATTCTCGAGATCCTCGACTAGACTTACAAGTTCGTCGAGCGTAGCGAACTCGCTACGTTTAGCATACAATTGATACTCACTACGACTGTTTCGATAGATGCGGTCCAGTTTTTGTTCTTCCGTTAGGTTGGCGTGCCGCATCAGGCTTTGCAGTTCCAAAACATAGTCTTTAAAAATCTCCTTCGGTCGCTGTAGACGTTGTCGTATTTCGTCGTCCAGCCTCTCGAAGTATCTGCCACTCAAGAAAAAGCGGAGGAAGTCCTGCTTGAACTGCAGCCATTGTGACCAATGCCGATTGTTGTTGCGTAGCCATACCAAAGCTCGGTCCTTCAAAAGCTCGGGTAATGCTCTTGGTAGTAAGTTTTGATCTACCTCGTATCCTTCCGTCAGTTCCTCGACCCTCTCTATGAATGCCAGTGGGTCTCCTCTACCGTCATACTTCACTCCCCACTTACGTACGCGATCGATTATGCACCCCTGCGGTATCGATTGCATGGGAGGATTGTTCTGATCCACCGCGTTCGTTATTATGTGGGCCTCGTTTTGCTCCATTGCGTTCGTTCGTGCGTGGGCCTCGTGGGGGTTAGTGGACGTTGCTGATCGTCCCGGACTTACCCTGTTGTTGCCTCCGTCGGCGGGAAGGCCTAGTGAAGCCTTCTTCTTTGTGTGTTTCGCTTCCAACTCTGTGAAGCGTCTTTCGTGTGTTGGGTTTTGGTTCACGAAATTAACGAACTCCTTCCTCAGTTCGTCGACTGCGGCACAGCCTATTTGCGTATGCCACCAAATCTTCCTTATTGAGGTAATATATCCACCTGACCTTTACCATAGTTACTTGTAGTGTTTCCGCGTTTCAGTAATTTAGTGCTCCTGCGATCCCAAATGATAGTTTATTTAATGCTCCTGCGATTCCCAATGTTGGTAAGTGCTCCTGCGATCTAAAGATTAGTGCTCCTGCGGTGGTTTCCCTTTATAAGTGTCCCTTCTCGGGCGTCATTTGTAACGAACCCCGGCCTTCCGGATCTATAGCCAGGGTATAACTCGGTCGATGGGTTCCCTTACAAAGTAAAATGATAACTCGTTTGATTAAAAAGTGAATATTCATGAAGTTTATTCAATAAACAAAGTCTTAATCTAAACTCTAGCCTGTGACTCTTATTCCCTGAAGGGTGTATTCAGTACCCTTCGCCGGTTGATCGTTTAGCACGTCTCAACCCTTCTAACTACTTATCCACTTGGTTCAACTTCACCTTTCTGTCTCTGGTTCCCTTGAAGGAAGTGTTCACTACCCTTCGCCGGTTGATCGTTTAGCACGCCTCAACCCTCCTAGCTGCTTAAACAACTGGGGTGTTCACCACCGGTTGCTTCGTAGTGGTCGCTTATCGCGTCCCACTGTATACCTAACTATTTGGCGGTCAGCCCCTAACTAACTTGCTCTACTAATTGCCGCTGCTTTTATACAATTTTTCCGGCTAGCTTACCGCTATTTACAAAAAGAACATCCTAACTAATCCAAATTTTACAACAACCATGCGCTAGCTTATATTGTTGGTCTATGCTTTGCTTACGTACAAGTGTTTGTATGTATGTACATATGTAGGTGTATAGGCTGTGCCTAAAGTATTCCTGCTTATGTATGTAAGTAAATAAAAGTATATCTATATATAATTCAATTATTATTCCTTATTGTAAATATTATATACAAATGTATAGAAAAATGTGCAACCGCATATATATATTACAAATTATAAAAGTATATATAAAAATGTACATAAGTATATATATATTCCATATGGCCGGGCTCCGGGACTGACTTTCCTAGTGTTTGGTGGTATCACAACGGGCCTTTTATTACTGGCCGAGGTGTGCCTTTGCGGCAGCCACTTCTACCTACCTACCTATATATATATTAAAGAAAATATTACAAAAATATTACAACTTACAAAAATTAAAGACTTCATATCATTATTTGTGATGGCCCCAAGGCCTATAGTTTGGGGTCTTCACAGCGTGAATTAAACTTTTTAGGCAATGTAAATGAGTATCTTAACGGTAAAAGGTGGGGAAATTATATTAATAACTATAAAGCTAAGTAAATTACAAAGCTATATTTTAAGTAATGAAATGAGTAATATTCAGCAATATTAAGTTAAGTAGCGACTATTATATTTAAGGTAAATAAGAATGTATATATGTGAATACCTAAATAGCGTGATATTTATATAACTTATATAGTATGTATGTAAATATGGATGAAGTGGGTAGAGTGGGTACATTTATGTAACTCCCCCATTCTTGATCAACATTACTCCTGGAGTGTTTTGAATTAATTTATTTATTATTTCTTTTGTTTTTAAATTATTTGTCAAAATTATGTCAGAATATTTATACATTATAACATTTGTAACATAAGCTTATTATACTATGAAAAGATCTTAACTAATATACACATTTAGATTCAGTTTTGTTTTGCTCTATTTCTTCCGGTAACTTTTCTCTCAAAATATGCATCTTCAATATTATTTTGATGCTTGTACTTTCTCTTAATTATTTGTCTATCTAATTTAAGACCTTTTTCATCAAGAAAATTAGTGACTTCTTTTTCCTTTACAGACATTATTATGTACTTAGGTTTTTGTTTCAAATTTTGGAAACCCAAATTTTTCACCAACTCACGATCTCGAAATTCATGAGGGTGTTCTCTATTTTCATTAATTTTGTTAATATACTTTTCTTATTTATTCTGTATGATATTTTTTAGATTTTCCCAAGCTGACTTGTCGACATGGTTGGTGTAACAACTCATTTGGCTTCTGCTTAGTAGTTGAATGTATAGTGTTATTATATATTTGCACAGCTTTAAGCACAAGAGTCTTATCATCTACATCGGCGTAAAACTTATTCAGTCTAAAAAGGCGTATAGGTTCATTAAGAGTAAGATGAAACCTCTCAATATCAGAGTTTCCTGTATGAGTATTAGGTGATGTAAAGTGGTATTCTACATTTTCAGAATTAAGGAAGTTTTTTATAAAAGCTGTATTAAATTCATTGTCTGCAATAATCTTTATTGGCTTAGCTAATAGAGCAAATCTTTCATTAAGACAATCGACAATGGTGATTGAATTTCGGTCAGAAAGCGAGTGTATAGATACGCGCTTAGTTACCTTGTCAATGCACGTTAAAAACATTTTTAATTTATTTAAGTACCATATTAAGTATCTATATGAAGTATTTCGTTAGATTTTGAAGGAGTTTCTGAAATGCACATTTTTAATTTAGTTGGACTTCTGTCGAATTTGCACATATTGCAAATGATACAATTGTTTATAAATTTGTGGATTTCTGACTTCAAATTTGGATAGTAAATTTTATTTCTCTTTTGCTCGTATGTTTCTTCAATTCCTCTATGATTTCTTTCTAAATGATATTTTTCAATAGCTTCGAGATGGCGATCTTTTTCAAATATGTCTTTTAAAAATTAACAACATTTCAAAAACCACATTCCCGCAATATTTGAGAAGTACCTTACTAGTGTATTTTGAAAAAGTTTAAAAATATTTAAATCGGGACAAAATATTCCAATTGTTCCTTTTATTGGAAATATATCTTTTAAAATTTTCAATACAAAGCTCTCGTCGTAGCTTATTAGGTTAATTATATGCCTTATTTTCTTTTGAAAAATAATCTTTTTTGAATAACAGTTTGATTTACTTTATCTATTATGATTTGATGCTTATAAATGTGAACTGGTGATTCAGTTATATACACATGATCGTCAAGATCTTCTTTTGCGCTGTGGATGGTTGCTAAATCACTTCTTACGTCGTCATCATTATCAAATGCATTAACTTCAATTCTACTTAAACAATCTGCTACGCTATTGGACTTTCCTTTGATATATTGTATATCAAAATCATACTCATTTAAACTAATCTTCCACCGCTGCATCTTCATATTCGGTTTCTTTAAGGAACTTAGCCAAACTAACGGACGATGATCTGTTTGAATTTGGAATTTCCTGCCAAAAAGATACGGTCGAAAATATTTCGTTAACCAAACTATACTTAATAATTCCTTTTCAATCGTGCTATAATTGCATTCATGATTATTGAGAGTACGTGATGCGTACGCAATTGGACGACCGTTTTGCGATAAAACAGCACGTTATGCTGCATTGCTTGCATCCATAGTAAGGGTAAACATTTTATTGAAATCCGGATAAGCTAAAACTGGACTTGAACTTATTAGCTTTTTCAGCTTGAGGGAAGAGTCTACAAAATTCGGATTATTCGCATTTATTTTACTTTTTTCTTTAAACAGGGTAAGTGGAAGTGCAACTCTACTATAGTCTTATAAATTTTCTATAAAAGCCAGTGAGCCCTAGAAATGAACGAATTTGCTTTGTTGTTGTTGGAAGAGGTATTTTCTTAATGGCATCAATTTTGTTGGGATTTGGTTTGATACCATCAATCGAAATAATGTGGCCCAAATATTCAGATTGCCGTTTGAAGAAATTGCATTTATCGATTTGAACTTTCATATTGAATTCAGACAATCTATTGAATATTTTTGTAAGCGATTGAACATGTTCCTCTAGTGACGTCGAAAATACTAATATATCATCTAGATATACTACGCATATATTATTAATGAAATCGTGCAAAATTTCGCTCATCATCCTTTGAAAAGATGCCGTTCTAAGCCAAAAGGCATTCTTGTGAACTCAAAGTGACCCATTAAAGTAGAAAAAGCAGTTTTGTGCCTATCTTCTGGAGCTATGGGAATCTGATGGAACCCTTTAGCCAAATCCAATGTGGTAAAATATTGTGAATTCCCTAATTTTGAAAAAATATCTTCCATATTCGGCATTGGAAATTTGTCTTCCACTGTAACGGCATTGAGACTTCTATAGTCAATAACCAAACGCCATTTTTCGACTTGAGAGTTATCTAATTTCTTAGGTACAACCCAAATAGGGGCGTTATAAGGGCTGGAAGACTTTACAATAATTGCAGAATATAACATTTCATTTATCTGAGTTTCCACTTCTTTTCTCGTCCTCCATGGGGATTTTCCAGTATCCGTTCTTCAAATCTAAACTGCTTATAAACTTCGCACTTCTTAACCGGTCCAGAATGTGCTGTATGCGTGGGAGAGGATATGCATCAGGAACCGATCTTGCGTTCAGTTGCCGATAGTCGACACATAACCTCCATTTACCATTTTTCTTCTTTACCAATACTATCGTTGCGCTGTGGGGACTCCGTGATGGTTCTATGCATTTCTTCTCCAGTAGTTCATCGATCTCCTTATTGATCGCTTCTTGCATCTTAGGGTTACGTGGGAAGTATCTCTGCTTAATGGGGCGATCATCCCGCATTACTATCCTGTGTGTCGCGATATTTGACGTTCCGCTCATCTTATCGAATTGACGAAGTTTCTCATCAAGGAAAGCTTTTATCCTTTCTGTTTCTTCACCTAATGACCCTGGTTCCTCTATGGTTTTCTTCTGGTTATTCGTCTTATTGTTATTTCGATCCGCTATTACCTCTGATAAACTTATGGAGTTCTCCCGATTGTTGCTTTGTTTACTGTTATGGCTTTCCATTATTGATGTGCATTCGATTATCTCTCGTGTTACCTCCTTTGCTTGTAGTGTTAAGGAGTGACCTCCGCAGCTTAGAGTCATGTTGGCCTCGGCCAGTATGTCTGTTCCGATGATAACGTCATCGACTAGGCCAGTAGGACCAGTACTTCTCCTCTGTTGGTCTTAACACCAATTCTCACCTCTACGTCCACGGCCTCCATGATCGTTCTTGGTCTACCATCGCCCATTACCACGCGTTTCTGTACCTGTTTTACCTTTCTCGTACGTAGATTTCTTGCCCATGTCTCGCTCATGAAACTTCTGGTTGCTCCTGTATCTATTGTTGCCATTACACCTTCGCCGTTTACTGTTGTCTCTGCCAAAACCCGTCCTACTGTGTGTTTCAAAATATTCAAATTTACCGAGGTTGTACTGCCTGGGACCCTACCCCTCGGTTTTGGTATGGTCCACAGTCGTTTCCCATCGATCTGCGACAGCAATTTCGTGTAAGTACACCGCATTTACCACATTCCCAACAAAATAGTCGATGAGCACTCCGGCAGTCATGCGCAAAATGTCTCGTCTCACCACATCGTCTACATGCATTTCTTGGGTCTATGGTGGATTAGTTTCTTGTAGTTGTCGTAAGTGAGCTTCTCTTCTTGTTGCATCGGTATTCCTTGCGTGGGGATAGCGATCTTCGGTGCGTCGCGGTGGATTTGGCCTCACTATTGGTCGTTGTTGTTCTCTGTCTGAAATGATATTCTCGAGATCCTCGACTAGACTTACAAGTTCGTCGAGCGTAGCGAACTCGCTACGTTTAGCATACAATTGATACTCACTACGACTGTTTCGATAGATGCGGTCCAGTTTTTGTTCTTCCGTTAGGTTGGCGTGCCGCATCAGGCTTTGCAGCTCCAAAACATAGTCTTTAAAAATCTCCTTGGGTCGCTGTAGACGTTGTCGTATTTCGTCGTCCAGCCTCTCGAAGTATCTGCCACTCAAGAAAAAGCGGAGGAAGTCCTGCTTGAACTGCAGCCATTGTGACCAATGCCGATTGTTGTTGCGTAGCCATACCAAAGCTCGGTCCTTCAAAAGCTCGGGTAATGCTCTTGGTAGTAAGTTTTGATCTACCTCGTACCCTTCCGTCAGTTCCTCGACCCTCTCTATGAATGCCAGTGGGTCTCCTCTACCGTCATACTTCACTCCCCACTTACGTACGCGATCGATTATGCACCCCTGCGGTATCGATTGCATGGGAGGATTGTTCTGATCCACCGCGTTCGTTATTATGTGGGCCTCGTTTTGCTCCATTGCGTTCGTTCGTGCGTGGGCCTCGTGGGGGTTAGTGGACGTTGCTGATCGTCCCGGACTTACCCCGTTGTTGCCTCCGTCGGCGGGAAGGCCTAGTGAAGCCGTCGTCTTTGTGTGTTTCGCTTCCAACTCTGTGAAGCGTCTTTCGTGTGTTGGGTTTTGGTTCACGAAATTAACGAACTCCTTCCTCAGTTCGTCGACTGTTCCAGTGCACTCGAAGCCAAATTCGTTTGCGTATGCCACCAAATCTTCCTTATTGAGGTAATATATCCACCTGACCTTTACCATAGTTACTTGTAGTGTTTCCGCGTTTCAGTAATTTAGTGCTCCTGCGATCCCAAATGATAGTTTATTTAATGCTCCTGCTATTCCCAATGTTGGTAAGTGCTCCTGCGATCTAAAGATTAGTGCTCCTGCGGTGGTTTCCCTTTATAAGTGTCCCTTCTCGGGCGTCATTTGTAACGAACCCCGGCCTTCCGGATCTATAGCCAGGGTATAACTCGGTCGATGGGTTCCCTTACAAAGTAAAATGATAACTCGTTTGATTAAAAAGTGAATATTCATGAAGTTTATTCAATAAACAAAGTCTTAATCTAAACTCTAGCCTGTGACTCTTATTCCCTGAAGGGAGTATTCAGTACCCTTCGCCGGTTGATCGTTTAGCACGTCTCAACCCTTCTAACTACTTATCCACTTGGTTCAACTTCACCTTTCTGTCTCTGGTTCCCTTGAAGGAAGTGTTCACTACCCTTCGCCGGTTGATCGTTTAGCACGCCTCAACCCTCCTAGCTGCTTAAACAACTGGGGTGTTCACCACCGGTTGCTTCGTAGTGGTCGCTTATCGCGTCCCACTGTATACCTATTTGGCGGTCAGCCCCTAACTAACTTGCTCTACTAATTGCCGCTGCTTTTATACAATTTTTCCGGCTAGCTTACCGCTATTTACAAAAAGAACATCCTAACTAATCCAAATTTTACAACAACCATGCGCTAGCTTATATTGTTGGTCTATGCTTTGCTTACGTACAAGTGTTTGTATGTATGTACATATGTAGGTGTATAGGCTGTGCCTAAAGTATTCCTGCTTATGTATGTAAGTAAATAAAAGTATATCTATATATAATTCAATTATTATTCCTTATTGTAAATATTATATACAAATGTATAGAAAAATGTGCAACCGCATATATATATTACAAATTATAAAAGTATATATAAAAATGTACATAAGTATATATATATTCCATATGGCCGGGCCCCGGGACTGACTTTCCTAGTGTTTGGTGGTATCACAACGGGCCTTTTATTACTGGCCTAGGTGTGCCTTTGCGGCAGCCACTTCTACCTACCTACCTATATATATATTAAAGAAAATATTACAAAAATATTACAACTTACAAAAATTAAAGACTTCATATCATTATTTGTGATGGCCCCAAGGCCTATAGTTTGGGGTCTTCACAGCGTGAATTAAACTTTTTAGGCAATGTAAATGAGTATCTTAACGGTAAAAGGTGGGGAAATTATATTAATAACTATAAAGCTAAGTAAATTACAAAGCTATATTTTAAGTAATGAAATGAGTAATATTCAGCAATATTAAGTTAAGTAGCGACTATTATATTTAAGGTAAATAAGAATGTATATATGTGAATACCTAAATAGCGTGATATTTATATAACTTATATAGTATGTATGTAGATATGTATGAAATTATATAGTATGTATGTAAATATGGATGAAGTGGGTAGAGTGGGTACATTTATGTAACTCCCCCATTCTTGATCAACATTACTCCTGGAGTGTTTTGAATTAATTTATTTATTATTTCTTTTGTTTTTAAATTATTTGTCAAAATTATGTCAGAATATTTATACATTATAACATTTGTAACATGAGCTTATTATACTATGAAAAGATCTTAACTAATATACACATTTAGATTCAGTTTTGTTTTGCTCTATTTCTTCCGGTAACTTTTCTCTCAAAATATGCATCTTCAATATTATTTTGATGCTTGTACTTTCTCTTAATTATTTGTCTATCTAATTTAAGACCTTTTTCATCAAGAAAATTAGTGACTTCTTTTTCCTTTACAGACATTATTATGTACTTAGGTTTTTGTTTCAAATTTTGGAAACCCAAATTTTTCACCAACTCACGATCTCGAAATTCATGAGGGTGTTCTCTATTTTCATTAATTTTGTTAATATACTTTTCTTATTTATTCTGTATGATATTTTTTAGATTTTCCCAAGCTGACTTGTCGACATGGTTGGTGTAACAACTCATTTGGCTTCTGCTTAGTAGTTGAATGTATAGTGTTATTATATATTTGCACAGCTTTAAGCACAAGAGTCTTATCATCTACATCGGCGTAAAACTTATTCAGTCTAAAAAGGCGTATAGGTTCATTAAGAGTAAGATGAAACCTCTCAATATCAGAGTTTCCTGTATGAGTATTAGGTGATGTAAAGTGGTATTCTACATTTTCAGAATTAAGGAAGTTTTTTATAAAAGCTGTATTAAATTCATTGTCTGCAATAATCTTTATTGGCTTAGCTAATAGAGCAAATCTTTCATTAAGACAATCGACAATGGTGATTGAATTTCGGTCAGAAAGCGAGTGTATAGATACGCGCTTAGTTACCTTGTCAATGCACGTTAAAAACATTTTTAATTTATTTAAGTACCATATTAAGTATCTATATGAAGTATTTCGTTAGATTTTGAAGGAGTTTCTGAAATGCACATTTTTAATTTAGTTGGACTTCTGTCGAATTTGCACATATTGCAAATGATACAATTGTTTATAAATTTGTGGATTTCTGACTTCAAATTTGGATAGTAAATTTTATTTCTCTTTTGCTCGTATGTTTCTTCAATTCCTCTATGATTTCTTTCTAAATGATATTTTTCAATAGCTTCGAGATGGCGATCTTTTTCAAATATGTCTTTTAAAAATTAACAACATTTCAAAAACCGCATTCCCGCAATATTTGAGAAGTACCTTACTAGTGTATTTTGAAAAAGTTTAAAAATATTTAAATCGGGACAAAATATTCCAATTGTTCCTTTTATTGGAAATATATCTTTTAAAATTTTCAATACAAAGCTCTCGTCGTAGCTTATTAGGTTAATTATATGCCTTATTTTCTTTTGAAAAATAATCTTTTTTGAATAACAGTTTGATTTACTTTATCTATTATGATTTGATGCTTATAAATGTGAACTGGTGATTCAGTTATATACACATGATCGTCAAGATCTTCTTTTGCGCTGTGGATGGTTGCTAAATCACTTCTTACGTCGTCATCATTATCAAATGCATTAACTTCAATTCTACTTAAACAATCTGCTACGCTATTGGACTTTCCTTTGATATATTGTATATCAAAATCATACTCATTTAAACTAATCTTCCACCGCTGCATCTTCATATTCGGTTTCTTTAAGGAACTTAGCCAAACTAACGGACGATGATCTGTTTGAATTTGGAATTTCCTGCCAAAAAGATACGGTCGAAAATATTTCGTTAACCAAACTATACTTAATAATTCCTTTTCAATCGTGCTATAATTGCATTCATGATTATTGAGAGTACGTGATGCGTACGCAATTGGACGACCGTTTTGCGATAAAACAGCACGTTATGCTGCATTGCTTGCATCCATAGTAAGGGTAAACATTTTATTGAAATCCGGATAAGCTAAAACTGGACTTGAACTTATTAGCTTTTTCAGCTTGAGGGAAGAGTCTACAAAATTCGGATTATTCGCATTTATTTTACTTTTTTCTTTAAACAGGGTAAGTGGAAGTGCAACTCTACTATAGTCTTATAAATTTTCTATAAAAGCCAGTGAGCCCTAGAAATGAACGAATTTGCTTTGTTGTTGTTGGAAGAGGTATTTTCTTAATGGCATCAATTTTGTTGGGATTTGGTTTGATACCATCAATCGAAATAATGTGGCCCAAATATTCAGATTGCCGTTTGAAGAAATTGCATTTATCGATTTGAACTTTCATATTGAATTCAGACAATCTATTGAATATTTTTGTAAGCGATTGAACATGTTCCTCTAGTGACGTCGAAAATACTAATATATCATCTAGATATACTACGCATATATTATTAATGAAATCGTGCAAAATTTCGCTCATCATCCTTTGAAAAGATGCCGTTCTAAGCCAAAAGGCATTCTTGTGAACTCAAAGTGACCCATTAAAGTAGAAAAAGCAGTTTTGTGCCTATCTTCTGGAGCTATGGGAATCTGATGGAACCCTTTAGCCAAATCCAATGTGGTAAAATATTGTGAATTCCCTAATTTTGAAAAAATATCTTCCATAGGAAATTTGTCTTCCACTGTAACGGCATTGAGACTTCTATAGTCAATAACCAAACGCCATTTTTCGACTTGAGAGTTATCTAATTTCTTAGGTACAACCCAAATAGGGGCGTTATAAGGGCTGGAAGACTTTACAATAATTGCAGAATATAACATTTCATTTATCTGAGTTTCCACTTCTTTTTTATGGATCACTGCTACTCTATATATTTTTGAATAAACGGGCGTATTATTAAATGTTGGAATTTTGTGCTGATAATTGCTAATAACAGATACCTTATCACCTTCGTGATAAAATACTGAAGTGAACTGTTTTAGTAAAGCTGTAAGTTTTTCGATTTCTTCTTTATTCAAATCGTCTGTAATCTACTTTTTTTATATTTTGAATGTCTGGTTTAATAAACTTTATATCTACTATATCTGAACTATAGCTAAGAATTTCATCCTCAGAAAGATTTTTCATTTCACTACTAGGATTGGAGAAAAGTAACTTTACCGTAGCATTTTTAGTAATTGGTAATTGTTTGTCGAAATCTATTTTCGCTTTTAATGGGCTTAAAATATTACAACCAATTATACCGCCAAAATCTGTTGTTGTTGTTGTTGTTGTAGCGAGGTGTAGCCCTGCCTAAATGTCAGACAGGGTCACCCCGAGTGTATTGCTCTTGGCCGGGTCGATATAAGAAAACGGCCCGGGTCGTTTCGGCACGATAGGTATAGCACAAGTACTGGTACCGTTCTCGTAGAACTGGCAATACAAGGAACTAGCCGTGTAGGCTATGTAGGTCATTTAGCGTTACCCAGGGTGCACCAACTGGGAGGCGACCTACTTTTACACCCCGCCAAAATCTGTATTTAAATCTGCTTCTAAAAACTAGTTACTTTGGTATTAAGAATTGATTTTGAATTTATTGTTCTAACCGTTATAGGTTCATCAATTTCTGAACTAAATTTGGAATGAAATAATATTTTTTTTTATTAATGATGTACCTGCTCCTGAGTCAATGAGAAGCTTAAGTGGCACTGACTGAGTTCTCACCACTATATGGGGGAGACATCTGTGGCCATTAATCTATTTGCATTATTAGATTGCCTTGTTATATTTGATGTAATTCGACCACTACTTTTGGTGCTTGCCGATTGCGAATTATACCGCCTTATATTCGTTTGCGCAGATCCTCTGGAGTTATTCAAATATCGGCCAGTCAAAGCTGGATTTTGCTCAACATTTCTCGCATTATTGTTGTTGTTTGCTATATTATTATATCTACCAGCTGAAAAATTGTCTTTGTTTTTAGCTAAGGGATGTTGAAAAGTACCAGCATATCTTTTGTTTTTCGGAATTAAACTTTTATAAAAATATTCAGTTTATATTAACATTTCTTTTGCTTTGAGTAAGTTAATAGGATTTCTAGCTTGACGCACTAACTAAGCGTCACTTTGTAATTTACTTATAAGTATTTTTAAAACCATTTTTTCATTCGTTTTGCATTGATACCAACTATTTTCTTCAACTTGTGACTTCAAGTTTAGTTTGGTTAGGTTAGGTTAGGTTGCGAGGGCAGGACAGAGTGCAGGACCCTGCCCACCACTTAGGCCAGTCAAGTTGGCCCATTGTGATACCCTATGCGGTCTTAAGACCCACCCCATATCCGAGAGACAAACATCAACACTCTCACATTCTCACACTTGGATTAGAGGATCAAACCAGCTCGTGGAATCAATGAATTTCGATAGAGCCCTAATATCCATTTTTGAAACCTCCGTGAGGTCGTCGATGAACGGTTGGCCGAGAATAGCCAATCGTCTTCTGCTGAGTGCAGGACAATGACACAGCAGATGTTGAACACTCTCCTCCTTATCAATACATCTGCAACTGCGACAGTAATCGTGAGTTATTACGCCCATCCTAGCACCATGTGTGCCTATTAAGCAGTGCCCTGTTAACACCCTTATCAGTGATGAGACACCGGATTTATTTAGGGACAGCAGACAGTTAGTGCGTCCTTTGTTGTACGAAGGCCAAGTTAGCCTTGATATCTCGCACGTCGAGAGACCTGACCAGAGCTCATTTGCCCTTTGTAAGGTATTTGTGCTAGCTCGGAGTTTGAAAGATGCCATGGGAATGCCTACCAGATCATTTCCTGGAAGGAGATGAGTGGTGGTACCTCTTCTGGCCAGCTCATCCGCTATTCAGTTGCCTTCAATATCCCTGTGACCAGGTACCCAAATAAGGCTGATACTGAAGTGCTGAGCCATCTCGTTAAGAGATCTGCGGCATTCAGTTAGCGACTTTGTGTTGTCGACATATGAGTTCAGTGCCTTTAGCGCGGCCTGACTATCTGAGAAGATAAATATCCGTTTGCCGTTTTGGGGCGTAGACGCTAGGCTTTTCACTGCACCGTGTATTGCCAGCATTTCTGCTTGGTACACGCTGCAGTGGTCGGGAAGACGAAAGGAGATCTCTAGTCCCAGGTCCGGTGAAAAGATACCTCCACCCACCTTCCCTTCAAGCTTAGAGCCATCTGTGAATATGTTCATGGCATTCCGCACAGTATGCGGTCGGTAATCCCATTCTTGTCTTGTGGGTATTTTCACCTCGTAGTTCCTAACGAACACGTTGCTTGGCGTGCAATAGTCAGTATGTAATGGTATGCTCACAGGTGCATGGGAGCCTAAAATTGTGGCGTGACCACATGTACCGCTCTTCCAAACGTCGGTCTCCCTTAATCGCAGAGCTGTAATCACAGCCATTTCTTTAGCCACCAGATCGAGTGGTGGAAGATTCAGCATCGTGTTGAGTGCTTCTGTCGGAGTGGAGCCGAGGGCCCCGGTTATGCAGAATTCTGAACTCCTTTGGACTTTTTGTATCTGCTTGAGGTACGTGTTCTTGGTTAGTGCCGGCCACCAGACCAGCACACCGTAGAGTAAAATTGGACGAACAATAGCTGTGTATATCCAGTGCACCACTTTGGGAGAGAACCCCCACGATATACCAATTGCTCTCTTGCAAGTAAACAACGCGCATGTTGCCTTTTTAACTCGTTCCGCTATATTGTCGCTCCAGAGTAGTTTCCTGTCTAGAATAACTCCTAGATATTTGACTTTGTCACTGAGTACTAAAGTTGTATTCCCAATTTTTGGTGGTATTAAGTTCGGTATTTTGTACCTCCTAGTGAAGAGGACAAGTTCGGTTTTCTCGGGGTTAACCTCCAAACCTGAAGCGTTCGCCCAGTCGCATACTTTAATCAGAGCATTTTCCATTAAATTGCAGAGGGTTTGAGGAAATTTTCCCCGAATGATAACGCAGATGTCATCGGCGTACGCGATCACTTGGTAGCCTTCAGCTTCCATGAGACGTAGAAGTTGGTTTACAGTAACCAGCCACAGGAGCGGAGAGAGAACACCTCCTTGCGGGGTACCTCTGTTAACGAGTCTGTGAATCGAATTACCGCCTAGCTCCGTTGTAATCCGTCTGCTAATAAGCAATTTGCGGATAAACTCCACAAGGCAGGCATCGACCCGCAGACCCGATAACGCCGAGGTAATCGCTTCCGGTAGAACGTTGTTGAAGGCACCTGCTATATCAAGGAAAGCCACCAGTGTATATTCCTTTGTGTCAATTGACCTTTCTATAACAGATACCAGAGAATGCAAGGCAGTGTCAGTCGATCTACCTTTACTATAGGCGTGTTGAGCCCGCGACATATGAGTTGAATCTATCGATCTTTAGTTTGGTTAGAAGATCTGTAATATACTCAAAGAAGTCACTAATATTCGACCTAATTTCAGCAGTTTTAGTTTTGTTTACAATACTTTCGAAACTGTCATTTATATTGAAATTAATTATTAATAAGTACAATGTTAGCTTTATCTTTAATTTTAGTTCTTACCCTTAAGTAAAAGAAGCTGCTATACTCCGCAACTCGTCGATGTGTTAATGAAGAGAGACAGCTCTTCTGGTTTTCCACTGAATTCTTGGACATCGGTTAATAAGTCAAATACTGTGGTTCGGGACATTTTTCTTTTTACTTAAGCTGGTTGATGAATAATTTGTACTTTAATATTTAATGTTTTCTTTTGCTTGTTTTGCTAGTCTTACGTACATACATATGTATTATATGTATGTATAATTTCATTTTGAGTATTAGTCTTTAGTAGTTAGCTTTTGAAATATATGCATTTATTTTGTTATTGTTTTACAAGTATGCTCAGTTAACGTTTTTACTTTTTTATTTTTGTTTAGTAATACAATTTGAGATTACTGGTTACTCTTTTTACTAATAACACATTGCATTATTCTTAGTTTGTTTTTGTTTTATGCTCATAAAGTTATACAAGAACACAGGTGTCTCACTAAATATTCTCCAATTATTGTTGGTAACTGGAGTATGTAGTAATTTTTGTTTTTATTTGCATATGCACGCCAGCATAGTTACACTCAGTTGTTGCGTTTTTGTTATTTTTATATTATTATGCTCAATAATATACAAGAGTGTAAATGACTCGCTACTCACTAATTGCAGGTGTTCAATGGTGCTCGTAGTTTTGCTTTTGTTGCATAGATTTATTTGCCGGTGATTATGAATGTCATCGTAATAGTGAATTTGACCGTTTAAACTCAAAAACAAAATGCAGCTGAACAAAGAGTGAATTACTTATAATACACAGCTGAATAAGAGATGATGAATGTATTAGCATTTGTCAATGCAACTCATTTATTTTTTTCTTTTCTCTTTAAAATTCTATTGCACGGGGCACAATGCAGTTTTTCACACAAATTTTTCTTAGTAAAACTTTTTATACCTATATGATTTTTAGCACTTATGCATATATGTATGTTCAAAAACTTTTTATTTTTAGTTTCTTTTTTGTATAGAATATATTGTAATTACACTCTTGTAATTTCTTTTAAATAACTTGAACTTTTGTCTTTATGCATGGTTCGATAAACGACTGCGCCACTTTCATGTCAATGTACGGTTTTTGTATAGTATAGTTCAAGCGCGAGATCTTAATTGAATTAGAATTCATTTTTAGTATACGCATGAAGCGTGAGTTAAACTTTTTAGGCAATGTAAATGAGTATCTTAAAGGTAAAAGATGGGGAAATTATATTAATAACTATAAAGCTAAGAAAAGTACAAAGAGAGATTAACAGCTATATTTTAAGTAATGAAATGAGTAATATTCAGCAATAGAAAGTTAAGTAGCGACAATTATATTTAAGGTAAATGAAGACATGCATGGATGAAGGGGTTATGTCGCATTTTGAGTGAAACGAGAAAATCGGCTTTAGAGTTTTGCTTAAACATTTGAGGTTTTTTCGAATCTTTATGGAAAACTGACAAAAAATTATGCAAAGCCATAAAAGACGTTGCATAATATGCAATAAAAAGCATAAGTTTATATTTAATGTTTTATATGAAAAAATCGGAACATACCCCCTTCTTCCACAATTCATATTGAAAAGTTGTGTACATACCTCTTCATCCATGAATTATCTTCTACAATTTTCACGATAGGCAAATTCTGGGTATGTACCCAATTTTTCAATATGAATTGTGAAAGAAGGGGGTATGTTCCGATTTTTTCATATAAAACACTGTCTACTCTGGACCTGCTTAGGAGTCCCCTTGTCCTCCTCTCGCTGTAGTTCGGCCAGGTGGCTCTCGCTATTGCACAGGTAGTAGTACCTTTCCACTTCCGTTGTGCTTCATTGAAGAAATATTTATGGAGGTTCCCCTTGGCTACTGCCAGGGGTACCCGAATTTCGAGTCTAGATATCTCTTCGTTCTCTGCTGATGAGCCTGCCCGTGCTAGCTCATCAGCCCTCTCATTACCCTCGATCCCTTTATGACCCGGGACCCAGATAATGGATATTTCTAAAACTTCAGCTAACGTAGCCAAAATTTGTTTACGTGCATGCACTGCATTAGAGCTTGTGTATGGCGATGCGATTGCCTTTATCGCCGCCTGGCTGTCGGTGAAGATAGCCACTTTCCCAGTAATGTTCCTTTGCTCAAGCGATTTGCACGCCTGAACAATCGCAAGAACCTCTGCTTGAAACATCCTGCTATACGACGGGAGTCTGAATGCTTCTGAAATATCCAGACCTGCCGAGAATACGCCGGCTCCCACCCCCGAATCCATCTTGGAGCCGTCTGTATACACTTCAATGTTGCTATTTGTTGTGACCCTGCCCCTTTTCCACTCATTCCTACTTGGAAGGACCGTGGTGGCATTCCTCTCAAACTTCAGTTTGTGAGGATAGTAGTCTATTGCGCTATTAACTATTCCCTCTGGGAGGGTGTTAAGGATACGCCTCCCACCACACCACCGAGCCGTAGGTCAGCACAGGCCGGACCACCGCCTCGTACAGCCACAGCACCATCTTCGGCTTTAGACCCCATTTCTTACCAAACATCGCTTTGCAAGCGTAGAAGGCGATACATGCCTTCCGCACCCGCTCCTCGATGCACTCCTTCCAATTTAGTTTGCAATCAATTATCAGCCCCAGGTATTTGGTTCTGGTAGATAGAGTTAGTTGCTGGCCATTCAGCATCGGTAGTTCGAACGTAGGTGGCTTATACTTCCTCGTGAAGAGAAGAAGCTCCGTTTTGTCCGGATTCAGCCCTAGGCCACACTCTTGTGCCCACCTACTTAGCTTTGCCAACGTTCTTCCCGTGATCTCGCTCATCACGGAAGGGAAGGGACCCGAAACAAGGATCGCCACGTCGTCGGCGTACGCCACAACCTTTACTCCATTAGTACTGAGTTTTAATAGTATATCGTTCATAGTAAGGAGACATAGCAGAGGCGAAAGGACCCCCCCTGTGGTGCTCCTCTACAAATCTGTTTGCTAGCTTTTGCTCCCCCTATCTCTGCTGATATTTCACGATTGAGAAGTAGGGATAAGATCCAGTTCCGTATTGGTTCTTCCACCCCTACCCCAACAAGCGCTGTTGATATTGCTGAAGCTTTCACGTTCTTAAAAGCACCTTCCACATCAACAAACGCTGCTAGAGTGAATTCTTTGTATAGAAGGGACTTCTCCACTGTTCGCACTACTTCATGCAGCGCAGTCTCCGTGGATTTCCCCCTTAAGTAAGCATGCTGCGCACCGTACAGAGGGGACCCCTCCAGGAGTTCCCGTATGTGTATGTCCAGCAGCCTCTCAAACGTTTTTAGCACGAAGGAAGTGAGACTTATTGGTCGAAAATCTTTGGCCACTTCGTGCCCTCTTCTTCCTGACTTTGGAATGAAAACCACCCTTGTTTTCCTCCATGTGTCCGGAATGTGATCAAAGGAAATGCAGGCCGTAAAGATCGCCTTTAACTCCTTATCCAGATGTATCTGAGTCTTCTGCAGCATGATAGGGAGTATACCATCTACTCCCGGTGACTTAAATGGTGAGAAGCTATTTATTGCCCAGGCAATTTTGTCTTCTGCTAAGAGTTTGCTTTTTCTCCCCTTTGCTCCGTCCCTCCAGGGTCGTCCGGGAAGTGAGCCTCAATCAGGATATCTAGGGTTTCCGCTGATGATCCCGCCCATGTGCCATCAGCGCGCTTTACAAAGGTTTTGTTGGAGTGTTCCCTGGCGAGTATTTTCCCGAGCCTTGCTGAGTCCTTCGTGGACTCGATAGATTCGCAATGCTCCTGCCAGGACTTCGCCGTTGCAACACGTACGGCTTTTTTATTGGGCAGGAAGCCTTATAGGCAACCTGGAAACTTTTTTCCAGAGACCGAACTCGGTCGTCTAGAGTTTCTGTCGGGAGGTGCCGGCCGATCGTGAGCCATGTACGCAGAGGCGACCGTTAACCTGCGTCCGCCCCTTGACTCAATCCTGACCACCGCCAAATCAAATGTGCTGAAATTAGGTAAAATGAAAGCATTAATAGTATCCCTAACGAGGATGCATGCCCTCGGTTTACCTTCTCCTAGTGTATAAAATAAGTTGTAGCCTCTGGTACTTAGGCCCCTGACCTTGGAGCGCCATACCCAAGGCTCCTGCACCAAGCAGATGTCAGTATTTTCCTCCCTTAGGAGAACCAGCAGGTTATCCGAGGCACATCTGGCATGCTGCAGGCTAATCTGCGCCACCCTAATCATCGGACCGGGGGGACGCACCTGCTTGACTGTCGGGGTTCGACAATGCATCATCCCCGGCTGATGCTGCGAGCCTAAGCTCCTCTAGGAGCTTATTGGCATCGTCGACCTCCGCGCGCACGGCGCCTCCGGGGAATCTCCGAAGCATTGATGATCCTTAGAGTAAGACCATCATAGGCGTTGCTAATCTTAGCAATGCCTCTCTCAAGAAAGTCCCTGGAGAACCCGTCCGCGCACTTTATCACCCTGCAGCCCCGGCATACCTCCTCGCAGTTGAAGGCGGGGAGTGGGGTTCGGTTCTCCATAAGGTGTTGGACGACCATCTCAGATAGTCGTCCCTCTATGGAGTTCCAAACCGCCAGTACTCGGCTCCCGTTAGCCCCGTCAGCGTCAACCAGTGCAACCTGGAGGTGATCCCGGACCACCTCACTATAGGTGTTCCTGGCCAACGCTGCTGCACTAGTGGAAGGGCCATCATATTGCTGGTACCTGCCCCTCTTGCCATTTCCATCGTTCACCTCCAGTGAACGATTGCGCTTTGAGCGCGACTTTGTTTGTTGCTGCTGTGGCTGTGCAACGGGTTTGCTTGCAAGGGCGGTCTCGTACTCCTTGACCACTGCCTCGCACCAAACCTTGTCCACGGCGTCTCTCTCATGCGCCTTGCCACTCTCTTCGTTCTTTTGGATTTTAGTTAGAATATATTGAGCCCTAAGGTATCTAGCCTTCTCTAGGCACTCTGAGGACTTCTTTGATTTCTTTTTGGGGCCCACTTTGGCTGGTGCGCCCCTATTTGATTGATTCGGAGCGACAGGGGTACTATGGCTGGTACTCTTGTCGTCCTTTGCTTGGGCGCTCCCCTGGCTGCTGGCCAGAAGCTCGTTCTCAGAGAGCGATTCCAGATCGCTCTCTTCCCCACTCTTCCTTTTTTGTTTTCATTTGTTATTTTCTCCATAAGATTCCCACCAGTAAACTGGAAGGGGTTGGTCCACCCCGGCATAGCCAGTGTACCGGGGTAAGGCACTTATACAACCGACCTTGCCCGGGCATCGTAGGGGACCGTAAGCGATCAGCTATTCGATAAACACCCGCTGACCATTCAGCCTGCACACCTTGGCTTAGGGTGGCGTTGACACGGATCTCCTCACATCTCATACATCAACCGGTGTTGTGCACTTATGTGCACTCCGCCCGAGGTTGCTTGAAATTTAAGGTCTTCCCCTTTGTTCATTCCGCATTGGGGCCCGTCCCTCCAGGAGTGATCCCAATACAAGAATTTAAGCCCCTTCGCCACGGCAAGGCGGCCAACAATGAAGGGGAAGCTTAAGTAAATTCGTAAATTTTTTTTGGATTTTCAATCAAAATACTTTTTTGAAAGCTCAACTTAACTGCCCATTTCTCCTCGTATTTTAGTTTTAATAAAATTACCGACTTCGGGAAAATCCTAAGGGATAAATCTGAAAAATTACAAACAAAAAAATGTGCCAAAAAGTGAGTATGCCATTCGCTTCAGCGGTTTATTCTACATAAGTATGAATGAAACTATTTTTGATCTCGAAAAACCATAAACTTTTAGGTTTACGGAACTGAATCCATCATAAAATATAAGTCAAACTTTTTTTTGCATATCTTCTATACATAATCCTATTTTCATAATCTGTGCTCAGAGGGAGGTTCTGGAAAACTTCAGAAAAAAACTCATCTAATGTACATAGTTTGCATTTCAAAAGTGGTTTTGAAGAACACATTTATTTTCATACATATTAATTTAGTTGCATCTATTTAAAACCTTTTTTTATGAAAAATATAGAATTTAACTGAAAAGACCTTATTTTACATATGCATAATTGGAAATATCAAAAGAATAGAACAGAAAACAAACATTTGTTGAAACAAAATTTTGACGTAACAGCCAAATTTTCAGGCAGAGGATTTATTTTGTGCAGGCAAAAAAGACGTATGAGCCAAAAATTGGCCTTATGCTACGAATATTAAAAATATATTTACTGCATTATATATAAAGGAACTAAATAAAGTTACTTACCAAATTTCATGACAATGTATAAACTGGATGCAAAGAAATTGAAAAAAACCCGTCTCCTGAACAATTTACTTTTTTGCGCACACCGCTCGATATGTTAAAATGCGTATCAAACGAAAGGGGTTTTAAATACCTGTACAATGATACCAATTATGTAAAAATCGATTCAGTAGTTTTGGATATATATGTATATGCGATTTTAAATGCTTGATTTTCTTAAGAAAGCAGCAACTATTTGTATTTACCATTTCACGCAAAAGCATCTGTGAATTATAAGAGAAAATAGAAGCAATCGAAACGAATGAATTTTGTATTTTTTAACTGGTATGATTTCATCCAGAAAAATTTAGTTGTATACTAGTATGGAATGGATATTTTCTGACTAATATGGGTTCAGCCAGAAAATTCTAGTTGTATACTAGTATTTTTCTGACTAGTTAGAGCTTTCGCTGCAGGGTGTTTATTCCTTATTGTCTTTTTTTTTATTCGAATAATATAATTTTACAATGAATAGGTTTTGGGGTCATTTTGGGACTGTTTTGAATGGTCCCAAAGAGACCTCAATGTGGCCCCAAAATGGGCACAAATTGGCCCCAAAATAGTCTTAAAGTGATCCCGTAGTGACCTAAAGCGACCCCAAGGGATCAAAAAGTGGCATCAAAGTGTTCCCAAAATGGTCCCAAAATGGTCTTAAAGTGATCCCATAGTGACCTAAAGCGATCCCAAGGGATCGCAAATTTGCCCCAAAATGGTCTCAAATTGACCCCAAAATGGTCTTAAAGTGATCCCAAAAGCTCCCAAAGTGTTCTCAAAGTGACCCCAAAATGGTCTCAAATTGACCCAAGGGATCCCATAGTGAGTTTATTTGGTTTTGTGTGCTTTCCTTCAGTGTTTGATTTCGTTCTGATTTATGTCTATCTCTTGACGCTATATCAGTTAATGTTAGTATGTGTGTATATGGTTCGTGTGTTAGGAATGTTTCCGAATGGATACCTGTAAAAAGGGTTTGTTTTTACGTTAGTTAATTGGTGTGTTTAAAGGTTGTTTTCGACGCTCGTTAGTCAGGTAAAAGGAGGTGATTTTCGTCTTTTGGTTGGCTCTGTGTGTTCGCTCGTTTATTGTTACATGTTTGGTTATTGTATCTGCGGTGCTGTTCGGTTTTTTGTAAATTAATTTTAGTGGTTCAAATATTGCGTCAGAAACGGTTTTTGTTTGTTCGTTTATTATTCTCCCGTCAAATGTCTTTAGTATGTATATTTCCATGTTTTCCAGCACATTTAGGCGACGACCTTTTCTTTGTATGTGAAGTGTTCTGGCTGTGTTTTTGATGTTGGCCGGGGTGCATTTGTTTTCGAACATGTGATTTGCATAGTTCGATTCTGGTGTAATGGTGGTTTTCCGTGCTTTCTTGTTGTAGTCCCTGATAACATTTTTAACATAAATCCAAACACACTACTAATAAGATACAAATGGCGTCTATCGAAAATACATACGATTAAGGCAAACAACCGGCTCCAAATCAAAGCGAACACACCAGCGAGCAGGAGAACGGCTGAGAGAGCAGAAAAGGACTTTTTACGGAACGAGCTACATAGCCTACATGCCAAGAAGGAAAAGACAAACGCGGAGATATTGGCAATCCACTTAAAACTAGCAGAACATATCGTCGGTACAATGCCAAAGACACGAATGTGCAATTTTGCCCATTTCCAGTTATGTGCACCTGTATGTTCAATTTTGTTCAGAGTATTCAATGCCAAAAGCGCGAACATGCATGCTTATCCCCTCCCTCCCTCCCAGGCCGAACGCATTCCACGAAAGTGTCGGTTGTAAAATTGCCGCAATACCGAAAGCACGAATGTGGAAACATTTATACGAAACCATATTCTAAGCTTTCCAGCTGTAGAATCGCATTACTGTCGGAGATCCAGCAAGAAGAGGTACCTTGACTCATCACTGAACATATCAATAATGTACAGGATGTACAAAGAGTTGTGCAGCACTAAAAATGTCCAAATTGTTTCATTTGAAAAGTATCGCCAGATATTCTCAGAATACAACTAAGGCTTCTTTAAGCCAAAGAAAGACCAATGTAAGAAATGTTTGGAATATGAAAATATGTCCGAAGAAGAGAAAAAGGCAGGAGAGGAAGCGTATCAAAAACATCTTCATAGGAAAAATGAAGCTAGAGAAGCCCGCGATGAGGACAAGTTGATATCAAAAGAGAATCCTAAGGTTTTGGCTTTCAATTTCGATTTGCAGGCAGTCTTAACAACGCCCAAAGGATCTGCGGGACAAATATTTTATTTAAGGAAACTAGCTGTGTATAATTTCACCATTTATAATTTAGCAAACCAAAATGTCATGTGCTATCTTTGGGACGAAACAAATGGAAAAAGAGGGGCTAATGAAATCGCGTCCTGTGTATATGATTTTATTATGAGCCATTCTGAGATCGAGGCGTTCCTTATGATGTCTGACGGCTGTGGAGGACAGCAGAAAAATTCAATATTTGCAACTATGTGTCTCCAACTTCTTAAGGATCATCCATTATTGAATTCAATTGATCATCAGTTTTTCGAGACAGGGCACACCGAAATGGAGTGCGACTCCATCCACTCGAAAATAGAGAAAAAATCGAAATATGTACCCGTTTATACCCCAGAGGGGTGGTCGCAACTTATAAGAGATGCACGTATTAGACCACGCCCTTTTGCTGTAAAGTCTTTGACGTTTGATGATTTCTTAGATTTTAAAGGATTTTCAAATAATAATTCTTTCAATATGAACAATATTCCCTGGAGAAAACTCTGCTGTCTTCGGTATATTAAAAAAAATAATTCCGTGAAAGTTCTGTACAAATTAGATTTTGCTGATGTGTTTATTGAAGTAGACAGCAAAAAATCGCGAGGTCGCCCAAAACAAGCCGATTTAAAGAATGCCTATCAAAATGCCCTGCCCATCAGTGAGGCAAAATGGAAAGACCTTGATAAAATGTGTAAGGATCTTACAATACCAAAAGCGTACCATGATTTTTACCGTTCCCAAAAAACAAATCACATGGTGAGGGACGCTTTACCGGAACCAGACATTGGTGAAGAGTCAGACGAAGACTAAGCGTAAATGCCTTACCCATTTTTTTTTCTAGAGAAATGTGTTTTTTTTTAGTTTCGTTCAGTCTGCAACTGAAAAAGACTAAACCATGCTATTCTATTTAAGTTTTGTATCTGTAGAGGAGTTAAATGTTTATTCTGTTCAGTTTTTCAAAACGTTGTGTTATGTTTCAATAAAAATGTAAATAACTTCCCTAATATTGTGAGTTTATTTGTTTTAACGAAATATTATATATGCCAAATTTTGCAAAGCCAAAACAACGAATGTGCATTTTTTTGCAAAAAAAAATAAAAAAATTTGCATTTTTCAATTAACATTGCTTAGTGGCTTACAAAAGTAAACCTTCCAATACTGGTTGAAACATACAAAATTAAATCTCTATTTTTAACAATGTCTTCAAGGTTTGAAACGCGTTTTTCTCAAAACATAAAAAAAGCACATTCGTGGCTTTGGCACTGGACCGACGATATACCTACAGCTATACTGATGGACAGAGCTCGGAATTTTATGATTTTTCAATATGCTGAAAATATGTAAAAATAAGTAAGGAAAGCTGTATTTGGCTGTGCCGAAGGCTATATACCTTTCATGAATAAGCGTCACGATTTTCACTGTTCGATCCCCAGTACAGCCTGTGTGAATTTAACTTTAGCTCATACCCTAATTATCGGAACTATCGATTATATGGGAGCGATGTGTTTTGTTGGTCCAATCTCATTGATTTTTAACATCGACATTCCACCTTCTAATATAGCAATAGTTACGAAATTTCACGACCCTACCTTTATAATTATAGGAGTTATAGCCCAAAATCCGTTTATCGGAACAATCGATTGTATGGGAGCTATATGAAATATTTATCCCATCTCAATGATTTTCAACATCGATATTTCACATATAAAAACATCAATACCTACAAAATTTCACGTTACTAGCTCTTTAATTACAGAAGTTATAGCCCGAAATCCGTTTATCGGAACAATCGATTGTATGGGAGCTATGAGTAGTTTTGGTCCGATCTTGCTGGTTCCGACGAATATAAAATAACGCCTCCATACCGAATTTCATCGAGATATCTCTAAAATTGAGGGACTAGTTTGCGTACAAGTGTCCGTCTGTGCGTCTGGGACATGGCTAAATCGAATCAACTCATCGTCCTGATCTTAACGGTATACTTATTAGTGGGTCTATCTCTTCTTCTTCTCATACTTACAAACATCGGACCAAAGTTATAATACCATTTCATGTTCATGAAAGGTATGAAAATATGTAAAAATATGTTAAAAATATTCCAAAAATATGTTGTACGTAAGAAAAAGTATAAAGTGGTTTTGTTTAGTGTTTGTAACAGCTTATTTATCTATTTCAATATGAGCCAAGATATATCTTAGCCGCATGGAGTAATTGGTGCGAAATTATAGTTTGCCCAATAAAGTTGCCCTATTGATAGTTGAGGATGTTCGGCAAGAGGATTTTTCAACACCATGGCTATTTCCTTAAGTTCACTAAATAAAGGATTCTTCGATAAAATAGCCTGAAATTTTTCTCGAATAATTATTCCAAAGTTTCCTGGAACGTTCTCCAATGATCTTTCAAATTGTTTTACAATGTCAGTTGATTCAACCAACTGCATATTGCGTTCCTCCAACTTTTTTATAAAAACAGGCAAATGCTCAAAGTGCGTTTTTATAAAAAGTAAGGACGTCAACAGCGACGTATCTTGAACAGCCTTTTGCGCATTATTCACGCACTCTACTTCAGAAGGTAACGCCTCAAGAACCTGAAATTTAACAAATTTGATATGTAGTTACTATTAAATAAAAATAACTTTATATACATATATTTTCATTGCTAACATTTCCAAGGATGACCTAAATGCAACAGCAATGCGATCCGCATCACAAAATTGATGTTGCATTTACATGCAACATTTTTTTCCGTATCTGGATCACTGTTAGTTGGAAAATATAATGTAAAGTTTTAAAATTTCAAATAAGCTTGCACAGGTTTACCTGCTTTATTTTGTGGTAGTTTTCGGCATAAAATACAGCTGCATTAATCCATGTGCCCCACCTGGTAATAACTGGGCTTGGTGGTAAAGGGCCATTGCCCATAATTTCTTTATATACAGAGATTCTGTAAGGTGATTTCAAAAATACTTTTTTTTTACTGCTGATACGAAGTCGTTAACTTTTGGAAAAATTGATCGTATTTTTTCGGCAACACGGTGAAGTCCGTGAGCTAGACATGGTAAATGTTTCATATTTTTATAAAAAACCTGGAGATGCTTTCCTGCTTTAATCATGTACGGGGCTGCGTCCGTTATTAGCAAAAGCACTTTGTCTGATTTCTGACCATTTGGCCATAATTTATGTAGAGAACTATTGACAAAGCGAGCAACACATTCGCTATCTGGCCGTGCTAGGTGAGAGCAACAAAGCAAATGAGGCGCTGATGTCTCATTCACACTCATTTTCCCAACTATAATATTCGGAATATAGCGGCCGGTTGAATCAGTGGTTTCGTCTACCCAAATCCAAACAAAATCATTCTCAATGTCCTTTCTAATTTTTTCTAATGTGGCTTCATAGACCACATCCAGGTAACTCTTCCGAAGTGTTGATTCATCTGGGACAGTGCGATCGGTGTACTTTTCTAAAAAGTTCTTCAATACTACGTTTTGCAAGGAGTACCAAGGAATATTTACAGGAACCATTGCCTGGCATAACTCAATATAGAAAATTTTAGGTGTTTCATCTTCAGGATGCTGGGCAACGCCTTTTCCTTCCATATGTACCTTTGTTTGTAAATATTGGACCAATTGGGATCTTTTTGAGCAGCCAACCTTTAAAACATAAAAATTCATATAAAAAATTGATTTTACACAATCATTTTTTCCTAAATACATATGGTAGTATATGTAATATTCGTTTTACTTACATTTTTATGACAAATCATACATTTTACTGTATCATCAGCGATCTTGAGGCTTTCATCCTTTCTTTAAGCAATTTTTTCAGCATACGAATTTTTTATGGCTTGCCATTTTTACTGTGTTTTAACGATACTCGAAACAAACTAGAAAACTCACGCTTAATGTCGTATATAACTTTTGAAGGAGCCCTGCAGGAAAAGTATCTAGCGTAAAAGTTGCTTACCAATCAACTAGTGCTGTATATTTACTGTAAATTTTCATATACTAGACTATATATAGACTATAGACTAACTATTTTTGTTCGACGATGGCCGGAATTCGGTCAGTTATGGTTACTTCGGCATGAGATGTCAACCAACTACTAACTAACTACTTTTCAACCAAAAAATAGCCAAAAGATAAATTCATTTTTTTTATAATTTTTACTCTACGTGTATCAAATTTATTATTTAGAAACCAGCTACTATTTGTATTTACCCAATACCGAAAAAGCACCTGGAAATTACAAGCTAAAAGACGGAAGCAAACGAAAAATTAAACATATTTTCGGACACCTCTGCAAGACTTGTGGCGTAGTTAGACGTTAGTTATTCCTCAGTGTGCTTAAAATGCACTATTTCCTACAATTACCACAAAATAGTTATTTATAAGCTAGATGTCTTTTGCAATTGACACTTTTTTACTGCAGGGAAGACAAAACGCACACTCAAGAATAATAAAATGCAGTAGTATTCGCGAAGTGCGTAGGTTGGGTTACGTGCAAGTGGCTGCCCCAGAGGCACAGTTATGTCAGTTTTAAAAGGTCCAACACTAGAAAAATAAATCCCGGGACTCGGACACTCCCAGCCGATACTCCTCCTTCAACGAACCATATGATCAGCTCCGCAACCTGAGCTAGGCTATCCAGGAAGGGAACTTCCAATAAGAGCCTTCTCGTGCCACTGAATGCCGGCCAGTTGCAGATGAGGTGCTCAATCGTTTCTTCCTCCTCATCATTATTGCAACTCCTGCAGCATCGTCGGTAGGGCATACCTAGCCTTCCTGCGTGACTTCCAAAAAGGCGGTACCCGGTTAATACCCATCCAAGCAACACAAGGTCGTCCTATCGATACCCAAATTCAGCAGCAGAGGACTAAGGTAGAAAGAACAGGTGGGGGATGACCTGAACTTTCTTTGCATATCCCAATTGGCGTCATTTGTCGCTAAAAAGGAATGCCTATTGCGTGGGTGCTTTGATACGCAACGGCTAAGATCGCCTAGGTGGTTAGAAGCCAATAAATGATGATGAAATAAAACCGACGCAATTAGGTAAATATTCAAACAAAAATCAACAAATATGTAAAAAATATGTGAAAAATATGATAAAATATTTGAAATTTATGAAAATACGCATTAAATATGAAAATATGCAAATATGTAAAACATACTAGCTAAAAATAAATCTATTTTTGACATAGCGAACTTACAACTTGGTCCGAGGTTTATATGATGTCAAACAAAATTATGCACTTGCATACAATTCCCAGCTCTGCTGATGGACTGCTTCGACAGGGTGAAGGATGAAATCAAGAACGAGCACAAATAAATATAAATAAATGAACAGGAAATTGGACAAGCTATCGAGAGGACGCGAACAGAATGACCAACAAACACATAAATTTCACGATAGGTTCGTGAACCTGACCACGGTAGACATAAGCAACGAAAAAGCGCAACTCCTCGAGAAGGGACTAAAACACAATATAGTAGACAGCAACAAGGCAAGAAAAACAGAGCAAGCAATAGTAGATGCGGAGGTTGCAATATCGCTTCTCCCCTATGAGGAACAAGAACACGCCAGACACATGTGCAGGGAGATCATCAGCAAAGACATAAAAAGGCAAGATCAACGGAATATGAATAAGGAGGAAATAATAATGAAGAGGCTTAAGCGAAAACTTAAAAGGAACAACGTCATAACAACAAAGGTCGACAAAGGAAACACGACAGTGCTCATGGGAAAGGATGAATACATAGCAAATACCGAAAAACTAATCAAAGATATGAAATGTCGCGTAATCAGCGAGAATCCCACCGATAAATACCAGATCGAAATCAAAGGGGCTATAAAAAATGCCACAAAAATAATAGATGAGAAGACGGGAGGCACCCTGACACAAATGAACCCATCGGCCCCCACTAATAGCGCTACCAAAAATACATAAGCACAATACGCCAATGCGGCCAATAATCAATTTCAAATCAGTACCGGCTTACAAACTCTGAAAACAGATTAAGACGATACTGAGCGACACACTTGAACTAGACCATGAACATACAGTAAAGAGCAGAACCGAACTAATACAAAGACTTGAAACCGTCAAACTCACAGAGAACAGCACAATAGTCTCATTTGACATAAAAGACTTATTCCCTTCTATACCGCTTCCAGAGACATTGGACCTGAAAAGTCCCCATCTATCCCATGTCTGCTAAAAAAGTTACACGGGTAAACTTTTCAGGTTTTTTGGACTTTTGTCGAAAACGGTAAGTTTTTTCAAAAGTTATCTGCAAATATAGTCCTACCATTTTTTTCTCTAAGAGTAATCAGTTCTGGCCCTCGTGAAGGGTGGATACCTTGCCGCGGTACAAGGGCTTAAGTCGATAGCCACAGGGCTACGCTGCCCTTGTGATCATAGCTCCGTACGGCACTTCATCACGAGAGCAGCCTAGCCTCTCTGGCGCGACGACAAAGATCTTCCCCCTCCCAATCCAGGGTGTTATGCGACCACGTGCCCATTGGACGTTTGCAGCCGGGAGGCAAATCGTGGCTGTATTTGAACGGAGCCTCTCTGATACCGGGTCGCCTCAGAGAGTAAGCATGGCCTTACCGCGGTACGGGGCTCTGCCGCGGCGGACGACACATTTTCCCCTACTCTTCCCTTGACCATAAGCTGGCCTTGTCCGGCGATGGGTCGTACGAACATGATGAACTCAAATAACGCAAATAAAAACGAAAAACCCAAAAAGCAAACAACGCCAAATTTCACTCCTCAGCAAAGGAGAGCTATGGAGGAGCAGGCGAGAAAGCAACAACAACGCCGGAGGACAACCTCCGTTCCACAATCAAGGGGGCAACTACGAGTCGGTCAACCAACCCTCTATCGAGTAAGATTGACTTGATGGGAGCTAGCACCAGTGCGGTTGCCAACGCAGCTAAGCGGACAACGGCGGATGCTAAACTCCCATCAACCTCTGATATGAAAACCAGTATCTTTACGTCTGTGGCAGCGGTCTCACGACCTGGCCTCGGAGTTTCGAAGGGGAAGGAAGCTGCAACTGAGATTTCGGCAAGGGGAGCGACCGCGATGGCAACTACGGGTCCGCACTCCCGGGAGACATCTCCCCGCCGCTTCACATACCACGAGAAAAGATTGGCTGCAAAGATCCTGAAGAGGTATGAAGGGGTACCGCAGGAGTCGCTGTCGCCGAATTCCAGTAAATCGGTAGAGCTAGCGAAAGCTGTGATACCGGATTTCCAAAAATCTTACATGCCAAAGAGGTTAAAAGTTAACCCTTTCAAGCGCCAGAGATCGGACCTGGAGTTAAATCCCCCTCCCAAGCGGCATCAGAATACCTCTGGAGCGGGCAAACTAAGCTTTGCGGAGGTAACCAAGGACAGGATCCTTATAGGCGTCCTTGACCGAGGCAATGACCGTCTAGCCATCCCCAAGGACCGGTGGCGTTACGTGCGAAATGAACTCGGCAACATTCTTCTCAACGTTGCTCCGGAGTTTCCGGGTAGTTCGGCGCGAGTAACGGATGCGGGCTGGCACCAGGGTCAGATCAAATTACTCGCATGCGAGGATGCAAAAACCGTAGCACTGTATAAGGCAGCAGCTGCTAAACTGGGTGAAGTCTACAAGGGCGCAAAGATAGAGGTCGTCGACTGGAAGGACATTCCAGCTCGTCCAAGGGCAAGGGCGTGGATTCCGGCCATCCCTGACGAACCCGACAGAATTCTCGGGATGCTACGGCTAATGAATCCGTCTCTCCCAACGCATGACTGGAGTGTTAATCTGGTCGGGGATGCGGTGGGGCCCGACAGACAGGTGGTGTTCACCATGAATAAAGAGTCAATCGAGCCCCTCAAAAGGTGCAATGGCCTAGTACACTACAGCGTAGGCCAGATCGTTATCCACGTATATCGTGGTGACGCTCAGCGCGCTACCTTCTCGGCTGCTCCGGGGGAACCGGAAAACGAATTACCAGAAGAGGAAGCGGAGGATTCCGATGCGGAAAGCATTTATCCGCCACGTCCCTTGCCGATAGTGCTGTGAACAACTCGGAGATGGAGGACAGCCTACAGGACGAGGAAGTCCTCGACGTCACGGTGGTAGCAGCCAACGCTGAGCGATTAACATCTAACGCTACAAGCAGCAGGACTCCTGCAACGCCATATCGGGCAGTTAATCGGAACAACTCGTCGTTGATAGGCAACCTCCGGGATGGGGCAAACCTCGACGACATGGGGACGGCAGGGAAGTCTGTGCGCTCTCATGTTGGTGGTGCTTCAGATTAATCTGCACAAATCTAAAGTGGCTTCGGCTGCTTTAAGTAGTCGTCTTTCTAAAGGCGACGTGGATGTGGTCCTCATCCAAGAACCCTGGGTCAATAGCTCGAGAATCTGCGGATTGGGGACTAAGGGCTTCAAGCTCATTCGAGCCAGCGAGGAGAGCAAAGTCCGAACGTGTATTTTGGTCAAGTCTGAGTTGAACTCCTTTCTCCTACCTAACTACACCAATGGTGATATTACCGCTATCAGTCTAACGGTCGACAGCACCCGCCTGACGGTTGCGTCGGTCTATATGCCCTACGACGCCGAAGAACCCCCACCACAAACGGAGGTGAAAGACCTGGTGTCAAATTTCTGCACGGGTAATCTTATTATTGGAGCGGACGCTAATGCTCACCATGTCCAATGGGGGAGTTCCGATATCAATGCCAGGGGCGAGTCTCTGTTTGATTACCTCTTAACAACCAACCTGGTAATTTGCAACGTGGGTAATGAGCCTACTTTTATCACTAAGACCCGTAGGGAGGTCATAGACCTCACTATCTGTAGTGAAGGCGCTTATGGGTGGGTCAGAAAATGGCGGGTTCTGGAAGAACATTCATTCTCCGACCACCGTTACATAGAAATGGTTTTAGACTTTATTGTAGAACAACCAATCATGAAGCGCAATCCACGTAACACAAATTGGCAGTTACACAATGAAATATTAGGCAGAGACCTCCCAGTACTGCCCTCAGAAGCCCCCTCATCAGTAGAGGAGCTGGAGGATCTTGTTACTACATTTACATCGGCGCTCTCAAATGCTCTAGGACAGGCTTGTCCAGTGCCAAAACCACGCGGTAAACACAGGCCACATTGGTGGTCCTACGATTTGGACTCGCTCCGAATATCATGCCGGAAACAATTTAACAAGGCCAAGAGCTTCGGCTGTGAGCCTCATTGGCACGAATATAAAGCTAAACTAAGGGCCTACAAAAAAGCTCTGAGACAGGCGAAGAGAACCTCGTGGAGAAATTTCTGCACTGGCGTCGAAAAGGTCGACGACACAGCGAGACTTAGACGAGTCCTCTCGAAAAGTCAAACAACCATCAGCTATCTGCGAAAACCTGACGGATCCTGGACCAGCACGGAAGAGGAAACCCTTGAGCTGCTCTTGAATACACATTTTCCGGGGAATCTGCATGATGCACCACTAGCACCTGCAACAAACCTGGCAGTAAATATACCCGTCACTGAGGAAAGAGTAAGGTGGGCAATTAAAAGCTTTGAACCGTATAAGGCTGCCGGGCCGGACGGGATTATCCCCGCGCAACTTATAAACACGTTGGAGACATCAGCTAAATGGCTGGTATTTCTCTTCACAGCCTGCCTGGCTCTCAACCACATTCCGGGCTCCTGGAGAAGCGCCACGGTAGTGTTTATCCCTAAGGCTGGGAAGGCATCCCACTACGAGCCAAAAGACTACAGACCGATCAGTCTCTCGTCCTTTGTACTCAAAACCTTTGAGAGGATACTAAGCGACTACCTCTCAACGACTATTGATAGCAACCTTATTTCTAGCTATCAGCATGCATACACCAAGGGTAAATCAACAGAAACCGCTCTGCACAGCCTAGTATCGGTCATTGAGAAATCGCTGTGTGAAAAGGACTACTGTCTCGTGGCCTTCCTAGACATTGAGGGGGCTTTCAACAATATAAGCCCGGAGGCTATCAACTCCGCTCTAACTAATCTGGGCGTAGATAGACCTCTAACTGGTTTAATTGACCATCTTTTAAGGGGAAGGAAAATGGCTTCTTCACTTGGTACGGTTGAGTTATCACGCTATGTCACAAGGGGAACCCCCCAGGGTGGTGTTCTTTACCCGCTTTTATGGAACCTCACAGTCAACTCGTTGCTACGTGACACAAGTTGGGGGGGCGGGAAGATAGTGGCATACGCAGACGATTTAGCTATTGCATTCAGAGGCAAGTTCCCACAAACTCTGTGTGACCTGATGCAAGTAGCACTGCGAGAAGTTTCGACGTGGTCCTCTCGCTGCGGACTTAGTATCAACCCAGGGAAGGTGGAACTTGTCCTCTTCACCAACCGGTACAAAATACCGCCACTAAGCCTACCAGAACTAGATGGCACGCGCCTGGGCTTGTCGGATAAGGCCAAGTTTCTAGGCATAGTTCTGGACAGGAAATTGAATTGGAAGGAGAATGTTCTTCAGCGCCAGAAGAAAGCTTGCATCGCTCTTTACACATGCAAAAGAGCCATTGGCAAAAAATGGGGGCTCAGCCCTAGAGTATGCAGTTGGATCTACACGGCCATCATTCGTCCAATCATGCTATATGGAGTCGTCGTATGGTGGCCTGCGCTGAGCAAGGCAACATACCTGAATCTGTTGCGGAAAGTCCATAGATCCAATATGATCTGTATAAGCGGTGCGCTAAGGACAACGCCCAACGAAGCCCTCCAGGTCATTCTGGGCATTTTGCCACTTGATCTGGAAGGGTTTCGGTCAGCAGCGGCATCAGCTCTGCGCCTAAGAGAAACCTCCAGTTGGGGGGCGGGTACTATTGGACACTCCAGTATTCTGGAATCTTACAGCTTTCTCCCTCTAAGCACAGATAGTTGTGCGACCACTACAGTCGGTGATAGCTGTTTCAAAATAAACATTCCCAGCAGAGAAGACTGGGAGAGGACGGATTGGTGTCCCGAAACAAATGGTGGCACTTCCATATACACCGACGGCTCGAAGTTGGACGGCAGAGTTGGAGGAGGGGTTTATTCAAGGGATTTGGACCTTGAGCTCTCCTTCAGACTACCTGATCATTGTAGCGTCTTCCAGGCGGAAGTATCGGCAATCCTAGACGCCGCGGCCTGGTTAAGCAAACGTGTTATCGGAGAAGATATCGCTATTTTCAGCGATAGCCAAGCGGCCATCAAATCCCTTGGCTCATACACGTTCAACTCTGAACTGACGCTCAGCTGTCGTCGATCTCTTCAGGAGATGGCCCAACAGAACCGCGTAAACCTCATATGGGTCCCGGGACATAGGGACATTGAGGGAAACTGTAAGGCAGACGAGCTTGCCAGGCAGGGCACGACCAAGCAGGTTCTTCAGGATGAAGAGCGCTTAGATATGCCGTTTGCCACATGCAAACTAATGCTGAAGGAGCACACACTCCGTCAAGCCAAAGAAAGATGGCTGCAATCCCCAGGGTGTCGGATATCGAAACAAACCTGGCCAAAATGGGATCTTAAAAGGTCTAGACGCATTTATGCCCTAACTAGGAGGGAAATCTGCATATTGATAGGGGTATTAACCGGTCACTGCCTCATTGGTAGGCATGCAGAAAGGCTAAGTGTGCCCTACCGACGATGCTGCAGGAGTTGCAAGGATGATGAGGAGGAGGAAACAGTGGAACACCTCATCTGCAACTGTCCGGCTTTAAGCGGCGCGAGAACGCGCTTTTTGGGAGTTCCGTTCCTGGATAGCCTAAGCCAGATCGCGGAACTGGACATAAAGGACTTGATGGCCTTCATAAAGTCATCTAAGTGGTTCGAGGAGGAGTAACGGTGTCGGTTTAGGAGTGTCAGTCCCGGGATTCTGCTATGTGGAAAATCCCAACAACTCAGGGATTTTCCATTTGGCTGGGTCCCGGGACTGACTTTCCTTGTGTTGGTGGTATCACAACGGGCCTTTCAAAACTGGCCTAAGTGTGCCTCTGCGGCAGCCACTTGAACCTAACCTAACCAGTTCTGGGATATCGTGATTGTAAAATTAGCTCTGGAAATTGTATGAAGATATGTATATTCCACCAGAGTTGGGCCATTTTGAATACAAAATTATTCAAGTAAAAAATTAATTTTATTCATTTGAGTCATGAGTGACCAGCTATTTTTATTCAAAGAAATTTTGAGTGATGAATAACAAGTCATTTTATTCAAGAATCGCTTGAAATAAAGATAACTTGTCATTCATCACTTTGATTTTTTTTAAATAAAAATAGCTGGTCACTCATCATTCAAATTTTTTTGAATAACGAATAAAAATCAAAGTATATTAAACAAAGTAATGGTGAACTTGACAGCTCTTTCTTTTCTGTAGGGGTTTTCCTATCAAATGAAAAAAAATATTAACCCGTTCTGTTTAAGCTTATTAAATTTTTCCAATAGAGAGAAGAAATAGCGAATTGTTTTATATAAATACAATAACGCTTGCCTCAGTTCCTTGCACGTTTAAATAGAGTTTAGAGTTCAGATTAGCTAGACTCTAGCACATTTTAGCTAATATGAATGGTCTAATCTTAGACCGAAAACGAAACTGTAAGCGATTAAAATCGATTTATGACCCCTGCGGGTTAGGGGTTTAGAATAGCCCGTGGTGGAATGCCTGTCGCAAGAAGCGACTAAAATCAATTTCGACCACGGTCACGGGGTTGATGAAATCGGCAAAGGGAATAGTACCATAAGGTGGTTCGGCAGCTGTGAGAGCATAGACCCAATACCGTACAACTCTGTTTGGTCCGTCACGTCCCTCTTACAACAGCAACAGCGTGGCCGATTAATTTCTTGAAACCGAAAACTAAATCGTAACCGTTATTTTAATAAAAAAACGAAACCGTTTCAAAATCCAGAACCGGTTCCAAACAAGTTTTCATTTTCCTTGATAAGACGGTACCCTGGTCTTGACTTCAGTATAAATAAAATTCCTATGGAAACGAATCCACCAGTTTCTGCGACACTCTGGCGATAACCTTCTTGTGGTGCCATCGGCGGAAATCGACAAATATTAAATACTCGCCATTTTTATAACGCAAAGGTCCGAAAAGAGGTAGATTCCAAATGGCCAAAGTTACGCCGTAACTGTCTGGGGTAGCATATTTCCCGGTATTGATAATTTTTTGGCCTGAGCAAAAAAAAAAAAAAAAAAACTAATGGCGGCGATATACCAACAGGTAATCATAACCTCTAACGAGATTTTTAGCCGAGCTTCTCTTTCCAACTTGTGGTGTGTTGCTTTTGAGTTTTTCCTACAAGTTGGCGGGACCTGCAGTTTCTTGTCGACTCCGAACGGCACTTGCAAAGCAAAAAAGAAAAGCTTCTCACGGCAGAGATACACCCGGAGAGTTTGCCAAACTACTGCCGAGGGGCGACCCCGTTTAGAAAAATTCTTTTTATAAATAATTTTTGATGTTGCTTTTGCCGGCCATCGAACTGCCACGCCTTGGTGTAGTAGGCCGAACATTTAACCGCTACACCATGGCGGCCTGAGCAAATGCTATCTAATTTTTCAGTAAAACAATTGTATGCGACACAAAAACTGTGCTTGGGTGGCAAAGAGTTAATACGCTTCTTTACATTTTTTTGAAGGAAAAACTCCTACAAAAACAAAATATTTCAGTTGTCAATTCTACCTTGTTGAATTTGCCACGATAAAAATTTATTTTTTTATTTTTTCGTCACTCAAAAATAAAATATAGCCCGTCCCTGTATTCAACGTATGGACTTTTCAGGATTTTTCTCGAAACATTTTCTTTTACTTTCTTTGTCACGAAGTTCCCCATCGACAATGAAAATAGTTATTTTTGTAAAGCCTATACTTAACAAGCTAGAGCCACCTTTTCTCCATGCATTATATCATAGTCCGGTAAGTTTAGTTTATTTTGTATAACGAAAATTCCCACACAGCCACGAGATTAGGTTCACCCCCAGGAATAAAACTTCAAAGTCCTCATCGATCCCATTTGTGCTAAAAAGTTATTCGGGGTCAAATGTCGAGAGAAATAGAAAATCCTCAAATTTAAAAACTTACCGTTTTTGAGAAAAGTACAAAAAATCTATAATTTTGACCTTTGCAGGGACCGATGGGGACTGCATGTTGAAAGATGTGCGCGCAATCCGCAACCGAACTGTCCAACGAAGATTTTTTTGTGTTGGGGCATTTTGTGGCAGCAGCGTTGCTGAAAGCTTTTTATTGCACACTTCTTTTCGAAGCGCACTCGAAGCAACCATTCATTTGACTATGAGGTTGTCTGTCGGTCGTTGAGGAAGAAGGTGATGTTTGTTGAGGAGTTGGACCCTGTTTAACTATGGCCTGAAATGCTGGAAAAGAAATCTATATATATAAAAATGAAATGTACTCTGTATGACCGTGGCGGCTGTCTAAACGGCTGAACCGATTTCTATTCTACCTTTTGTTTTTAAGCCGAAAAATTAAGAAAGCTGAGACGTCTAAATTTCACAATTTTCTATAGGAAATAGGTAATCTTCTATATAGATATAAATGAAAAGTACTCTGTGGGACCGCAGTTTCCGTCTTAACGGCTTAACCGATTTCTCTTCTGTAAAATGTACTTTCTTGAACCTTCTCTGTAGCAGGTTAAAAAAAAACGATTAAAACCTTTTGTTTTGTTGCCGAAATATAAAGAAAACTAGGACGTGTAACTTTCACAATTTTCTATAGGAAATAGGTAATCTTCTATAAATATAAAAATGACAAGTACTCTGTGGGACCGCGGGTTCTGTCTTAACGGCTTAACCGATTTCTATTCTGTAAAATGTACTTTCTTGAACCTCTTCTGTAGCAGGTTTATAAAAAAAAAGATTAAAAACCTTTTGTTTTGCTGCCGAAAGATGAAGAAAGCTGAGACGTCTAAATTTCACAATGTAATGTATATATATAGCCACAGGGCTACGCTGCCCTTGTGATAATAGCGCCGCCCGGTACTACATCACGAGAGAAGCCTAGCCTCAGATCTTCCCCCTCCCACTCCAGGGTGTTATGCGACCACGTGCCCATTGGAAGTTTGAAGCCGGGAGGCAAATCGTGGCTGTAATCGAACGGAGCCTCTCTGATACCGGGCCGCGTCAGAGAGTAGCTATGGCCTTACCGCGGTACGGGACTCTGCCGCGGCGGACGACATACTCCCCTTACTCTTTCCTTGACCCTAAGCTGGCCTTGCCCGGCGAGGGGTCGTACGAACAAGATGAATAATTAAAACAATAAAACCACAAAACCAAAGATACATCAATTGCACAGCAGAGGAGGACAATGCTGGAGCAAGCGAGAACGCAACGTCGGCGGATAACCTCCATTTCCATATCAGCCGAGAGATCGACAGCGATGGCAACGACGTGTCGATCAACTCTGGATAATAAGGGTGAAGCCAACAACGGCTGATGCTAAACCTACATTAAGTGCCGGTATCGAAACCAATTCCTTAACGTCTTTAGCAGTGGTCTCACGACCTGGCATCAGAGATCGCGCCGGCAACTACGGGTCGAAATTCCTCCCAAAAGACATCTCCCAGTCGCTCTGAGTACTTGGACAAAAGAGCGGCCGCGAGGATCCTGAAGAAATACGAGGGAGTTTCACAGGAGACGCTGTCGCCGAATGCCAGAAAGACGGGGAGATAGCTGAATCTCTGTTACCGAAGTTCCAAAGCAATTATGCGCCAAAGAAGGTTAACCAAAATCCCTTCCAACGCCAGAGATCGGATGGGGATTTAAAACCTCATCCGAAGCGGCAGCAGATTACCCCCGGAGTGGGTAAACTCAGCTTTGCTGAAGTGACCAAGGACAGGATCCTCATTGACCGAGGTAGCGAAAGCTGGGCCATCCCTAAGGACCAGTGGCGGTACGTCCGGAACGCGATCGGTAATGCCCTTCTTGACATCATGGATGAGTCTCCGGGTGCCACGGCGGTAGATTCTGATGCGGGATGTCACCAGGGTCGAATCAAGGTATTCGCTTGCGAGGATCCAAAAACTGTTGCACTGTACAAGGCAGCAGCTGCAAGACTGGCTCAGATCTACCCAGGGGCAAGAATCGAGTTTGTCGACTGGAAGGACATTACGGCTCGGTCAAGGGCAAGGGCATGGATTCCTGCCATCCCTGCTGAACCTGAGAGAATTCTCAGGATGCTGCGGATCATGAACCCGTCTCTCCCGACGCAGGACTAGAGTGTCAATCTGGTTGAAGATGCGGTAGGGCCTGATAGGCAGGTGGTCTTCACCTTGAATAGGGTATATATGTATACCGTGGCGATGCACAACGCGCTGCTATTTCGGCTGCTCTGGAGGACTCGGACATCGCAGTGCCGGAAGAGGAGTAGGAGGTGTCCGACTCGGAAAGTATGGTATCTGCCATGTCAAATGGCGAAGGAGCAGTGAACAGCTCGGAGATGGGAGACAGTCTGCTGGACGGGGAAGACCTCAACGTCACGGTGATAGCAGCTAGTCCTGAGCGCACCAATGGCGATACTGCCACAGTTAGTAGGGTTTCCGCCTAGCCAAATCGTGGTCTATGCAGACGTCTGCAGAGAACTGGCAACAAAATGTTTCAGGCGAACTGGTATGTTCGCTATCCATAATCATTCGAGCCAGTGTGGCTTCAGACCTGGTAAATCTACCATCGACCAGATTTTTACAATACGCCAAATCTTGGAAAAAAACCGTGAGAAAAGGATCGACACACACCATCTCTTTGTTGATTTTAAAGCCGCCTTCGACAGCACGAAAAGGAGTTGCCTATATGTCGCTATGTCTGATTTTGGTTTCCCAGCAAAACTTATACGGCTGTGCAAAATGACGCTGAGCAACACCACCAGCTCGGTCAGAATTGGGAAGGACTCTCCGAGCCGTTCGAAACTAATCGTGGTTTCAGGAAGGGCGAGCCCCTATCGTGCTATTTCTTTAATTTGATGTTGGAGAAAATAATACAAGCTGCAGAACTTAATCGCGCTGGAACAATATATTACAAGAGCGTACAACTGTTGGCCGACGGCATCGACATCATTGGCCTCAACAACCGCGCCGTAGCTTCTGATTACTCCAAATTAGAAAAAGAAGCGGAAAAAATGGGTTTGGTGGTGAACGAAGATAAAACGAAGTACCTGCTGGCATCATGCAAAGAGTCAGCACATTCGCGTCTTGGCAACCACGCCACTGTTGGCAGCAGTAATTTCGAGATAGTGAGGGACTTTGTATACCTGGGAGCAACAACAATGTAAGCCTGGAAATCCATAGAACGATAACTCTTGCAAACAAATGCTACTTTGGGCTGAGTGGGCAATTGAGAAGTGAAGTCCTCTCTCGACGAACAAAAATAACACTCTATAAGTCACTCATGGTACCCGTCCTGTTATATGGTACAGAAGCATATTGCGTATTATTCGTATTTTATTATACTTTAGTGTCTAATAACGCGTGTGAATATAAATTTATGTGAAATCATATAAATGTCAACACCAGAGCATCCCTGTAATCACATTTTAATTGGTGGAATTTTGTTAGCGACTTGTTAGCGACTTGTTAGCGACTTATTGGCGAATTTGGTGATTTTTAATGGAGAACCGACATATTTAAAAAAAAGACTGGCAACCCTGCTGCCTCTTGTGTTATTTCGAATTTGATCTGCAAGCGCATTGCTGTGTACCTGTGAAAAATTTTGTGAAGTTTTAATTATATTATTCAAATGTGAAACTTTAAGCCAAATGTGTAATGAAATAAATTGCATTATGCCTCATTTCGACCAAGAGTCGGATATCTTATTTATTGAGACTCCAGAGGAAATAATGGTCGAACATTTGGTAGAATCGCCAAATGAACTTGTGGCTAATGAAGTGGAAGTTCTCCGCATGCAATTCGATGGAGGAGTTGGGTAAGTACATAAAATTCATGTACAAAACATTTACGTGCAAAACAGAGTTTTCCACCATTTATGTTTGTTTGCCTGTTTGTAAGTAAAGGCAGAATTAATCTTCCTTGTCGCTAATGCCATACCCATAACGCTAATCAAAGAACACTGTGTGGAGTAGCCGGTGTTGGACTGGCTGACTGTTTGGCACATAAATACCATGGAAGCGCTTTCGGATTATGGGTACCGAGGTCAAAACCCGTCGTTTGACACCTATTCGGACATTTTCCGGACGTGTTTTTTGGCAATTGGGCAATTTACAGAATTTATAATGGAAGCAACTTGGTTTAGTTTTTAGATTGTGGCTTAGATAGCGCGAGCTTGTTTCTTTTAAAAGATGCTGACTTGGCTGATATTTTCCCAAGGACAGAAATTGGCCTAAGAATAAAATTCAGGGAGTGGCTTTCACACTGGCGCCAAAACGAAGTAAGTTTCCCTTTTTTATGTAATATAGTACGTAAAAATAAGTTAAGGTTTTCGTGAATTGAATACATAAAATTTGTTTAAAAACCCAAAACCGTGGTGTTTAATTTAACAATAAAAACCATGTTAAATTAACATGATAGATCGTGTTAATTTAACAAGATAGATCGTGTTAATTTAACAAGATAGATCGTGTTAATTTAACAATTCAACAAGAAAACCCCGTTAGGTTATCATTATAGATCGTGTTAGTTTAACATTACATATCGTGTTAATTTCACATGAGAGATCGTGTAAATGCAACAGGAGCTATAGTGTTATTTCAACATGAGAGATCGTGTTAAACTAACATGAAATAGTGTTAATTTAACGAGACAATTAATGTTATATCAACAGGAAGTCATGTTGGCTCAAACGTTTGCGATCATGTTAAATTCGCACTGTTCCCTCATGTTGATCTAACATGTAGGAACAGTGAAAAATCAGCTTCATGTTAAAACAACTTGGGCGATAGGTTAGGTTAGGTTCAAGTGGCTGCCGCAGAGGCACACCTAGGCCAGTATTAAAAGGCCCGTTGTGATACCACCACCACTAGGAAAGTCAGTTCCGGGACCCTGCCATATGGAAAATCCCGGTATTAACGGAATTCTCCACGTAGCAGAATCCCGGGACTGACGTTCCTATACCGACACCGTTACTCCTCCTCGAACCATTTAGATGACTTGATGAAGGCCATCAGGTCCTTTATGTCCAGCTCCGTGACCTGGCGTAGGCTAACCAGGAAGGGAACTCCCAAAAAGCGCATTCTCGAGGCCACTTAAAGCCGGGCAGTTGCAGATGAGGTGCTCCACCGTTTCCTCCTCCTCATCATCCTTACAACTCCTACAGTATCGTCGGTAGGGCACACCTAGTCTTTCTGCGTGCCTACCAACGAGGCAGTGCCCAGTAAATACGCCTATTAATATGGAGATTTCTCTTCTCCTTAGGGCATAAATTTGTCTTGGTCTTTTATGATCCCATTTCGGCCAGGTTTCTTTGGATATCCGGCATCCTGGAGATTGCAGCAATCTTTCGTTAGCTTGGCGGAGTGTGTACTCCTTCAGCATAAGCTTGCATGTGGCAAACGGCATACCTAAGCGCTCTTTATCCCGAAGAACCTGCTTGATCGTGCCCTGCCTCGCAAGTTCGTCTGCCCTACAATTTCCCTCAATGTCCCTATGCCCCGGGACCCATGTGAGGTTCACGCGATTCTGTTGGGCCATCTCTTGTAGAGATCGACGACAGATGAGCGTCAGTTCAGAGTTGAACGAATAAGAGCCAAGGGATTTGATGGCCGCCTGGCTGTCGCTGAATATAAAAAAGTCCTGTCCGATAGTGTGTTGGCCTATCCAAGCCGCGGCGTCCATGATTGCTGAAACTTCAGCCTGGAAGACACTGCAGTGATCAGGTAGTCTGAAGGAGAGCTCCAGGTTCAGATCCTTTGAATAAACCCCTCCTCCAACTCTGCTGTCTAACTTCGAGCCATCAGTATAAATGGAGGTGCCGCCATGAATGGCGGGACTCCGATCCGTGCTCTCCCATTCTTCCCTGCTGGGAATGTTGATTTTAAACCCGCTATCTCCGACTGTTGTGGTCGCACAACGATCTGTGCTCAGCGGAAGAAAGCTATAGGATCCCAAAATACAGGCGTGTCCAATAGTCTTGCGCCCCAGCTGGACGTTTCCCTTAGACGAAGAGCCGATGCTGCTGCTACCCGGTGCCCTTCCAGATCGAGTGGCAAAATGCCAAGAATGGCCTGGAGTGCTTCATTGGGCGTTGTTCTTAACGCACCGCTTATACAGAACATGCAAGATCTGTGTACTTTACCTAGCAGATTAAGGTTTGTTGCCTTGCTCAGCGCAGGCCACCATACCACAACTCCATAGAGCATGATTGGTCGAATGATTGCAGTGTAGATCCATTTACATATTTTGGGGCTGAGCCCCCATTTCTTTCCAATGGCTCTTTTGCACGTGTAGAGTGCAATACACGCTTTCTTCTGTCGCTGAAGAATATTCTCCTTCCAGGTTAGTTTCCTATCCAGATCTGTGCCCAAGAACTTGGCTTTGTCAGCCAAGTTCAGGTGCACGTCATTCAGTTTTGTTAGTATTATCTTGGTATCTTATAGCGGTTGGTGAAGAGAACCAGTTCTACTTTTCGCGGGTTGATGCTCAGTCCGCAGCGCGAGCACCATGAGGAAACCTGTCGCAGTGCTACTTGCATCAAGTCGCAAAGGGTTTGTGGGATTTTGCCCCTATATAATATAGCTAAGTCGTCTGCATTCGCCTGCCTCATAGCTTTTTTGTAGGCCCTGAGTTTAACTTTATATTCGAGCCATTGAGTCTCCGTGCCAAGGCTCTTGGCCTTATTAAATTGTGTCCTACATGATTTTCGGAGCGAGTCCAGGTCGTAGGACCACCAATGCGGCCTATGTTTACCGCGTGGTTTTGGCACTGGGCAAGCCTGCTCTAGGGCACTCGAGAGCGCCGTTGTAAAGGTCTTTACCAGATCCTCCAACTCCCCTACTGATGAGGGGATTTGTGGGAGCAGTGCTGGTAAGTCCCTAGATAGTATTTCATTGTGTAGCTGCCAGTTAGTGTTACGTGGGTTGCGTTTCATAACCGGCTGCTCAACAGCAAAGTCTAGAACTAATTCTACGTACCGGTGGTCGGAGAATGAGTGCTCATCGAGAACGCGCCATTTTCTGACCCACTCATAGGCCCCTTCGCTGACAATTAGATTTACAGTTTTAGCGAAAGTCATTTGAAAGCATTTCTTTAAGATAAGAGTTTAACCAAGAAAGTAGAGATGAATGGAAACGAAGCTCTTCTTATTTCAACAACAAAATGCTAACTATGAACAACAGTATAGAAGGCTTTGAAAAGTCTGTATAAACAACAACTACTTGGTGACCAGATTTAAAGGCTGATATGCAATATTGGGAAGATTCAGCAAGGTTTATAACTGTGGAGCGACCACAGACAAACCCATTCTGATGCGGATCAATTAATTCCTTTAGAAATAAATACATTTTATCTCTCACCACCTTTTCAAAAAGTTTTGAGCATGTGGCGAGCTTAGAAATTGGTCTATAGTTACGTACATCATTTCTGTTACCAGATTTGAACATTGGAGAAACAGATGCAACTTTCCACCGATCAATAAAATCACCATTGGCAAGGGAAAGATTAAAAATATGCTGTAAAGGCACACTAAGGGAGAAACTGCATTTTTTTAATAGAAATGGGGAGAAACCATGCAAATCTGTTTTTGTTGTGGACTGTAAAGAAGAAATGCCATCCAAAATATCAAACTTAGATACCGACAATGTTCCAAGGTCCAGAGCACTTAAAGAACAACCGGTATTTGAGGCGCCACCACTGTCATGCACAAAATTTGAGCTAAAAAAATCGAAAAATAAATTAGCGGTATCAGATAAATACTGGGAATGCTTATCATCGAAAGTCACACAGGTGGGAATATTTGTGCAACCTTTTTTTGAACGTATGAAATTCCAGAAAGATTTCGGGTTGGATTTTAGTTCAACTTCATACCGAGCTATATATTGATTATATAACTGTTTATCAAGAGCATTAAACTCTCTTGAAAGTCGAATATACTCATCTTTAAACTTACAATTGCCGGTAGATTTGTGCAGGTTAAAATATTTGTTTCGCTTATTTTTAAGCCCTTTTAGGTTTCTTGTATACCAGGGGAGTTTGTGTGTACGGGCGGGTCGTACAGGTACGATGTTGCAAACTACTTCAAAAACAGAGACTGATTTCCCTTTAAAGGCATTCCCCTCAATGTCCTGCTTAATTTGATGCAATACATCCAGAATTTCCACTTGAAGGTGTCCCCTTACTAGACCATCAGCCCACTTCATTTGGGCTACCAACATTAAAACCATCACGGAAAACATCATCTGAAATGGCAATAATAAACAGTATGTAACCACACCATCAATTTTACACGAATTAAAATCTTATAAAGTACCCCTACGACTATACCTATCAGCTAATTGTTTTATCAGAATTATTTACTACTTTTTTCCCTTTTACGTATCCCCATTATGAGCGGTGATGCTATGCCTATCGTCTTCTTCATTCCCATTAATTAAATTTGGTATTCCCGCAAATTTCTTTGGTCTTTTGATATTTGCGGGATGTACATTCTGTAACGGATTCATCCTGTAGTAAGTTTCATCTTTGTGCCTTACTCGTTTATAGTTTTTTATTGGGCCTGTTGCTCTGAGTTCTTTATATTGTTCCCTGGTTTTATTTGCTTTTTCAATGGTGTTTTTCTTTACTTGGTCTATTGTGTTTTTTAAAATTATTGGATCTGAACTGTCTTTTGCATATCTGGGTGAACATTTTATGGTAGAGTGATAGCGTTCGTTATAGTTGCCTATAACGATCTGTATCCTCATTTCTGTTGAAAGACTCGGGTCATCAATTCCTGTTAGTTTTTCCAACAGGGTTGAGTGGAACCTCTCAATATCTTCGTTACCTGTATGATTATTTGGTTTTGTTAAGTGAACCTCGGCGCCTTCCGAACTCAAAAACTGCACTAATTGCTCTGCCCTAAACTCATTATCCATGATTACTTTCTTCGGCTTACCGAACTTTGCAAAATGTTCAAGTGTAATTGCCTTCTTTGATCTCCAATTCCTATCCGTAATATTATACCCTGCTGCAAACTTTGTCAGCTTATCAATAGTCGTTACAAACGCCATTTTTTTTTAATGAAATATATCTATATGTATCACTTCGTTCTTCTCCTTTGGCGTTTCAGTTAATTGGAATTTTGGTTTAATGGGATCTCTATCGTATTTAATTTGTTGGCACTTCTCACAGTTATTTATTATCAACTGAATATGTTCCCTAAATTTTGGATAGAAAATTGTATCCTTTAGTGTGTTGTACGTCTCACCGATGCCACTGTGCATAGACTCAACACTATGATACAAGGAAATTTGCCTATGCAATTCTTCCTCCTGCAAAATATCTGGGGCTCTTTTTGTACATTTTATAAATTCCAGCTTACTGTTACAGGAAAACATTGACATCAACAGCAATTGTATCCTGTGATAATCGTGTTCCTCTACTTCAGAAAAAATTCCCACTTTACCATTTTTAATATTCCTTTCTAATACATTCCTTAATGTATTTTCGTTATCTCTAGGGTTTACTTCAATAATTTTTTTTCCATGCACCATCACAACTTCAGCTTGCGGGCTATATGTTATGATGATTTGTGTCTTATATTTATTTACAATTTCTTCTTTAATCACAAAGTGATCCAATAATTCCTCTTCAGCCTAATGTATCGTGTCGGACATCTCCAAATTCGATTCTTGATCATTGTTTTCATCGATTTTCGGAGAATCCTCTATTCGGCTTAAAAAGTCAGCCACTACGTTATTTTTGCCCTTCACATATTCAATTTCGTAATTGTATTCCTGCAGCTTTAAAAGCCATCTTTGATGGCGCTGCGAAAATTCTTTCCCCTTGTATTTATTATTCAAATACATAATTGGGCAATGGTCTGTAACTATTTTGAACTTACTACCGTATATGTAGGGTCTAAAGTAAGTGACCGCATACATTATTGCCAGAAATTCTTTGTCGGTAGTAGTATAGTTCTGCTCATGGTTGTTAAGAGTACGGGAAATGTAGCATACCGGCTGTCCCTGCTGAGACAGCACTGCCCCAATAGCATAATAACTTGCATCTGTTGTGATCGAAAATTCCTTGTCATACTCTGAGTATTTAAGGATTGGGTGAGAGGAAATTAATGATTTGAGATTTTCAAAACTCGAAATATATTGTGGGTCATTAGGATTTATTTTGCATCCCTTCTTTAAATAGTTAATCATTGGGTAAGCAATCCTAGAATAATCCTTTACAAATTTCCTGTAGTAACCGGTAGCTCCCAAAAAACTTCTTAGCTGTCTTTCGGTTTTTGGAATTTTTAAATTTAGGATAACCTCGATTTTCTCTTTGTTGGGCTTTATTCCTTCTTTCGTTAATGTGTGGCCCAAGAATTTTGTTTCCCTCCTTAGGAAACTGCATTTGTCAGCCTGGATTTTCAACTTATGCTCTTGTAACTTTGAAAGAATCTTTTCCAGTGAGCTCAAGTGTTCCTCCAACGATGTGGAAAACACCAATATGTCATCCAGATAAACAATACATATTTTATTTATATATTCCCTTAGAATTTCGTTCATCAATCTCTGAAACGTAGCCGGGGCGTTTTTCAGCCCAAACGGCATCCTGACGTATTCATACAAGCCCAGTGGGGAAACAAGGCCGTCTTTTCAATATCCTTAGATGCCATTAGAATCTGATGGTAACCCTTTGCAAGATCAAGAGTGCTAAAGTACTGTGCTTTGCCCAACTTATCCAGAATTCCATCGATATTTGGCAAGGGATACTTGTCGTCGATAGTTATCTGATTCAACCTTCGATAATCAACAACTAAACGAAACCGTTTATTTCCCTCACTATCCTCCTTTTTGGGTACTATAATTATAGGAGAACTATACTTACTCTTTTGAATTATTCCCTGTTTTTCCAGGTCTTTAATTTGTTTGATAGCCTCCTCTTCATGCTTTGGAGGCAGTCTATATATTCTTGAATTAATTTGTTGATTTGTGGTAGTTCTTATTTCGGGGACCACCGTTTCCGTATTTGTGAGGGTATCCCCCTCTTTATATGTATATTAACTTCCCATATTTCTTTAACAATTTTCCAACCCTTTTTTGCTCATCTGATTTTAGATGGTCAAGTTGTATATTCTGCATTTCCCCAGAATCCAGAGCGTAAACCTGCTCCTGTATTATTTTTGAACAAAATGGAATCCTTGCTCCATTACGAAGAACAATTTCCTCCTTTTCAACATCTATTAATTTCACATTCTTTAGCATGAAATCATTTCCCAACAGAAGGTCATATGGTTTATCAAAGTCGACCTTTAACCATCTCATTTTGGCATTATCAACACTCTGAAATTCGGACGGACAAGGAGTACTAACTCTCTCATTTGGTCCCTTTATCTAATATCTTTAAACGAGTTAATCTTGTATATTTGTATGTTCGGACTATCTCGAGAACCGCTTGACCGATTGGGATGAAATTTGGCACAAAGATAGTATGATGGATTCTAAGACTACCCACATTAGGGTTGCCACTTGGGGCGGTTTACAGGGTTGCCACCTATCCCTTTTTTTAATTATGGAGCAAGATATGCCAATATGGGTATCATATGAAAGGTATTTTCGGCGAGATACCAACTAAAATATTTTCAAGTAGAGTTGCCACCTAGGGTTGCCACCTTACCACAATATATTTGTATATCCGGTACTATCTCGAGAATCGCTTGACCGAATTGGCTGAAATTTGGCATGGTGATAGTATGATCGATTTTAAGACTACCCACTTTAGGGTTGCCACTTGGGGCGGTTTACAGGGTTGCCACCTATCCCTTTTTTTTAATTATGGAGCAAGATATGCCAATATGGGTATCATATGAAAGGTATTTTCGGCGAGATACCAACTAAAATATTTTCAAGTAAGGTTGCCACCTAGGGTTGCCACCTTACCACAATATATTTCTATATCCGGTACTATCTCGAGAACCGCTTGACCGATTTGGATGAAATTTGGTATGTAGATAGTATGATTGATTCTAAGACTATCAATTTGGGGGTTGCCACGTCATCATTTGGGATAATTTTTGGGTTATTTTGGGAACATACAACGACTCTCCTCTAGCTTTGATATCGGAGCTTCCCCACTGGACGTGATGAGCATTGGCGTCAGTTCCGATAATAAGATGATGGAAAAATTTGCCACCAGGTCTTTTACCTCCCTCTGTGGCGGAGGTTCTTCGGCGTCGTAGGGCATATAGACCGACGCCATCGTCAGACTGGTACTGTCGACTGTTAAACTGGCAGCTGCAAAGTCACCATTGGTATAGTTGGGCAAGAGAAAGGCATTCAGCTCAGACTTAACCAAAATACAGGCTCTAACCCTGCCCCCCTCGCTGGCTCGAATAAGCTTAAAACCCTTAGTCCCCAAACCGCAAATCCTTGAGCTGTTGACCCAGGGTTCTTGGATGAGGACCACATCTACGTCGCCTTTAGAGAGACGACTGATTAAAGCAGCTGAGGCTGTTTTAGATTTGTGCAGGTTTATCTGAATCACCACCAACATGAGAGCTCTCAGACTTCCCTGCCACCGTATCGTCGAGTACCACCTCGTCTGGAGGCTTATCTTTCAACGACGATTTGTTCAGACCACAGTTTGGCGTGGCAGAGATCCTACTAACTGTGGCAGTGCCAACATTGGTGCGCTCAGGACTAGCTGCTATCACTGTGACGTTGAGGTCTTCCCCGTCCAGCAGGCTGTCTCCCATCTCCGAGCTGTTCACTGCTCCTTCGCCTTTTGACGTGGCAGATATCATACTTTCCGAGTCGGACATCTCCGACTCCCCTTCCGGCACTGCGATGTCCGAGTCCTCCGGTGCAGCCGAAATAGCAGCGCGCTGTGCATCGCCGCGGTATACGTGGATCACGATCTGACCCATGCCGTAGTGCACTCGTCCATTGCACCGTTTAAGGAGCTCGAGTGCCTCCTTATTCAAGGTGAAGACCACTTGCCTATCAGGCCCTACCGCATCCTCGAGCAGATTGACACCCCAGTCCTGTGTCGGGAGAGACGGGTTCATGATCCTCAGCATCCTGAGAATTCTCTCAGGTTCAGCATCGATAGCAGGAATCCACACTCTTGCCCTTGGCCGAGCCGGGATGTCCTACCAGTCGACAACCTCGATTCTTGCCCCTTGGTAGATCTCACCTAGTCTTGCAGCTGCTGCTTTGTACAGTGCAACAGTTTTTGCATCCTCGCAAGCGAAAGCCTTGATTCGGTCCTGGTGCCATCCCGCATCAGAACTTATCGGAGTGGCACCCGGAGACTCATCCATAATGTTGAGAAGGGCATTACCGATAGCGTTCCGGACGTACCGCCACTGGTCCCTAGGGATGGCCCAGTTTTCATTACCTCGGTCAATGACGCCTATGGGGATCCTATCCTTAGTCACTTCAGCAAAGCTGCGTTTACCAATTACGGGGATGTGTTGCTGCCGCTTCGGGTGAGGTTTTAAATCCGCGTCCGATCTCTGGCGCTTGAAGGGATTTCCATTAACCTTCTTTGGCGCGTAATCGCTTTGGAAGTTCGGTAAGATGGCTTCAGCCATCTCCACCGTCTTTCTAGCATTCGGCGAAAGCGTCTCTTGTGAAATACCCTCGCTATTTTGTCCAAGTACTCAGAGCGACTGGGAGATGTCTTTTGGGGTAAATTTCGACCCGTAGCTGCCATCGCGGTCGTTCCCTTATTTGGATCTCTGGGGCCAGGTCGTGAGACCACTGCCACAGACGTTAAAGACTTGGTTTCGGTACCGGCACTTACTAGGGCTTTAGCATCAGCCGTTGTTGGCTTCACCGTGTTTGTACCGGTACTTACTTTGGGGATTGCCCCCTTATTATCCAGCGCTAATCGACTCGTAGTTGCCATCGCTGTCGATCTCTCGGCTGATAAAGAAATGGAGTTTGTCCTCCGACGTTGCGTTCTCGCTTGCTCCAGCATTTTCCTCCTCTGCTGTGCAGTATACATTGTTGTATCTTTAGTTTTAGGGTTTTTGTTACTGTTTTTCATCTTGTTCGTACGGCCCCACGCCGGGCAAAGCCAGTTTAAGGTCAAAGGAAGAGTAAGGGAATGTATCGTCCGCCGCGGCAGAGCCCCATACCGCGGTAAGGCCATACCCGGGTAGAAAATCTGCTAAATTTAGCCTAGGGCCTGTCTAGATTTTCCCTTTTAAAATCATGGGCTTGCCAAGGAAAGTTTACGCAGGCCCTTATCTGTTTGTTAATGCTTTTTAATAAAGGGCCTATCGAGTAATGCTAATCTAGGCCCTGCCTAGTTTTTCCAAGGCAATGCCAGCTGAGAAATAAAATAATTCATTGTCTTTCAGTCAGCATTGAACCCGGGCACCTTTACATCACAGTTGTCTTCTCTGTCCATTGGGCTATTCCAGTCATTGAAATATTTTCTGCAAATGAACAACTTGAATTAAATTTCACATACATTTAATAATCAATTAAAAAATGCATTGCCCCTAAGCCAGCATTGAACCCAGGTACCTTCACATTACAGTCATCATCTCTTTCCATTCAGCCGTTACAACTCATGAAATTTGTTCGGCAAATGAACAACTTTAATTGAAATTTATAATCGTGGAAAAACTATCCTGGCGCTGGATTGGAAAAACTAGGCCGGCCCAATATAGAAAAAATATTCAGGCCCTGGATTGGAAAAACTGAGCAGGTGCAAGGTATGCAAAACTAGGCAGCCCCCTTACAGAATATACCATAAATTGCCCGTAAATTGAAAAACATACGCTTTCCATTCCAGTGCCCTGGCAGGCCCAAGGCAGAATTGTCTATTGTAGGAAAATCTAGCCAGCGCCTAGATTAAAAATAGATTTGCCTAGATTATTTTCTACCCGGGTAGTTACTCTCCGAGGCGGCCCGCTATCAGAGAGGCTCCGTTCGATTACAGCCACGATTTGCCTCCCGGCTGCAAACGTCCAATGGGCACGTGGTCGCATAACACCCTGGATTGGGAGGGGGAAGATCTTAGTCGTTGCGCCAGAGAGGCTTGGCTTCTCTCGTGATGTAGTACCGGCGGCGCTATGATCACAAGGGCAGCGTAGTCCTGTGGCTATCGACTTAAGCCCTCGTACCGCGGCAAGGTGTCCACCCTTCACGAGGGAACCTGGGCGATAGTGTTGAAAAAAAATAACCTGAAAAAGTGTTAAAAATGTGTTGATTCAACATGAAAATTCTTCTGCGTGTATTAGACATAAAATGTATTTTCTGTTGACTATGACAGACATAGAACGATGTTTATGTTGGAATCATGTTAAAGTAGATTAGACTCTATTCTAATTCGACTATGACAACGGGCCATAGAATTAAATTGTTCTCACCCAATCATCTAAGTAACTGATTGCAGTTGTAAAAAAAGTTGTAACCTCATTTTCAAAAAGTAAATTTTGTCTTCATCGAACAGACTGTTTTCAAACGATCAAGAAGTAACATTTTGGTTTGAAACCCCACGATAATATTACAATACGGCCGCCGTGGTGTAGCGGTTAAGTGTTCGGCCTTCTACACCAAGTCGTGGCGGTTCGATGCCCGGCAAAAGTAACATCAAAAAATATTTAGAAAAACAATTTTTCTGAACGGGGTCGCCCCTCGGCAGTAGTTTGGCAAACTCTCCGGGTGTATTTCTGCCATGAGAAGCTTCTCAGCAAAAAAGTCATTTGCTTTGCAAGTGCCGTTCGGAGTCGGCAAAAAACTGTAGGTCCCGCCAACTTGTAGGAAAACTCAAAAAAGCAACACACCACAAGTTGGAAAGAGAAGCTCGGCTAAAAATCTCGTTAGAGGTTATGGTAACCTGTTGGTATATCGCCGCCATTAGTTACAAAAGACACGTTTTGACCTCAGTATAAAAATTCTGAAAGAGGAAGTTTGACTATAGTTGAATGAAGCGATCGAAAAAAATTTACGAATTAATTACGAAAAACCACATTCATATGACATACGACAAAATGCCTGCTGAAAATATGAGTATTTATAGACTTTCTAAACAAACTAAAAACGCCATTCGAAAGGGATTACGAAGATTACTTATAATATGCAATAATCCCGAAATGCCCAAAATTCACATACGACTATCGTACTCTGAGCATTTTAGAAGTAAAATTTATTTTGTTCGTGTTTTTATTTGGAAAACGAAACCGAAATAAATGTTGAAGAACGAAACCGAAACCCATTGCAAAACCGAAACCGGAACGGTTTTTTGATCGGTTTCAGACCCTGATTTTGGCGGATCTTTTTATAGGAAATATGACGTTTTACCCCAATTGGAGCATCAGAGTACTCCAAATGTAATCCTTTTTCATATAAAAATTGTGCTCCAAATAACATTGCGATTTCCTAGGACTGGACCACCTACTCCAACTTTCGCTTTGTTTCTGCTACTCCATGGAGTACCTACAGCCAGAGAACTTTGCAATGTACTCCAACGATGTTACTCATTGGAGTATATACTGTCAGCGCGATAGTGTCGTGATTTTCGTAGATAAGGCTGAAGGTGGTCCGATGAGGTATACAAAGGATTACTATTGGAGTACTCCAATATCAAAAAATTGGAACGCATGGTTAGGTTATGTTCAAGTGGTTGCCGCAGAGGCACACCTAGGCAAGTATTAAAAGGCCCGTTGTGATACCACAAACACTAGGAAAGTCAGTTCCGGGACCCTGCCATATGGAAAATCCCGGTATTATCGGGATTATACACATAGCAGAATCCCGGGACTGACGTTCCTAAACCGACACCGTTACTCTTCCTCGAACCATTTAGATGACTTGATGAAGGGCATCAAGTCCTTTATGTCCAGCTCCGTGACCCGGCGTAGGCTAACCAGGAAGGGCGCTCCCAAAAAGAGCATTCTCGCGCCACTTAAAGCCGGGCAGTTGCAGATGAGGTGCTCATCATTTTTGCAACTCCTACAGTATCGTCGGTAGCGCACACCTAGTCTTTCTGCGTGCCTACCAATAAGGCAGTGCCCAGTTAATACGCCTATTAATATGGAGATTTCTCTTCTCCTTAGGGCATAAATCTGTGGTCATAAGCAATAACAGCCTAAGTCGACTTAAGTAATTAGACCAGTTGAAATTTTTGCTGGTGATTTTGAATAAAAACATCGAGACATTTTTCAAGACTTTCTTTGGTCTTTTTTTACTTTCTTTACAAAAAATTAAATCCAATACGTTTGCCTTAGCTATAAAACAGTTTTGTTACAAAAATTCGCCAGCAAAAATTTCAACTGGTCTAATTTCTTAAGTTGACTTAGGCTGTTATTGCTTATGACCACAGAAATATGTCTTCATCTTTTATGATCCCATTTCGGCCAGGTTTCTTTGGATATCCGGCATCCTGGAGATTGCAGCCATCTTTCGTTGGCTTGGCGGAGTGTGTACTCTTTCAGCATTAGCGTGCATGTGGCAAACGGCATACCTTGCTTACTTACTTAAAATAGCCTTTAACCGCCTAGGCGATTTTGGCCGTCCAACATGTTACGCCAGTCGGTTCTTTGTTGAGCCAACTGCCGCCAATTAGAGACACCGCGTGCTCGCAGGTCTGCCTCTACTTGGTCCCGCCATCGAAGTGGTGGTCTCCCTCTTCCTCTACTTCCACCGGCGGGTGCCGATATAAATACCTTCTGGGCCGGAGCGTTTTCGTTCATTCGCACCACGTGTCCTAGCCAGCGGAGCCGCTGGGTTTTAATTCGCTGAACTATGTCCACGTCTGCGTAAAGCTCATACAGCTCATCATTATATCTTCTTCGGTACTCGCCGTCGCCAAATTTTAGGGGTGCATAAATCTTTCGAAGAATTTTTCTCTCGAATACTCCCAGAGCCGCCTCATCAGATGCTGTCAGTGTCCACGCTTCTGCACCATATAGCAGGACGGGTACGATAAGTGACTTATGGAGTGTTGTTTTTGCTCGTCGAGAGAGGACTTTACTTCTAAATTGCCTACTCAGCCCAAAGTAGCATTTGTTTGCAAGAGTTATCCTTCTATGGATTTCCAGGGTTACATTGTTGTTGGTAGTAATGCTGCTTCCCAAGTATACAAAGTCCCTTACTATCTCGAAATTATGGTTACCAACAGTGGCGTGGTTGCCAAGGCGCGAATGAGCTGACTCTTTGCTTGATGCCAGCAGGTACTTCGTTTTACCTTCGTTCACCACCAAACCCATTTTTTCCGCTTCCTTTTCTAATTTGGAGTACGCAGAAGTTAACGCGCGGTTGTTGAGGATAATGATGTCGATGTCGTCGGCATACGCCAACAGTTGTACACTCTTGTAATTTATTGTTCCAGCGCGGTTAAGTTCTGCAGCTTGTATTATTTTCTCTAGCATCAAATTAAAGAAATCGCACGATAGGGGGTCGCCCTGCCTGAAACCTCGTTTAGTTTCGAACGGCTCGGAGAGGTCCTTCCCAATTCTGACCGAGCTGGTGGTGTTGTTTTGCACAGCCGTATAAGTTTTGTTGGGAAACCAAAATCAGACATAGTGGCATATCATCATCATCATCATTTATTGGCGCTTAACCGCCTAAGCGATTTTGGCCGTTTCGTATCAAAGCACGCCAGTCATTCCTTTTTAGCGATAACGGACGCCAATTGGAAACCCCAAGGGAGTTCAAGTCATCCTCCACCTGTTGTTTCCATCTCAGTCGAGGCCTCCCCCTTCCTCTGCTGCCGAATTCAGGCGACGATAGGAAAACCTTCTGTGCTGGAGCTTCTTTGTCCATTCGCATAACATGGCCCAGCCAGCGGAGTCTTTGGGCTTTAATTCGCTGGACTATGGTCAGATCTGCGTAGAGCTCGTACAGCTCATCGTTAAATTTCCTTCTATACTCGCCGTTGGCATCACGGGAAGGACCATAAATCTTCCGGAGAACTTTTCTCTCAAATACTCCAAGGGCCATCTCATCTTCTCTTGACATTGTCCATGAATCTGAGCCATACATCAGGACAGGTATGATGAGAGACTTATAGAGCGTGATCTTTGTTCTTCGAGAGAGGACTTTACTTCTCTATTGCCTACTCAGTCCAAAGTAGCACTTGTTGGCAAGAGTGATTCTCCGCTGGATTTCTAGACTGATATTATTTTCGGTGTTGATACTGGTTCCCAAATAGACGAAGTCCCTCACAGTTTCAAATTTGTAACTATCAACAGTGACATGGCTGCCAAGGCGCAGGTGTGCCGATTCTTTCTTTGATGACAGCAAATACTTCGTCTTGTCCTCGTTCACGGCAAAGCCCACTTTTTTCGCTTCCTTATCCAGTCCAGAGAAGGCAGCGCTTACGGCGCGGTTGTTAAGGCCAATGATATCAATATCATCGGCATACGCCAGCAATTGCACGCTCTTGTAAAAGATTGTACCATTGCGGTTTAGCTCTGCTGCTCGAATTATCTTCTCCAGCATCAGATTGAAGAAATCGCACGAAAGGGAGTCGCCCTGTCTGAAGCCTCGTTTGGTTTCAAATGGCTCAGAGAGGTCCTTCCCGATTCTGACGGAGCTGTTGGTATTGCTCAACGTCATTTGACAAAGCCGTATAAGCTTTGCAGGGAAGTCAAATTCAGACATGGCGGCATACAGGCAACTCCTTTTTACGCTGTCAAAAGCGGCTTTAAAATCGACAAAGAGATGGTGAGTGTCGATTCTCTTATCATGGGTCTTCTCCAGGATTTGGCGTATCGTGAAAATCTGGTCGATGGTAGACTTACCAGGTCTAAAGCCACACTGATAAGGTCCAATCAGTTTGTCTACGATGGGCTTCAGCCTTTCACACAACACGCTAGAAAGAACCTTATATGCGATATTAAGAAGACTAATTCCGCGGTAGTTGGTGCGGTTAGCGGGATCGCCTTTCTTGTGGATTGGGCAAAGCACACTTAAATTCCAATCCGGAGGCATGCATTCGTCTGACCATATTCTGCATAAGAGCTGATGCATGCTTTTTACCAGCTCTTCGCCTCCGCGTTTGAACAGCTCGGCGGGTAGTCCGTCTTTTCCAGGCGCTTTGTTGTTTTTGAGCCGGGATATAGCTATCCTCACTTCATCATAGTCAGGTGGTGGGACGACTTTTCCATCGTCAGGGATTGGGGTATCGGGTTCGACGTCTCCCTCGCAATTTAGCAGTGAGGAGAAGTGCTCCCTCCATAATTTAAGTACACTTTGAACGTCGGTTACCAGGTCGCCATTATTGTCCTTACAGGAGCTTGCCCCGGTCTTAAAACCTTCCGTCATCCGCCGGATCTTTTCATAGAATTTTCGGGCATCATTCCTGCCAGCCAGCATCTCAAGCTCCTCACACTCACGCCTTTCGGCCTCACTTTTCTTTTTTCTGAAAAGGCGTCTCTCTTCCTTCTTTGCCTCGCGATATTGTTGCCATACACTGCGGGTTGCGCCCGTTCGCAACGTCTCCTTGTACACAGAGCCAACAATGCCTAATAAAACAGAACAAAAGTCATAAGATATCTCTATAGATTTTCTTCAAGAAGATGTGCTTCTTATTATTATAGAGACCGTCTTTTTAATTTTATTAAGAAGATTTTCTTTTTAATATTTTAAATGAAAAATAAAATGATATCGCCCTCACCGAGAATCGAACTTACAATTTTCGGAATGATAAACCCAGCCGTTAACCATCAGGCCATCGCTCACTTTTGATTTCTAGCATCTAATTACTGATATGTGTAGAGTTGTTAATGTTTCAAAGGAAAATCTTATAAATATATTTAAGAAGATTTCTTTTTAACATTTATAATTAGGAAAAAAAGAGAGAGAATCGAACTTACAATTTTTCGATTGCTAAACCCAGCTGCTAACCATCCGGCCATCGTATACTAATAATTGCCAGCGTCTAACTACACCTTTGTACTAAATGTATAGTTTTTTAATAAGAATTTCTTCTTAAAACCAAAAAGATTTCCCTACAGTTTTTTCTTCGTTTGTACCGTTGCGACTACCCCTTTGCCCAAAAGCTGACCATGAAGACAATCTTATTAATTTTATTAGGCATTTTTGGCTCTGTGTAGGCAGCGTCCTTTTTTTTCGAGGCAGTTTTGCATTCCTCATCGTACCAGTTGTTCTTGCGGGCTCGCTGGAACCCTATAGTGGCCTCAGCGGCGGTACGCAATGAGTGAGAGATATGCTTCCATTGCTCGGTTACATCGTTAGGTCGAGGATTGCCCTCTGCTAGCAGGTGTGAGAGTCGAGTTGTGAAATTATCAGCTGTCTGTGTCATGCGCAGCTTCTCGACGTCAAACTTTCCTTCCGTTACTGTGCGCACTTTCTTCGTTGCACAGAGGCGTGTGCGTATCTTGGCTGCGACAAGATAATGGTCAGAGTCAATATTGGGACCACGCAGTGTACGCACGTCCAGAACGGTGGAGCTATGTCTGCCGTCAACCAAGACACGATCAATCTGGTTTCTAGTTCTTTGATCAGGGGACAGCCATGTGGCTTGGTGTATTCGCTTATGCTGGAACCTGGTACTACTGATGACCATATTGCGATCAGCGGCGAAGTCAATCAACCTAGTGCCGTTGGGGGATGTTATATCGTGGAGACTGAATTTTCCAACTGTGGGACCAAATACTACTTCCTTGCCCACCTTGGCATTAAAGTCGCCGAGCACGATTTTGATATCATGCTGTGGGCAGTGATCATAAGTCTGTTCAAGTTTATCGTAGAAGGAGTCCTTCTCTGCGTCGTCCGTCTCCTCAGTCGGCGCATAGGCGCAGATAAATGTTATGTTGAAAAACCTCGCCTTTATGCGGATCGCAGGGAGACGCTCGTTCACAGGAGTGAACGCTAATACTTGGCGGCGAAGTCTCTTTCCCACCACGAATCCTACACCACGCGCTTTGCCGCGTGTCTGGCCACTGTAGTATACGTCACAAGGACCGATGGTCGTCTTTCCTTGCCCCGTCCATCGCATTTCCTGCAGGGCGGTGATGTCAGCCTTTGCGCCTACGAGGCCATCAACCAGTCGGGCAGAGGTACCGTCCCTTGAAAGGGTCCGAAATTCCCGGTACATGCCCTAATATCCAAATCGTTATGCCTTATTCGTTTTGCCGGGTCGTCAACATTAAAGGGGGTTCTCATCCGAGGCTTTGTATATTTTTTCATTGGAATTAAGTTTTTTACGTGGCGGATCCCAAACCCAGCGCACAACCCGTTTCGGGGTTTTGGAAAATATTTACACATTTATATAGCGAGCCGCTTGCTTCAAGACAGACGCCCGCTTGCAGCCGCACCTCATGGTGAACAGACGCTACGCAAAAACCTCGGTGAGCCCTTAAACCAAGTATGTCAGAGTGGCCCCACCGGGGCTCCATCTCTTTCTGCACGAACGAGGACGCAAGAGTCGGGATTGAGCAAGGTCACTTAGTAACCACACTCCATTACACTCCCGCGCGGTTAAGTTCTGCAGCTTGTATTATTTTCTCTAGCATCAAATTAAAGAAATCGCACGATAGGGGGTCGCCCTGCCTGAAACCTCGTTTAGTTTCGAACGGCTCGGAGAGGTCCTTCCCAATTCTGACCGAGCTGGTGGTGTTGTTTTGCACAGCCGTATAAGTTTTGTTGGGAAACCAAAATCAGACATAGTGGCATATAGGCAACTCCTTTTCGTGCTGTCGAAGGCGTCTTTAAAATCAACAAAGAGATGTGTGTCGATTCTTTTCTCACGGGTTTTTTTCAAAGATTTGGCGTATTGTAAAAATCTGGTCGGTGGTAGATTTACCAGGTCTGACGCCACACTGATAAGGTCCAATCAGTAGGTTTACGTCAGGCTTCAGTCTTTCGCACAATACGCTTGATAGCACCTTATATGCGATACTCAAAAGGCTGATTCCACGATAGTTGGCGCAGTTTGCGGGATCACCCTTCTTATTGATTGGGCAGAGAACACTTAGATTCCAATCTTCAGGCATGCATTCATCCGACCATATTCTGCACAAGAGCTGGTGCATGCACCTTACCAGCTCCTCGACGCCGCATTTGAATAGCTCAGGGGACAGGCCCGCCGCTTTCTTGTTTTTAGCCGTGATATAGCTACTCGCACCTCGTTATAGTCGGGTTGTGGAACTTCGATTCCATCGTCTTCGATTGTGGGGTCGGGTTCGTCCTCTTCTCTGGATTGTTGCTCCGTTCCTCCGTTTAGAAGGGCAGAAAAGTGATCCCTCCATAACCCTAGTACTCTCTGAACATCTGTCACCAGGTCGCCGTTTTCATTTTTACAGGAGTTTTCCCCGGGGTTAAAACCTTCCGTCATTCGTCGAATTCTTTGATACAATTTTCGGGTGTTGCTTCTGCTGGCTAGCATTTCAAACTCTTCGATTTCACGCTTTTCCGCTTCCCTTTTCTTCGCCCGAAAAGGCCTTCTCGCTTCCCTCTTCATCTCGCGGTAGTGTTCACACACGCTCCTGTTGTTGTTGTTGTTGTTGTAACGAGGTGTAGCCCTGCCTAAATGTCAGACAGGGTCACCTCGAGTGTATTGCTCTTGGCCGGGTCGATATAAGAAAACGGCCCGGGTCGTTTCGGCACGATGGGTACAGCACAAGTACTGGTACCGTTCTCGTAGATCCGGCAATACAAGAAACTAAACTAGCCGTGCAGGCTATGTAGGTCATTTAGCGTTACCCAGGGTGCACCAACTGGGAGGCGACCTACTTTTACACCCCCACACACGCTCCTCATCGCATTCGCTTTTAACGTTGCCTTATAGGCGTCGTCCTTTCTTTTCATTGCGTCTTTGCACTCGCTATCATCTTACCAGTTGTTTTTTCGCATTTGCCGGAATCCAATTACTTCTTTGGCTGCGGTACGAAGTGATCCGGAGATATGCTCCCACTGCTCGTGCACTCCGCTGGGTTGAATTGTGCTCTCACAGGTGCGCGAGTCGTTCTGCGAAATCATTGGCTGGCTGTTGTGACTGCAGCTTTTCGACGTCCAGCTTTCCTTGCGTTTTTTGTGGTGCCTCTTTCGTTGTACTTAGGCGGGTACGAATCTTGGCTGCTACCAAGTAGTGATCGGAGTCGATGTTTGGACCCCGCATCCCAAGTAAGTCCATAACACTGGAAGCATGTAGGGTCTTTATATTTAATTCCTTATATTAAGTTATCTTTATTACTACTTTAATATTTATTACTTTGAAAATGAATTATATGAAAATGTAACATACTTTTAATTTTCAATTTTGAATTTTCATGTTTCAAAAATTTTCATTCCAATTTTTATACTTTAATTAGTATATTGATTCTAATAAATAATTAATTTTAAATATAAAGAAACAATTTATTTTTCATTGTGAAACATATCTATCTACAATTGGCGATCCATGCCAGTATTTTAAACAACGTAGAAGATCGTGCAACAATTTTTAACATCACGCACATCAATCAATTAGAACAACAATAATATATCTACATATAGAGCGAAAAACCATCATCTCAAGAAAATCCCTTTTGGAAATCAAATACAGCAACATCTAAGCGGAAGAATAACAGAACAACAAAAATAGTAGTGGTACTAATGAAACAACAATCGTCGTAATATCAATCCAACACAAACCTCATCAGTTTCTAGCAGTAAAAAATTAAATACGAATTTATCAACATTAATAATTATTACAATAACTACAAATACAAAAGTGATCAGTGATAATGCAAAAATTAAATATAAAGACCCTACACTACTCCCCTTCAAGAAAAATTAACATCAAACAAATTAAATGTTACTCTCTTTTTATAGGTTTGTTTACTGACCAAAAAAAATTTCAGAGCAGGTTAGAGCAGAGCAGAGCAGGGCAGCTGTCAAAATAGAAATAGAGCAACTTAGAGCAACTCAGAGCAGAAATGCCATGAAACACTTGAATCTCGATAGTTTCTTTTTATTTGGTTTTTTTGTTTAAATCTTCAAAATTAATGCAAATTCACGTATACAAAAACATTGATTTTCTTGCAAGCTAATTTTTTTGAAGTTTTCAAAAATTGATTTTTTTCTGACTGACAATTGCTTCTCTGCTCTAACTTACTCCATAAAAAAAGCTAGAGCAGAAATTTGTGATCTGGATTCCTCTAGTTTTGTTTTGAGCGTACTCATGAAACAAAAGATAGAGCAACCTAGAACAAGAAAAGTGTTCGTTAAACACAATTTTGTGAAATATCTCAATCTGGCGTAAGCTAGAGCAGCCCAATAAACAAACCTTATGTTTATTATTAGTGTCAGTGATAGTATTGTTTGAATGTGTTGTTTCAATCATTGCTGGCTTTAATCTATCTATAGGAATAGTTTTAATATTGTCATTAATTTCAAGTTTAAAATATTTCTTATCCTTTTCAACAATTTTGTATGGTCCTTAATATGATTGTTGCAGCGAATGTTTATTTAAAGCGCGAACAAAAACCAATTTACAAGTTTGAAGGTCTTTGGGGACATAAATTCCAGTATCACAATTTCTATGATGACTTAAATTTGATTTAATATTTCGAAAATGTTCACGCAAACCGCCTAATATTTCAGTTGATGAACTATGTTCAGAAGATGGAACAACAAGTTCTCCCGGTAAACGTAAATTCTGTCCAAAAACCATATCTGCTGGTGTAGGTGAAATATCTTCTTTGTAAATAGATCGCAAACCGAGTAATATTACAATTATTTGTGTTATCTCTAGCCGTTATAGTAGCTTTTAATTGCCTATGAAACCTTTCAACCATACCATTTCCTTGAGGGTGATATGCGGAAGTTGTCATTTGATGACTACCAAGTAATTTAGTTAACTCTGAAAATAATTTTGATGTAAATTGGCTACCTAGATCAGTTGTTATCTTTAACGGAACTCCAAACCGAGATATGTATTCTCTAAAAAAACTTATTTGCAATTGTAGTTGCTAAAATATCTTTTAAGGCATATGCCTCAGGCCAACGGGTAAATCTTTCTATAATCGTTAAAATATATCGATGTCCCTTTGAAAAAGGTAACGGTCCAACAATATCTAAATGTATGTGTTCAAATCTATTTTTGGGAATTTGAATTTTGACAACAGGGGATTTTGTGTGACGATAAACTTTAGACTTTTGACAATTGAGACACTCTTTTGACCAAATATTAATATCCTTGTTCATATTAGGCCAATAATATTTTTTAACTATTAGCCGACGTGTAGCTCTTGTACCCGGATGTGCTATTCCATGTAAAATATCCAATACTGTCTTTCTCAAATTACTTGGTACAAATGGCCTAGGAGTTTCTCCTGAAATTTCACACCAAATGTTAAAATTTAAAATGAGAATACTTATTAATTTTAAATTTAGATATTGAGAATCAGATACAAGTTGATTCAAGTCATTATCATTTGGTTGCTCAGTTTGCAAAATTTTAAAATTTAGTTCTGTATTGGGTATTGCATTTACCTCAAAAGCTCTAGATAGCGTATCAGCTACAACATTGGATTCTCCTTTAATGTACTGTATGTCATCAGTAAACTGTGCTATAAATTCCAAGTGTCTCGTTTGTCTAGGACTCCTTAATTGTAGATACATATGTTTCAAAATAAAAAGTAAATTGTTTCTTTATATTTAAATTAATTATTTATTAGAATCAATATACTAATTAAAGTATAAATATTGGAATGAAGCGCAGAGTTTTTGCGGGGAGTGTTTGTCGGAGTTTCGATGATTGTAATAATATTTATTTAATATTGATAATATTTTTTAACTATTAGCCGACGTGTAGCTCTTGTACCCGGATGTGCTATTCCATGTAAAATATCCAATACTGTCTTTCTCAAATTACTTGGTACAAATGGCCTAGGAGTTTCTCCTGAAATTTCACACCAAATGTTAAAATTTAAAATGAGAATACTTATTAATTTTAAATTTAGATATTGAGAATCAGATACAAGTTGATTCAAGTCATTATCATTTTGTTGCTCAGTTTGCAAAATTTTAAAATTTAGTTCTGTATTGGGTATTGCATTTACCTCAAAAGCTCTAGATAGCGTATCAGCTACAACATTGGATTCTCCTTTAATGTACTGTATATCATCAGTAAACTGTGCTATAAATTCCAAGTGTCTCGTTTGTCTAGGACTCCTTAATTGTAGATACATATGTTTCAAAATAAAAAGTAAATTGTTTCTTTATATTTAAATTAATTATTTATTAGAATCAATATACGAATTAAAGTATAAATATTGGAATGAAGCGCAGAGTTTTTGCGGGGAGTGTTTGTCGGAGTTTCGATGATTGTAATAATATTTATTTAATATTGATAATATTTTTTAACTATTAGCCGACGTGTAGCTCTTGTACCCGGATGTGCTATTCCATGTAAAATATCCAATACTGTCTTTCTCAAATTACTTGGTACAAATGGCCTAGGAGTTTCTCCTGAAATTTCACACCAAATGTTAAAATTTAAAATGAGAATACTTATTAATTTTAAATTTAGATATTGAGAATCAGATACAAGTTGATTCAAGTCATTATCATTTTGTTGCTCAGTTTGCAAAATTTTAAAATTTAGTTCTATATTGGGTATTGCATTTACCTCAAAAGCTCTAGATAGCGTATCAGCTACAACATTGGATTCTCCTTTAATGTACTGTATGTCATCAGTAAACTGTGCTATAAATTCCAAGTGTCTCGTTTGTCTAGGACTCCTTAATTGTAGATACATATGTTTCAAAATAAAAAGTAAATTGTTTCTTTATATTTAAATTAATTATTTATTAGAATCAATATACTAATTAAAGTATAAATATTGGAATGAAGCGCAGAGTTTTTGCGGGGAGTGTTTGTCGGAGTTTCGATGATTGTGCAATTTGCAAGGTAACTTTTTTTCTTCTTGCCTCACGCATACATATATATATATATGTATGATGTTTGGGAATTTAAGCATTTGATTTGAGTAATACCATGCAAAGAATCCGAACATGGGGGTGGTGCAGCATATTTAAATGTTTTTCTTTTAAACAAATTTTTGTAAAGCTATTTTTTGAAAGCTACAATTCTGGTGTTGCGAACAAAATTTTTAATTCTATATAACTAACTTCACTTTTTAGTTTGAAAAATACATTTTCTGCTTAGAAAATATACTTTTCCAATATTTTATTTCTCTAAAAATTTCATAAGTAAAAAAACTATTTAAAAATCGAAAAAGCTTAGCACATTAAATTATCAAAGTAAAAAATGTGGTTTCATACAAAAAAAGTGGAGTTACTTATGTAAAAAGATGCATTATTAAAAGTTCGTATGGTATTTCCCTGCAAAAAAATACGATTAGTCCGGGATCAATCCAGAGGAAAAGTAGACTACTACTTTTTTTAGTCTCTTTTAGATGGAATAAATTGGTCACATTTGTTCGAGCATGTCCTATGAAGAGACTAATTGTACCCTTTTCATACCAGAATGGGTATAAATGTTTACTACTTGCAGGACACCTACATATATTCGATTCTCGGTGGAAGCAAAAATTGAAAACTGTTTCTTTTTTTTAATTTTTCGTTTTTATTTTATTTTTTAAGCAAGGAAAATTGAAAAAAAAAATCAGAGTTCTGTCAATTATACTTCTGTGGTCATAAGCAATAACAGCCTAAGTCGACTTAAGAAATTAGACCAGTTGAAATTTTTGCTGGTGATTTTGAATAGCAACATCGAGACATTTTTCAAGACTTTCATTGGTCTTTTTTTACTTTCTTTACAAACAATTAAATCCAATACGTTTGCCTTAGTTATAAAACAGTTTTGTTACAAAAATTCGCCAGCAAAAATTTCATCTGGTCTAATTTCTTAAGTCGACCTAGGCTGTTATTGCTTATGACCACAGACTTATACTTGCCAGCGTCTAATTACAGCTTTGCTTTAAATGAGACGATTGGGGATATTTTTCTGGGCATTCTTCAACTGTATGAAAAATATATTTTCTGCTTTGAAAATATACTTTTCCAATATTTAACCCCCTAAAAATTTCATAAGTGAATTAAACTTTAAAAAAATCGAGAAAAGCTTAGAACATCAAATAATCAAAGTAAATAAAATTAAAGAAAAAAAACTTTTTTAAAAATAAGCTTTTATTATTGGTTTATAAAATTAACTAAAAAGTAAAAAATAAATTCACAGTAAAGGAATATAACACTTTATAAGTTCATTGTAACGTTTAAAGATAATTTGGCTTCTTCGTCTGCCACAAAATAATTCCATATTGTACATAATTATATATTTCTAACATTAAAACTTTAAACCTAAATTATTAAATCTACCAGTATATATCACATTCCTAATTTTATTAATAATAAAAGCGTGTTAAATTTTGATGGTATAATTAAGAACATTTAGGACCTTCTTTTCTATTTGATGGTATAATTGAACATTCAGGACCTTCTTTTCTTCCTATATTATAATTTACTTAGTTATTTTAACATTCCTCATCCGATCCATTTCTTTTAATGCATCAACATTACACGGCTTCTTTGAAGTCAACTTTGAACAGTCAAGTTCTTCGATTCGATGGACCACCTACTCCAACCTTCGCTTTGTTTCTGCTACTCCATGGAGTACCTACCGTCAGAGTACTTTGCAATGTACTCCAATGTTGTTACTTCTTGGAGTATATACTGTCAAAGAGATAGTGTCGTGATTTTCGTCGATAAGGCAGGAGCAATGATCGGCTTTCAAAATGCTGAAGGTGGTCCGATGAGGTATACAAAGGATTAGTATTGGAGTACTCTAATATCAAACAATTGGAACACATAATCCAACGATTTTTGCAGGGCCCTGCAAAAATCGAGAGTACCCTATTTCCTATCCAAAGAATACTCCAATTGGAGCATCAGAGTACTCCAAATGTAATACTTTTTCATATAAAAATTGTGCTCCAATTAACATTGCGATGTCCTAGGACTGGACCACCTACTCCAACCTTCGCTTTGTTTCTGCTACTCCATGGAGTACCTACTGTCAGAGTACTTTGCAATGTACTCCAATGTTGTCACTCCTTGGAGTATATATTGTCAGAGCGATAGTGTCGTGATTTTCCTCGATAAGGCAGGAGCAATGATCGGCTTTCAAAAAGCTGAAGGTGGTCCGATGAGGTATACAAAGGATTAGTATTGGAGTACTCTAATATCAAACAATTGGAACACATAATCCAACGATTTTTGCAGGGCCCTGCAAAAATCGAGAGTAACCTATTTCCTATCCAAAGAATTCTCCAATTGGAGCATCAGAGTACTCCAAATGTAATCCTTTTTCATATAAAAATTGTGCTCCAATTAACATTGCGATGTCCTAGGACTGGACCACCTACTCCAACCTTCGCTTTGTTTCTGCTACTCCATGGAGTACCTACTGTCAGAGTACTTTGCAATGTACTCCAATGCTGTCACTCCTTGGAGTATATACTGTCAAAGAGATAGTGTCGTGATTTTCGTCGATAAGGCAGGAGCAATGATCGGCTTTCAAAAAGCTGAAGGTGGTCCGATTATGTAGGCAAAGGATTACTATTGGAGTACTCCAATATTAGAAAATTGGAACACATAATGCAACGATTTTTGCAGGGTTATTGCGGCAACAGAGAACGTAGAAAATATTTTGTATAAGTAAATTTTGACGTATGGAAAAAGCACGTGCAAAAGAAAATATTCTGTGAATAAATATTCAGTTGACGTGGTTTTCAGCATTTATATTGCTTTATTTTGGTGTTCTCTTATAGCGGCGTCACAATCAATGTTTGCCGCAGCATTATGTATTGACAGATGAGTTGAACGTGGGTATATAGGTAGAGAACGACACATCGCGCATCACGAGCGACATCTGACATGCAAAAGTTGGCAACTTTCAACTTTGTATGCATGAAAAGCATAAGAAGAAGCATTTTACACTTGGCTCTCATATAGTTGATTGTGCCGCTGTTGCTGTGACGCATAAGTTTGCGTTAAATGCATGTACATGCGAAACTTGGATGTCACGCGGCTATTATATTTAAGTGTTTAGATTTGATTACAGACAGCCGTCAGGTGAAACTAAATAAAAGCTTATAAAAAAGTTTTTTTTTCTTTAATTTTATTTCTCATATTACATTAACACTTAATTCTAGCACTTGAATCACGCGAATGAAAACACAATCAGTAAAATCTAATAAATTAATTAGAACTGCGTTTCAATAATAATTAGCTGTTTCCTTTTTTCTTCAATTTAATAATTCAAAATCAGCAGAGCCAACTTTTTATGCATAATTGCTCAAAAGAGTGAAGGAATTAGCCGAATGTTGTATTCTTCAGCGCCATCTGCATATCAATATACATATAATCCTTAGTGCCATCTGCATATCAATAGACAATGCTCATAAGAGTAAAGGAATTCACCGCGTGGTAAGTAAAGGTACTTTTGGAATACACCACGCGCCGAATTCCAATCTTCTTTCTATGGCAATAGGGAAAAACGACTAAACTTGGGTGATGATTGGATTTTTGCAAATAAAGCAATATTTTAGATTTTTTTTTTGTATAATGCATTGTCAGTAAAACCTGATAGATGGTGAAAATTTCAAAACCCCAGCTCAACGGGGAGTTAGTTCAAAATCGAAGGCAAAATCTCTGTAAATTAAATTTTTCAAATATCTCTACCCATGCGCCACCTATCGGAATTATTTTTTTATTATAGTGCATTGGGGTATAAATCTAAACGATGATGAAAATTTCAAGATCCTACTTCAACGGGAAGTTCGTTGAAAAACGAATTAATCGACACTGAAAACAGACCTTCGTAATTCTCAAATAAAGCGACTCACGCGCCACCTAGCGGGTCCAATTTTTTTTTAACATTTAGAAATTAATTAAGTAACACACACGTAAAATATCAGCCAAATCGGTCCATAATTACGATTTTGAGTTTTTATTACCGCTATCTCAGCCCCACCTAGCGGAATTTTTTTTTTTTCAAAAATATTTCTTTTCATGGTAGTAATACATGTTACGAATTTCAGCTAAATCGGACCATAAATGCGAATTTTGAAAATATAGCGACCCGCGCGCCACCTATCGAAATTTTTTTTTTATAATATTGCATTGTCATCGGGGTTATACATGGGTGCAGAATTTCAGATCAATCGGACACCGGGAAGTGTATCAAATTTAGCTTGCAAGATTTGTTAACAGACAGCCGTCAGGTGAAACTAAATAAAAGCTTATAAAATGGGTATTTGTTTCCTTTAGGTGTCAACTGCTAATAAATTAGCTAAAATTATGGGAAATATCTCAAAAGACAGGGTTTGGCCTCAGGATCACGAGTCCGGAAGCGCTTTCTAATATTTTGCTTCTCTGAAGAGGTATTTGCAATCAAAGTGGCAAGTTGTCATGTGGTTGTTGTAATTTTATTAGGCTGTACCTAAAAACGTGCGAAAAAATGCGTGCCGTGGATCATTTTTCGATGTTTTGACCATAACTTTCCATAGAAACATAAAATTAAAAAAGCGCTTCCGGACTCGTGATCCTGAGGCCAAAACCTGTCTTTTGAGCTATCTCCCATAATTTTAGCTAATTTATTAGCGATTGATCCCTAAAGGAAACAAATACCCAAAAATGTGTTTTTCGTAAAAAAAAAGTAGAGTAGAGTGGTGATTTCGTTTCATCAAAAAATGCGCATTTTTTACACTCTTCAATTTTCCGTTTTCGTTTGCAAAATGAAGGTAAAACGTCAAACAGAATAAGTTTTCATTTCTTAAAAAATTCACACTTTTTACCCTCTGAAGCTTTGACAGGGTAGTTGGTTGCACTGAAAATCAGCTGACGAAAATTTTATTTGACAGATAAATTTGGTGAAAAAAATTGGATTTTGCAATAACAATTGAATATGGTTGATAAGCGAAAACTAATTATTCATGCACATAGCATAGCAAACGGGCAATGTTTTTTGTTCGTTTTATCGATATAGCAGTTTCATGTAGAACGGGTACACTTTTATCACACTTCTACAGTGTTCTGTGCAAGGGTATAAACATGTTCAACGAAATCAGCATTAGTGTCATGTAAAATTGTTCTTTAGTTAAAGTCCGTACGATATTTAAATTTCGATCCTAACATTGTGGAATTTTCTTACAAAATCATATCGTTAAAAAAAAAACTTTAACCAATCGGCAAAAAGTTAAATATATAAAGCCAGAAGAGAAGCTGGACTTCTTAGCTTGCAAATGGTGTTTAGATGCCGAAGATGATATAATTTGGTACATTTTGTTGTTTTTTTTCCACGTCGTCCTTGTCCCCGGTCAGTGCGTGCGCACAGATAAACAATATGGTGAAAAATCGTAGTTTTATTCGGATTGTGGCGAGACGCTTATTCACGGCTTTGGAAGACACTACCTGTTTCACAAGCCTCTTTCCCACCACAAAACCGACGCCGAATCTGCGCTCATTAGTGTGGCCGCTCCAGTAGACATTGCAGGTTTGGATGGTCTTATAACCTTGCCCCGTCCTTCGCCATTCTTGTATAGCGGTGATGTCAGCTTTTGCCTGTTTGAGGACCCCAACTAGGCGGACATCGTCACCTTCCCTGCTAAGGGTTTTGACATTCCAAGAACATGCCCTGATTTCCTTAATCATATTCCTATTTCGTTTCCAGTGGTTATCTAAAGAGTGAGTTATCATATCCGAGGCCTGAATATTGGATCTCATTGGAAATTTGTTTTTATGTGGTGGGTGCCAAACCCTACACACAACCCGTTTCTCGGGGGTTGGATTTAAATTACACATTTATATAGCGAGCCGCTTGGTTCAAGAAAGACGCCCGGTTGCAGCCGCACCTCATGGTGATAGACGCTGCTGATAAAGTCCCCTGGCAAGCCCTTAAACCGATTATGTCGGAGTGTCAGGTTGTCACCTTCTCACTTTAGTTCACCACCGAACGGGTGTTCTGTGGCTATCCAGAGATACGTGGGCTTTCCCGGGCGTAGTGCGCTGCTTGGACCGCACATAGAAGAATCGCTCCGGCTATTCCCAGTTGAATGGCGATCAGAAGCTTTCCCCACTTGCGTGGACTTCTACACACGGCACACGCCTAGCCTTGCTGCGTGCCTACCAATAAGGCAGTGCCCGGTTAAAACACCTATTAATATGGAGATTTCCTTCCTTTTTAGGGCGTATATGTGCCTAGATCTTTTAAGATCGCATTTTGGCCAGGTTTGCTTGGATATCCGGCACCCTGGGGCTTGTAGCCATCTTTCATTGGCTTCGCGGAGTGTATGCTCCTTCAGCATTAGCTTGCACGTGGCAAACGGCATACCTATGCGCTCTTTATCTCGAAGAACCTGCTTGGTCGTGCCCTGCCTCGCAAGTTCGTCTGCCCTACAATGTCCCTATGCGCCGGGACCCATTTGAGGTTCACGCGGTTCTGTTGGGCCATCTCTTGTAGAGATCGACGACAGTTGAGCGTCAGTTCAGAGTTGAACGAGTAAGAGCCAAGGGATTTGATGGCCGCTTGGCTGTCGCTGAGAATAAAAATATCCTGTCCGATAGTGTGTTGGCCTATCGCAAGTCTTCAGCCTGGAAGACACTGCAGTGATCAGGTAGTCTGAAGGATAGCTCAAGGTTCAGATCCTTTGAATAAACCCCTCCTCCAACTTTGCCGTCAAACTTCGAGCCATCGGTATAAATGGAAGTGCCGCCATGAGTGACGGGACTCCGATCCGTGCTCTCCCATTCTTCCCTGCTGGGAATGTTTATTTTAAAACCGCTATCTCCGACTGTTGTGGTCGCACAACAATCTGTGCTCGGCGGAAGAAAGCTATAGGATCCCAAAATACTGGCGTGTCCAGTAGTGCTTGCGCTCCAGCCGGACGTTTTCCTTAGACGCAGAGCCGATGTTGCTGCTACCCGGTGCCCTTCCAGATCGAGTGGCAAAATGCCAAGAATGGCCTGGAGTGCTTTATTGGGCGTTGTTCTTAACGCACCGCTTATACAGATCATGCAAGATCTGTGTACTTTACCTAACAGATTAAGGTTTGTTGCCTTGCTCAGCGCAGGCCACCATACCACAACTCCATAGAGTATGATTGGTCGAATGATTGCAGTGTAGATCCATTTGCATATTTTGGGGCTGAGCGCCCATTTTTTCCAATGGCTCTTTTGCACGTGAAGAGTGCAATACACGCTTTCTTCTGGCGCAGAAGAACATTCTCCTTCTATGTTAGTTTCCTATCCAGCCAAGTTCAGGCGCACGTCAATCAGTTTTGGTAGTATTAACGGTGGTATCTTATAGCGGTTGGTGAAAAGGACCAGTTCTACTTTTCCCGGGTTGATGCTCAGTCCGCAGCGCGAGCACCATGAGGAAACTTCTCACAGTGCTACTTGCATCAAGTCGCACAGGGCTTGTGGGAATTTGCCCCTATATACTATAGCTAAGTTGTCTGCATATGCCACTACCTTCCCGTATCGCAGCAGCGAGTTGACAGTGAGGTTCCATAGAAGCGGGGAGAGAACACCACCCTGAGGCGTTCCCCTTGTGACATAGCGTGATAAGTCAACCGAGCCCAGTGATGAAACTATTCGTCTACCTCTTAGTAGTTGATCAATATAGACCAAGATCCCAGGGCTGCCAGACATCACTTATTTTCTGATGGATGAAACCAATACCGTTGGCTAGTCCTCCCCGAATCTAGAACGAATGTGAAAATCTCAAAGCTGTACCTAGGTCTTGGGCCTAGATATCGGGGATCAAAGTTGCAAAAGACGACCCTAACTTCGCTTATTTTCTGATGGATGATTTTCACATATTTGTCGTAGATTACCACCCCGAGTCAGTATCAAGGGTTGTTAGACCCGTACCATGCTCCAGCCAGACACCCTAAGTTCGCGGATTTTCCTATGAAAATTAATTCACAACACCTAGTGAATAGTTAATAATTTATACCAAATGTAAGTTTAATATATATAAAAAAATAGTGCAATATTTATGTTAATATGTGTTTGAAATTGATTCTAATGTTGTTTTTGTATTTCGTTATAAATTAATATAGAAAGCCCCTGAAGAAGATAAGGAGTTTATCGAAACGTTGGGCAAAATTGTGGAATAAATCGTTTTTTATTTGCACTCGACCCTGATAGATCGGATTAGCTGGAAAATTTATATTAATAATTATAACCGATCGGAATTTGCCATTAAATAATTCCGTTTTAACAATTTAACATATTTGGCCAACTTTGGCTAATTTTAACTACCCCATTTTTTGTAGAACATTACATTCAAGTATTATCAAGCATTTTTAGACATCGTCCCATGGCAAAAACTTCAGCCAGACACTTCAAAACTCGGGAATTTTCATAATTCTTACTGCGCTTTCACAGGTTTGAGCGGATTGGTCACAATTTGACAGTTTTTAAATAGCGGATCTTTACACATGTGTCAGAGAACACTACCCTAAGGTAGAATCAGCCTTTTCCAGGCATCATCCCATGACAAAAACTTAAGCCAGACACCTCAAAGTTCGGGAACTTTTCTTTTCCAATTACTTTGCTTTCTCTTGTTCAATCAAGTTTGTCCAACTTTTACTGCCTTTAAATGACGGATCTTTACACATGTGTTGTAGGACACTAATCTTGGCTTGCGTCATAATGACGCTTAACCGCCTAGGCGATTTTGGCCGTTTCGTATCAAAGCACGCTAGGCATTCCTTTTTAGCGATAACTGACGCCAATTGGAAACCCCAAGGGAGTTCAAGTCATCCTCCACCTGTTATTTCCATCTCAGTCGAGGTCTCCCTCTTCCTCTGCTGCCGAATTCGGGTGTCGATAGGAAAACTTTCTGTGCTGGTGCTTCTTTGTCCATTCTCATAACATGACCCAGCCAGCGGAGCCTTTGGGCTTTAATCCGCTGAACTATGGTCAGGTCTGCGTAAAGCTCGTACTGCTCATCGTTGAATTTCCTTCTATACTCGCCGTTGGCATCACGGGAAGGACCATAAATCTTCCGGAGAACTTTTCTCTCAAATACTCCAAGGGCCATCTCATCTTCTCTTGACACTGTCCATGATTCCGAGCCGTACATCAGGACTGGTATGATGAGAGACTTATAGAGCGTGATCTTTGTTTGTCGAGAGAGGACTTTACTTCTCAATTGCCTACTTAGTCCAAAGTAACACTTGTTGGCAAGGGTAATTCTCCGTTGGATTTCTAGACTGATATTATTTTCGGTGTTACTGCTGGTTCCCAAATAGACGAAGTCTCTCACCGTTTCAAACTTGTAGCTATCAACGGTGACTTGGCTGCCAAGGCGCAGGTGCCCCGATTCTTTCTTTGATGACAGCAGATACTTCGTCTTGTCCTCGTTCACCGCAAGACCCACTTTTTTCGCGGCTTTAAAATCGACAAAGAGATGGTGACTGTCGATTCTTTTATCATGGGTCTTCTCCAGGATTTGGCGTATCGTGAAAATCTGGTCGATGGTAGACTTACCAGGTTTAAAGCCACACTGATAAGGTCTAATCAGTTTGTCTACGATGGGCTTCAGTCTTTCACACAATACGCTAGAAAGAACCTTATATGCGATATTAAGAAGACTGATTCCGCGGTAGTTGGTGGGGTTAGCGGGATCGCCTTTCTGGTGGATTGGGCAGAGCACACTTAAATTCCATTCTGGAGGCATGCACTCATCTGACCATATTCTGCATAAGAGCTGATGCATGCTTTTTACCAGCTCTTCGCCTCCGTGTTTGAACAGCTCGGCGGGTAGTCCGTCTTTCCCAGGCGATTTGTTGTTTTTGAGCCGGGATATAGCTATCCTCACTTCATGATAGTCAGGTGGTGCGACGACTTTTCCATCGTCAGGGATTGGGGTATCGGGTTCGACGTCTCCCTCGCAATTTAGCAGTGAGGAGAAGTGCTCCCTCCATAATTTAAGTACATTCTGTACGTCGGTTACCAGGTCGCCATTATTGTCCTTACAAGAACTTGCCCCGGTCTTTAAACCTTCCGTCATCCGCCGGATCCTTTCCTAGAATTTTCGGGCATCATTCCTGTCAGCCAGCATCTCAAGCTCCTCACACTCACGCCTTTCGGCTTCACGTTTCTTTTTTCTGAAAAGGCGCCTCTCTTCCTTCCTCGCCTCACTATAGCGTTGCCATACACTGCGGGTTGCGCCCGTTCGCAACGTCTCCCTGTATGCAGCGTTTTGTCCCTATAGTGGCCTCAGCGGCGGTACGTAATGAGTGATAGATATGCTTCCATTGCTCGGTTACATCGTTAGGTCGAAGATTGCCCTCTGATAGCAGGTGTGAGAGTCGAGTGGAGAAATTATCAGCTGTCTGTGTCATGCGCAGCTTCTCGACGTCAAACTTTCCTTCCGTTACTGTGCGCACTTTCTTCGCTGCACAGAGGCGTGTGCGTATCTTGGCTGCAGCAAGATAATGGTCCGAGTCGATATTGGGACCACGTAGGGTACGCACGTCCAGAACGGTGGAGCTGTGTCTGCCGTCGATCATGACGTGATCAATCTGGTTTCTAGTTCTTTGATCAGGGGACAGCCATGTGGCTTGGTGTATTCGCTTATACTGGAACCTGGTACTACTGATGACCATATTGCGAGCAGCGGCGAAGTCAATCAACCTAGTGCCGTTGGGGGATGTTATATCGTGGAGACTGAATTTTCCAACTGTAGGATCAAAGACTCCTTCCTTCCCCACCTTGGCATTAAAGTCGCCGAGCACGATTTTGATATCATGCTGGGGGCAGCGATCATAAGTCTGTTCAAGTTTATCGTAGAAGGAGTCCTTCTCTGCGTCGTCCGTCTCCTCAGTTGGCGCATAGGCGCAGATAAATGTTATGTTGAAAAACCTCGCCTTGATGCGGATCGCAGTGAGACGCTCGTCCACAGGAGTGAACGCTAATACTTGGCGGCGAAGTCTCTTCCCCACCACGAATCCTACACCACGCGCTTTGCCGCGTGCCTGGCCACTATAGTATACGTCACAAGGACCGATGGTCGTCTTTCCTTGCCCGTCCATCGCATTTCCTGCAGGGCGGTGATGTCGGCCATTGCGCCTACGAGGACATCAACCAGTCGGGCAGCGGTACCGTCCCTTGAAAGGGTCCGGACATTCCCGGTACATGCCCTAATAACCAAATCATTATTCCTTATTCGCTTTTCCGGGTCGTCAACATTAAGGGGGGTTCTCATACGAGGCTTTGGTACATTAGTTTTCATTGGAATTAAGTTTTTTTACGTGGCGGGTCCCAAGCTCAGCGCACAACCCGTTTTGGGGTTTTTGGAAAATATTTACACATTTATATAGCAAGCCGCTTGCTTCAAGACAGAGGCCCGCTTGCAGCCGCAACTCATGGTGAACAGACGCTGCGCAAAAGACCTCGGTGAGCCCTTAAACCAGAGTGGCCCCACCGGGGCTCCCTCTCTTTCTGCCGCGAGCCTAGATAGCTGACGTTGCCCAGAGTGTACGAACGAGGACGCAAGAGTCGGGATTGGGCAAGGTCGCACAGCAGCCACACCCCATTAAACTCCTTGAAATAGAAAGTTGTAGGACACTACGCTTAAGTAATATCAAGTATTCTTAGACTTCGTCCCATGGCAAAAACTTCAGCCAGACACCTCAAAACTCGGGAATTTTTGTAATTCTTACATCGATTTCACTTGTTTAAGCGAGTCTGTTCAACTTTGGCTATGTTCAAATAGCGGATCTTTGCACATGTGTCGTAAAACACTACCTCTAAGTAGTATCAGGCATTTCCAGACTTCATCCCATGAAAAAAACTGCAGCCAGACACCTCAAAGAACAGGGACTTTTCATAATTTTTAATGCGCTTAGACATGTTTAAGTGGGTTTAAACAACTTTGGCTGCTTTGAAATGGCGGATCGTTACACATGTACCGTACAACACTACCCTTAATTGGTGTCAGTCATTTTTAGACTTCGTCCCATGACAAAAACTTCAGCCCGACACCCCAAAACTGAGGAATTTTCCTAATTTTGACTGCGATTTCACTTGTTTAAGCAGGTTGGTCCAACTTTGGCTACTTTTAAGAGGCAGATCTTTTCACATGTATCGTAGAAGACTTCCCTTAAGTGGTATCAGACATTTTTAGACTTCGTCCCATGACAAAAACATCAGCCAGACACCCCAAAAATGAGGAATTTTCCTAATTTTGACTGCGATTTCACTTATTTAAGCAGGTTGGTCCAACTTTGGCTACTTTTAAGAGGCAGATCTTTTCACATGTATCGTAGAAGACTTTCTTTAAGTGGTGTCAGACATTTTTAGACTTCGTCCCATGACAAAAACCTCAGCCAGACACCCCAAAACTGAGGAATTTTCCTAATTTTTACTGCGATTTCACTTGTTTAAGCAGGTTGGTTCAACTTTGGAAACTTTGCTGTCTGGCTGAGGTTTTTCTTATGGGACGAAGTCTAAAAATGTCCGATACCCCTTAAGGGTAGTCTTCTACGACACATGTGAAAATATCTGCTCTTTAAAGTAGCCAAAGTTGGACCAACCTGCTTATACAAGTAAAATCGCAGTCAAAATTAGGAAATTTCCACAGTTTTGGGGTGTCTGACTGAAGTTTTTGTCATGGGACGAATTCTAAAAATGTCTGATACCACTTAAGGGAAATCTTCTACGATACATGTGAAAAGATCTGCCCTTTAAAAGTAGCCAAAGTTGGACCAACCTGCTTAAACAAGTGAAATCGCAGTCAAAATTAGGAAAATTCCTCAGTTTTGGGGTGTCTGGCTGAAGTTTTTGTCATGGGACGAAGTCTAAAAATGTCTGATACCACTTAAGGGATACATGTGAAAAGATCTGCCCTTTAAAAGTAGCCAAAGTTGGACCAACCTGCTTAAACAAGTGAAATCGCAGTCAAAATTAGGAAAATTCCTCAGTTTTGGGATGTCTGGCTGAAGTTTTTATCATGGTACGAAGTCTAAAAATGTCTGATACCACTTAAGGGAAGTCTTCTACGATACATGTGAAAAGATCTGTCCTTTAAAAGTAGCCAAAGTTGGACCAACCTGCTTAAACAAGTGAAATCGCAGTCAAAATTAGGAAAATTCCTCAGTTTTAGGGTGTCTGGCTGAAGTTTTTGTCATGGGACGAAGTCTAAAAATAACTGATACCAATTAAGGGTAGTGTAACGATCCGCCATTTCAAAGCAGCCAAAGTCTTTCAACCCACTTAAAGATGTCTAAGCGCATTAAAAATTATGAGAAGTCCCTGTTCTTTGAGGTGTCTGGCTGCAGTTTTTTTCATGGGATGAAGTCTGGAAATGCCGGATACTACTTAGGGGTAGAGTTTTACGACAAATGTGCAAACATCCGCTATTTGAACATAGCCAAAGTTGAACAGACTCGCTTAAACAAGTGAAATCGATGTAAGAATTACAAAAATTCCCGAGTTTTGAGGTGTCTGGCTGAAGTTTTTGCCATGGGACGAAATCTAAGAATACTTGATATTACTTAAGCGTAGTGTCCTACAATACATGTGTAAAGATCCGTCATTTAAAGGCAGTAAAAGTTGGACAAACTTGATTGAACAAGAGAAAGCAAAGTAATTGGAAAAGAAAAGTTCTCGAACTTTCAGGTGTCTGGCTGAAGTTTTTGTTATGGGATGATGTCTGGAAATGGCTGATTCTACTTTAGGGTAGTGTTCTGTGACACATGTGTAAAGATCAGCTATTTTAAAGCTGCCAAAGTGTGACAAATCCGCTCAAACCTGTGAAAGCGCAGTAAGAATTATGAAAATTCCCGAGTTTTGAGGTGTCTGGCTAAAGTTTTTGCCATTGGACGATGTTTAAAAATGCTAGATAATACTTGAATGTAATGTTCTACAAAAAATGGGAACAAATTGGGTAGTTAAAAGCAGCCAAAGTTGGCCAAATATGTAAAATTGTTAAAACGGAATTAATTTTCATAAGAAAATCCGCGAACTTAGGGTGTCTGGCTGGAGCCTAGACCATGGTACGGGTCTAACATAACTTGATACCGACGCGGCGTGGTAATCTATGACAAATATGTGAAAATCATTCATCAGAAAATAAGTGAAGTTAGGGTAATTTTTTTGCGACTTTGACCCCCGATTTCCAGGCCCAATACCTAGCTTTGAAACTTTCACATTCGTTTTAGATTCGGGGAGGACTATCCAGCAGTATTGGTTTCATCCATCAGAAAATAAGTGATGTCTGGCGGCCCTGGGATCTCGCTCTAATATAGGAACATTAAAAAACAATATAAAAAGTTTATTAAAATAAAAAAAGCTAAGCACATGGAGTAACATAGATATCAATAGCAACGATAGTAGAGCGATGTGGAAATATTTAAAAAGGGCAATTAGCATGGTAAAAGAAAACTCTTCAATTAAAAAAATAGTCATAAAGGGTCAGTTATATCACAATGAATCTGATATTGCGAACGAGCTCAATAAATATTTTGTACATTGTGTATCAATAACAAGTGTGAACTCTTCTTTTGACAACACACATTAAAATGTCGGTTTGTTTACATCCTGCACATATTAAAATGTCGCCAGCACCGAATAACAGAAAAGCAATGGCGTGTTGTTTAACATCCTGCACACATCAACATGGCGGTCTCCTATCTTTTACCTAATGGTAGAAAGAGATGGGAAGATGGAAAGAAGTGAGATAAAAAAGGAAATTAAAAACAGATGACTAAACTCACTTTGAAGTTTTCACGACTATGTCTATGATATCACACTTGTTATTAACCACAATCTCAAACAGGTGTTAAACTCATTTGGGAATTTTGACGTTTATCGTCAAGTGAATTCACTTGGTATTTATGCACAATGATTTTTTAGATAGCATCACAGACATTTGCAGCGAAATTCAAGTAGTTGATAGAGATGTCAATATATTTAATCAGTTGAGTTGTGTTTTCAAGTTTGACCCTGTTAATACGTTAGACATCGAAGACCTTGTGAAAAAGTTTAAATCGAAGATAGGTGGGAAAAAGTTATTATCAGATGGAGTAATCAAAGATGTTGTAACTTATGTAGGCTTTTTCTATGCGCAAATAATTAATGAGAGTTTGAGTAGTGGCATAGTTCCTTCCATGTGGAAAACTTCTACTATTGTCCCTATAGAAAAAGTTAAAAATACGATCAAAGCGGAAGAGTTACGACCAATAAATACATTGGCCAGTACGAAAAAATTTTAGAACTTGTTGTAAAAAACCAACTGGTGCAATATTTAGAAACCAATAATATACTCATACCGCAGCAATCGGGATTTAGACAAAAGCACTCGTGTGAAACAGCCTTAAACATGGTTATAGCTGAATGGAAAGAGGAACTTAATAAAAAGTCGATCATAGCAGTATTCATCGATCTGAAAAGAACTTTTGAAACTATAGATCAAAAAATATTAATCGATAAACTATTAAGTATTGGTATTCGAGATGTGGAATTAGATTGGTTTAAAAATTTTTTAACAAATCGATCGCAAAGGACAGTCATTGGATCTACGTTGTCTGAAAAAGTCGACGTCAAGATTGGCCTACCCAAAGGCTCCGTTCTTGCCCCAATTTTATTTAATATTTACATTAATGATATAAATTCCATCTTGAAATTTAGTTCTATTAAACTATTTGCTGATGATGCGCTTATCTCAATAAATGTAAAAAGCGAGAGGGATATAACAGAAAAACTACAGAGTGATTTAAATGCCCTTTATATTTGGCTTTGTGCTAATAGACTAAAAATTAATTTCGAGAAAACTAAATATATGGTAATTACAAGGAAAAATATTGGGGATCTTGAACCCATAAAAATAAATAATAACGAAATTGAAAAAGTAAACACAATTAAATACCTAGGTATCCAAATAGACAGCAAATTGAAATTTGACTCGCATATTGATTATACAATTAGCAAAATAGCTAAAAAAAACTGGTACATGCAGAAAACTTGTAAAAACTTAAGTAACCATTACAAAGTAAAAGTATACAGATCAATAGTTGAGCCTTATTTTATCTATTGCTCTACAATTTTATTTATAATGAAAGATTCTCAAATTGAAAAGCTACAAAAAATGCAAAATAAAGCTATGCGCTTTATATTATGCAAATGGTATGATACCCCAATAAAAGATATGCTTATAAGTTTAAATTGGATGAGCGTAAAACAATAAATATTTTTCCATACTATGGAATTTATTTACAATAAAAAAAACGGAAATTTACCCGATTATCTGCGAACAAGTATCAAATTTAACTACGAGGTTCATGACCGGAACACAAGAGAGATAAATGATTTTAAGTTACCGAACTAGAAAACCGAATCTGAAAAAAGTAGTATTTTTTACAAAGGGCTAAAATGCTTTAATGAATTGCCAGAAAGTGTAAAAAATTGTGATAATAACCTTTTTAAAAAAAGGCTATATGAGCACGCCAAATCTTTAAGTATTAGATAGATGCTATGGTTGCGTGGGTTTGTGGTACATATTTCCACTCAATTTAATATATTTATTTTTAAATAATTTAATGTAAAATTTTTCATTTTAACATATCTTTAAAATATTGCAATGTGATCTTTTTTTATTACAAATTTTTTAATTTTTTATTTTAACTAATGTAATAATATTAAGTGTTGATCTAGGCTCGAAGAGTCGTAATAAATAAAATAAATAAATAAATAAAATAAGTCCAATAAGAGACCTGCTTATGCCCAGACTTGTTAAAGCGGTGTTTATAGCATCAGGGCTTATGTTGTTGAAGGCTCCTTCAATATCTAAAAAGGCCACGAGACAGTACTCCTTTTCATACAGGGATTTCTCAATAACAGAAACTAGGCTGTGAAGCGCAGTTTCTGTAGATTTCACTTTGGTGTATGCATGCTGATAGCTAGAGATAAGGTTGCTATCAATGGTAGTGGAGGGGTAGTCATTTATTATCCTCTCGAAGGTTTTGAGTACAAAGGACGAGTGACTGATAGGCCTGTAGTCCTTGGACTCGTAATGAGACGCCTTCCCCGCCTTAGGAATAAACACTTCCGTGGCACTTCTGCAGGAGCACGGAATGTAGCTAAGAGCCACGCTAGCTGTATAGAGAAATACCAGCCATTTGGCTGATGTCTCCAGCGTGTTTATGAGCTGTGCGGGAATAATCCCGTCTGGTCCGGCAACTTTGAACGAACCGCCCACCTAACCTTTTCCTCCGTGATGGGTATGTATACTACCAGGTTTGTTGCAGGTGCTAAGAGTTCCTCATTCAAGTTCCTGGGAAGTGTGTATTCAAGAGCAGCTCTAGGGTTTCCTCCTCCGTGCTGGTCCAGGATCCATCAGGTTTGCGCAAATAGCTTGTGGCTGTTTGAGTTTTTGAGAGCACTTGTCTAAATCTCGCTGTATCGTCGACATTTCGACCCCAGTGCAGAAATTTCTCCACGATACTATCTTCGCCTGCCTCAGAGCTTTTTTGTAGGCCCTACGTTTAACTTTATATTCGAGCTATTGAGTCTCCGTGCCAAGGCTCTTGGCCTTATTAAATTGTGTCCTACATGATTTGCGGAGCGAGTCCAGGTCGTAGGACCACCAATGCGGCCTATGTTTAACTCGTGGTTTTGGCACGGGGCAAGTCTGCTCTAGGGCATTCGAGAGCGCCGTTGTAAAGGTCTTTACCAGATCCTCCAACTCCCCTACTGAAGAGCGGGCTTGTGGGGGCAGTGCTCATAGGTCCCTAGATAATATTTCATTGTGTAGCTGCCAGTTAGTGTTACGTGAGTTGCGTTTGATAACCGGCTGCTCAACAGAAAAGTCTAGAACTAGTTCTATGTACCGGTGGTCGGAGAATGAATGTTCATCGAGAACACGCCATTTTCTGACCCACTCATAAGCGCCTTCGCTGCAAATAGTGAGATCTATGACCTCGCTGCGGGTTTTAGTAATAAACGTAGGTTCGTTACCCACGTTGCAAACTACTAGGTTAGTTGTTAACAAATAGTCAAACAACGATTCTCCTCTAGCATTGCTATCGGAGCTTCCCCACTGGACGTGATGACCATTAGTTTCACGTATTGCCGGTTCTGCGAGAACGGTATGTGTACCTGTACAATACCCTCCGTACCGAAACGACCCGGGTTGTTTTTTTTTTATAATGACTCGGCCAAGAGCAATACATTTCGAAGTGACCCTGTCTAACGCGTCACGATTCCCTCACCTATTGTCATCCGCGGAACAGCCCCTTGCAGCACGGCTGCTCCTTATTCTCTTGATCCGGGCTGGCATTGAGCCAAATCCTGGCCAATCCTGAATGGTTCTGCTGCGTTTGTCGGAAGAAAATATATACAAGACGATCACACTCAGTACAGTGTGCATCATGCAAAGGTTGGTTGCACTAATCTAGTTGCTCCGGACTAGATCCAAAAACACATCGGCCCATTAGTTTCTATAAAAATTTTGTGGCGCCCTGCTGTTCACCTCCTAGGACGTCCCGAGGCAAGCGACGCTCATATGTTGCTTTATCGCCCTCTAATAATAATCAAGTCTCCACGACCTGCAATAATTATATTGCCCAGCAGAATATATGTGTTCCCGGCTGTAGCTTACTTCCTAGTGCATCAACAGCACAAGCACCCACTCATGGCTACTTTCTTCGTAGCACATCAGTTGATGCTTGTAGCACTACTGAGCTTCAGCCCCCGTCTCTAAACTCTTTAATAACTTCTTCCGGCACTAGCACGAATGAAAGTCAAGTCCATCAACTTCTGGTCCCTCACTCTTCGTGCACTGTATGTCGGCACAGGATATATGCGTCTGTGGCATCGGTCAAGTGCAACTCCTGCCTAGGCCTGTGTCACCTACGCATATGTTCTGGGCTCGCAAACAGAAATCTCTGGACTGATGTGTTTTTCGCGCCTTGCTGTCGAGTTGTGCAGCCCTCAACGCCGACGGATGTACACTCATCTAATAGTGAACGAATTCCGCCGGCTTTAGAACTGCAACGGAGGTCAATATCGCGACATAACCTACCACCATCTAGGCGAACACATCAGTCTTTAACTCCCAGAGTGGCCATTGCCTCTCCTTCGCAATTTAAATTGTTGCAATTTAACTGCAACGGCTTGACCGGCAAGATAGCGGAGATAACCACATTTATGCAGCTACATAAAATCAAAATTGCTGCAATCCAGGAGACAAAACTTGGCCCCCACTCGAATCTCCGAGCGAGTGGAGGCTACCACGTACTCCGGCATGATCGTACGGACGGCGGAGGTGGTCTCGCGTTCCTTGTACACCATACGGTGCAGTATAGGGAATTTGATATCAACACTGACCAAAGTGACTTACCTTTAGAGTGTCAAGGTATAGTTATACAAGCTGGTGGCGTTGATCTCGAGCTAATCAATATATACATTCCTCCCGTCACCTGCTGCCCCATAAGTTATCGTCCTGACCTTAGGGCGTTTCTTTGTGGAGACTCCTCAACAAGGATGGCTGTTAACTGCAGTAGCTCCCCGGACCTAGCTATTGTTAGCCCGGGGTTAATTAACAGCATCAACAGGCAACCTATGGTGGCCCTGTCATCCGACCACCTGCCTATCATCCTGTCTGTCGATCGTGCCACGGATTTTATCACGTCGAAGAAAAGAACTTACGTGAATTTCAAAAAGGCCAATTGGGTCGGCTTTTTGGAATTCACGGAGAGCTCCTTTGGTGATCTTCCCATTCCCACTGACGTACACGTTGGCGAGCGTAACATACATCATCATCATCATTTATTGGCGCTTAACCGCCTAAGCGATTTTGGCCGTCGCCTATCAAAGCACGCCAGTCATTCCTTTTTAGCGATAACTGACGCCAATTGGAAACCCCAAGGGAGTTCAAGTCATCCTCCACCTGTTGTTTCCATCTCAGTCGAGGCCTCCCCCTTCCTCTGCTGCCGAATTCGGGTGACGATTGGAAAACCTTCTGGGCTGGAGCTTCTTTGTCCATTCGCATGACGTGACCCAGCCAGCGGAGCCTTTGGGCTTTAATTCGCTGGACTATGGTCAGATCTGCGTAAAGCTCGTACAGCTCATCGTTAAATCTCCTTCGATACTCGCCGTCGGCATCACGGGAAGGACCATAAATCTTCCGGAGAACTTTTCTCTCAAATACTTCAAGGGCCATCTCATCTTCTCTTTACATTGTCCATGAATCTGAGCCATACATCAGCACAGGTATGATGAGAGACTTATAGAGCGCGATCTTTGTTCTTCGAGAGAGGACTTTACTTCTCAATTGCCTACTCAGTCCAAAGTAGCACTTGTTCGCAAGAGTGATTCTCCGTTGGATTTCTAGACTGATATTATTTTCGGTGTTAATGCTGGTTCCCAAATAGACGAAGTCCCCCACAGTTTCAAATTTGTAACTATCAACAGTGACGTGGCTGCCAAGGCGCAGGTGCGCCGATTCTTTCTTTGATGACAGCAAATACTTCGTCTTGTCCTCGTTGACCGCAAGACCCACTTTTTTCGCTTCTTTATCCAGTCCAGGGAAGGCAGCGCTTACGGCGCGGTTGTTAAGGCCAATGATATCAATATCATCGGCATACGCCAGCAATTGCACGCTCTTGTAAAAGATTGTACCATTGCGGTTTAGCTCTGCTGCTCGAATTATCTTCTCCAGCATCAGTTTGAAATCGCACGAAAGGGAGTCACCCTGTCTGAAGCCTCGTTTGGTTTCAAATGGCTCAGAGAGGTCCTTCCCGACTCTGACGGAGCTGTTAGTATTGCTCAACGTCATTTGGCAAAGCCGTATAAGCTTTGCAGGGAAGTCAAATTCAGCCATGGCGGCATACAGGCAACTCCTTTTTGCGCTGTCAAAAGCGGCTTTGAAATCGACAAAGAGATGGTGTGTGTCGATTCTTTTATCATGGGTCTTCTCCAGGATTTGGCGTATCGTGAAAATCTGGTCGATGGTAGACTTACCAGGTCTAAAGCCACACTGATAAGGTCCAATCAGCTTGTCTACGATGGGCTTCAGTCTTTCACACAATACGCTAGAAAGAACCTTATATGCGATATTAAGAAGGCTGATTCCGCGGTAGTTGGTGCGGTTAGCGGGATCGCCTTTATTGTGGATTGGGCAGAGCACACTTAAATTCCAATCTGGAGGCATGCACTCGTCTGACCATATTCTGCATAAGAGCTGATGCATGCTTTTTACCAGCTCTTCGCCTCCGTGTTTGAACAGCTCGGCGGGTAGTCCGTCTTTTCCAGGCGCTTTGTTGTTTTTGAGCCGGGATATAGCTATCCTCACTTCATCATAGTCAGGTGGTGGGACGACTTTTCCATCGTCAGGGATTGGGGTATCGGGTTCGACGTCTCCCTCGCAATTTAGCAGTGAGGAGAAGTGCTCCCTCCATAATTTAAGTACACTCTGTACGTCGGTTACCAGGTCGCCATTATTGTCCTTACAGGAACTTGGCCCGGTCTTAAAACCTTCCGTCATCCGCCGGATCTTTTCATAGAATTTTCGGGCATCATTCCTGTCAGCCAGCATCTCAAGCTCCTCACACTCACGCCTTTCGGCCTCACGTTTCTTTTTTCTGAAAAGGCGTCTCTCTTCCTTCTTTGCCTCACGATAGCGTTGCCATACACTACGGGTTGCGCCCGTTCGCAACGTCTCCCTGTAGGCAGCGTCCTTTTTGTCCGAGGCAGTGCTGCATTCCTCATCGTACCAGTTGTTTTTGCGGGCTCGCTGGAACCCTATAGTGGCCTCAGCGGCGGTACGTAATGAGTGAGAGAAATGCTTCCATTGCTCGGTTGCATCGTTAGGTCGAAGATTGCTCTCCGATAGCAGGTGTGAGAGTCGAGTGGAGAAATTGTCAGCTGTCTGTGTCGTGCGCAGCTTCTCGACGTCAAACTTTCCTTCCGTTACTGTGCGCACTTTCTTCGCTACACAGAGGCGTGTGCGTATCTTGGCTGCAACAAGATAATGGTCCGAGTCGATATTGGGACCACGAAGGGTACGCACGTCCAGAACGGTGGAGCTATGTCTGCCGTCGATCATGACATGATCAATGTGGTTTCTTGTTCTTTGATCAGGAGACAGCCATGTGGCTTGGTGTATTCGTTTATGCTGGAACCTGGTACTACTGATGACCATATTGCGAGCAGCGGCGAAATCAATCAACCTAGTGCCGTTGGGGGATATTATATCATGGAGACTAAATTTTCCAACTGTTGGACCAAAGACTCCTTCCTTGCCCACCTTCGCATTAAAGTCGCCGAGCACGATTTTGATATCATGTTGGGGGCAGCGATCATAAGTCTGTTCAAGTTTATCGTAGAAGGAGTCCTTCTCTGCGTCGTCCGTCTCCTCAGTCGGCGCATAGGCGCAGATAAATGTTATGTTGAAAAATTTCGCTTTGATGCGGATCGCAGCGAGACGCTCGTCCACGGGGGTGAAAGCTAGTACTTGGGGGCGAAGTCTCTTTCCCACCACGAATCCTACACCACGCGCTTTGCCGCGTGTCTGGCCACTGTAGTATACGTCACAAGGTCCGATGGTCGTCTTTCCTTGTCCCGTCCATCGCATTTCCTGCAGGGCGGTGATGTCAGCCTTTGCGTTAACGAGGACATCAACCAGTCGGGCAGCGGTACCGTCCCTTGAAAGGGTCCGGACATTCCCGGTACATGCCCTAATATCCAAATCATTATGCCTTATTCGTTTTGCCGGGTCGTCAACATTAAAGGGGGTTCTCATCCGAGGCTTTAATACATTTTTCATTGGACTAAATTTTTTACGTGGCGGGTCCCAAACCTAGCGCACAACCCGTTTCGGGGTTTTTGGAAAATATTTACACATTTATATAGCGAGCCGCTTGCTTCAAGACAGACGCCCGCTTGCAGCCGCACCTCATGGTGAACAGACGCTGCGCAAAAACCTCGGTGAGCCCTTAAACCAAGTATGTCAGAGTGGCCCCACCGGGGCTCCCTCTCTTTCTGCCGCGAGCCTAGGTAGCTCCCGTTGCCCAGAGTGCACGAACGAGGACGCAAGAGTCGGGATTGAGCAAGGTCACTTAGCAACCACACTCCATTACACGTAACATACGTGAGGTCATTAAAAAGGCTACAGCCCGTTTTATACCAGCTGGTAGGATAAAAGATATTAGGCCTAACTTCCCACCTGAGGCCGCAGCCTTGGCCAACGAACGTGACCTCATACGCAACATCGATCCATCTGACCCACAGATCGGTGATCTCAACGTGGAAATCAGAAGGCTGGTTAACGAACACAAACAAACCAAATAGGAGGGGCACCTCAGGTCTTGTAACCTCTCTACCGGTGTTGGGAAATTATGGTCCACCGTCAAGTCCTTGTCGAATCCTTCGGGTCCACCAAAAAATGTCGACATTACCTTTGGTGACAAGACAATAAATGACCCCAGGAAATGTGCACAGGCTTTTTGTCGACAATATGTCCCACACCCTGCGCAAGACAGGGCTAGACGTGGAATCTTCAGGCGTGCGCATAAACACAAAAACTATGCCCCCGTTCCCATCACCGCTACAGAGGTTCAAGAGGCCATCCGGAAGGCCAAAAACTCCAAAGCCATCGGCCCTGATGGCATAGCCATGGTGCATCTAAAACACATCGGCCTAGCGGGAGTCAAATATTTAACGGCCGTCTTCAATTTGTCTCTGATCACAGCTGTCATACCCGACAAATGGAAGCAGGCAACTGTGATCCCACTACTAAAGCCTGGCAAGCCAGCTAACGTTGGGGAGTCATATCGCCCGATATCACTCCTCTCGCCAGTAGTAAAGACACTTGAGGCGGTCCTACTCCCGCTCTACACATCACACTTGATGTTAGCCGAGCACCAACATGGCTTCAGGAAAGGTAGGAGCACAACATCTGCTCTAAATGTCATAAACACTCAGATAACTGACGGTCTTAATCAAAATAGGCCTAATGACAGGACGGTTCTAGTTGCACTTGATTTGAGTCAAGCTTTTGACACAGTAAATCATGGGCAACTTGTAGCTGATTTGGAAGACTCGTCACTCCCCCCCCCCCCCCTGTCTAAAGCGTTGGACCGCCAATTATCTCAGTGGTCGTCGGTCGTCTGTTGTATTTAGAAACAAAAAATCTAAAGCCAGGAAGATAAAACAAGGGGTACCACAGGGTGGTGTCCTCTCCCCGTTATTGTTTAACTTCTATATTTCGAAGCTTCCTCCTCCACCAGAAGAAGTTACGATTGTTTCTTACGCAGACGATTGCACGATATTGGCAACTGGTACTTCCGTTGATGAGCTGTGCTCCAAAATAAATGGTTATCTCCCCTCTCTAGTCGAGTTCTTCACTGCCCGAACCTTGACATTGTCGCCAACAAAGTCTTCGGCGACCTTATTCACGACGTGGACGGCGCAGGTTGGCATGGAATTAGAAATCTATGTAGGTGATCATAAAATACCTACTGTCGCTCACCCAAAAATTTTAGGAGTGACTTTTGACACCATGCACACTTTCGCTGCCCATTCAGCTGCAATTGTCTCAAAATTACAGAGCCGCAACAAAATCCTCAAGTCACTAGCCGGCAGTACTTGGGGTAAAGACAAAGAAACGTTGTTGGTAACGTACAAGGCAATTGGTCGGCCGATCCTGAACTATGCGTCGCCGATATGGTCGCCGGGGCTTGCAGACGTTCACTGCAATCAGCTTCAGGCCTGTCAAAACACCGCGCTCAGAACCGCTACGGGGTGCGTCCTTATGTCACCTATATCTCATATACATAATGAGGTGGAAATGCTTCCAGTTAGGGAGCATAATGAAATGCTAAACAAGCAGTACCTACTGAACTGCTGTAAACCACAGCATCCCGGTAGACAACTGCTTGAACTCATTCCGCCTCCTAGGACCATAAGGTCGCATCTACGTAAACATTTTGATGAGATCCGTCACTATATAACAACGCCGTTTGATCTACAGGTGCACAAACAGGCTTTGGGGCATATCCATACAACGTCTGTTGGCCATTACTCTGCGCTCTGTCCGCTAAACAATGTCTTACATGCCGCAACACCTGGCATTTCTGAAGAGGAGCGTCATCTTCCTCGAGAGACAAGGGTCACTCTGGCTCAATTACGCTCTGGATATTGTAGTAGGTTAAACTCCTACATATCTAGACTGAACCCTGATGTGCCGAATGTATGTCCGGCATGCGGCTCGTCCCCCCACAATACCAATCACTTATTTTCTTGCTCATTTGAGCCCACTCTTCTAACACCCATCTCTCTTTGGTCCAATCCTATTGAAACTGCTAGTTTCCTTGGACTCCCGTTAGAAGATATTGATGACAATTAGGTTAAGGAAAAATACGCGTTGGGCAGGACTACACATCGTTACAACAACAACAACCATTAGCGTCAGTTCCGATAATAAGAAGACCCATGGAAAAGTTTGCCACCAGGTCTTTTACCTCCCTCTGTGGAGGAGGTTCTTCGGCGTCGTAGGGCATATAGAACGACGCCATCGTCAGGCTGGTACTGTCGACTGTTAAACTGGCAGCTGTAACGTCACCATTGGTATAGTTGGGCAAGAGAAATGCGTTCAGCTCAGAATTAACCAAAATACAGGCTCTAACCCTGCCCCCTCGCTGGCTCGGATAAGCTTAAAACCCTTAGTCCCCAAACCGCAAATCCTAGAGCTGTTGACCCAGGGTTGGAACACATACATTCAACGATTTTTGCAGGGTAGTAGTTTATTTTCTTAGTCTTAACAACCAAATCTCATCAAAATACTAAACAAGTGAAAAATGGAAATACGGCCTTTTGTTTGTTCACTCCTCAATTATTCCATGTAGTAGATATGTATGTCGACAACTTACTTATTAGTGTTCTTCTTGGTGCAATTGAATATTGCATTGAAAGTATAAAAATATTTTAAACAAACAATTTTAAAACCATGTATTTTTTGGCGAATCTGCTTAAATAATTTTTTGCCGTTTTTTTTTATTTTATTGAAAACGGCCAAATCTAGCCAAAAATCGGCAACACTATTGACTTAACCTTAAATTGATTATTGAATATGTTTATTTTTCTTTTAACACAGTGAATCCTGGTGGATGGGCGCCAGCATCTGCATTGCGCGCAGTATACAAACGGGAATATCCTAAGTTCCTTAAACGCTTTACGGGATATGTGATAGATCAATGTAAGGACAAACCAATCATGTTCTGATATACAGAGACACAGAAAATATAATTATATTTAGTAAAGAAGACTCTGTGGTCTGGCAAAGTCATTTCAAATCATGCCTGTTAAATGATATGCCTCTTTTGATTGATAATGAATATTTTAATTGTTTTCAGCCAGCAATAATAACACAGTGCTACCAAAAAGAAACAAGTGAATACACTTTTAAAACGATCTGGTAGAGATTGCTCATCTGGCCAAATTATACACGAAGCACCCTTCAAAACATTTGTAACACCCCCAAAATTTGGTTTTAAGGTCAAAAAACTGTTAATTCAGTTTCTCCGTAAAAAAAATTCGTTAAAAAAAATGTTTTCAACCGATTTCAAAATTCTCCACAATACCCAGTTTCTGTAAAAAATCGACAAAATTATAGATTTTAATGTCGTCACACCCGACTCGATTCAAGATTAAAAAAAAAAAACCTCAAAAGCAAGGGAGAAAATATATCGACAAAATAAAATTTTATTACAGAAACAAAAAAAAATGAGTATGACGTCAAAATGTCGTCAAATCGACTATTTCAGTCGAGACGATCGATCGAATTGAGTTACAGAAACGCAGTACAGTTTTGGATAGAGAAATGTTGACACTTTCGAAATATACATGGGCATTTCCGCAGCACAGAAGCGGAAAATCCAGATATTTTTTTTCCTTGGAACTGATTTCTATAACATTCCGATTATTATAAAAATATGCAATCTTCTTGAAATTGTGTCATGTTGGCCAAATTATATCAACTTGTTAGTACGTATTATTCACTAATGATATCCCGAGCATTAATTTGATAAGTGCTTATCAACAGACTACTTTTTCTTTTGAAGCTGTTCATTAAAATACAAGGTAATTTTATTTCTGCAACGTGAGTCACTACACAGTGGTCCTGAAGGAAGTTTAGGACACACTAAAATGTCAAAAAAAAAAAAAATGCTTAATGCCATCTCTTTCTGAAACAATATATGCTTTTAGAATCCGTTTTAATCAAAATGGTATCTGCTTATTTTCGAAAATGGTAGCAAAAATCTCCATTTTACTTGTTCTGAATGTCAAAATCTGAGGTTTTTTGGATTTTTCTCGAAAACGGTAAGTTTTTTCTAGAAACTACCTGAAATCAAGTTGTACACCTGAAAACTCTACAAAAATGATCAGAACAGTTTTTCCTAAGAGTTACCAGTTCTGAGATATCACGATTGCAGAACTAATTATATGCACATATATAGGTTAGGTTCAAGTGGCTGCCGCAGAGGCACACTTAGGCCAGTTTTGAAAGGCCCGTTGTGATACCACCAACACAAGGAAAGTCAGTCCCGGGACCCAGCCATATGGAAAATCCCTGAGTTGTTGGGATTTTCCACATAGCAGAATCCCGGGACTGACACTCCTAAACCGACACCGTTACTCCTCCTCGAACCACTTAGATGACTTTATGAAGCCCATCAAGTCCTTTATGTCCATTTCCGCGATCTGGCTTAGGCTATCCAGGAACGGAACTCCCAAAAAGCGCGTTCTCGCGCCGCTTAAAGCCGGACAGTTGCAGATGAGGTGCTCCACTGTTTTCTCCTCCTCATCATCTTTGCAACTCCTGCAGCATCGTCGGTAGGGCACACCTAGCCTTTCTGCATGCCTACCAATGAGGCAGTGACCGGTTAATACCCCCTATCAATATGCAGATTTCCCTCCTAGTTAGGGCATAAATGCGTCTAGACCTTTTAAGATCCCATTTTGGCCAGGTTTGTTTCGATATGCGACACCCTGGGGATAGCAGCCATCTTTCGTTGGCTTGACGGAGTGTGTGCTCCTTCAGCATTAGTTTGCATGTGGCAAACGGCATACCTAAGCGCTCTTTATCCTGAAGAACCTGCTTGGTCGTGCCCTGCCTGGCAAGCTCGTCTGCCTTACAGTTTCCCTCAATGTCCCTATGTCCCGGGACCCATATGAGGTTTACGCGGTTCTGTTGGGCCATCTCCTGAAGAGATCGACGACAGCTGAGCGTCAGTTCAGAGTTGAACGTGTATGAGCCAAGGGATTTGATGGCCGCTTGGCTATCGCTGAAAATAGCGATATCTTCTCCGATAACACGTTTGCTTAACCAGGCCGCGGCGTCCAGGATTGCCGAGACTTCCGCCTGGAAGACGCTACAATGATCAGGTAGTCTGAAGGAGAGCTCAAGGTCCAAATCCCTTGAATAAACTCCTCCTCCAACTCTGCCGTCCAACTTCGAGCCGTCGGTGTATATGGAAGTGCCACCATTTGTTTCGGGACACCAATCCTTCCTCTCCCAGTCTTCTCTGCTGGGAATGTTTATTTTGAAACAGCTATCCCCGACTGTAGTAGTCGCACAACGATCTGTGCTTAGAGGGAGAAAGCTGTAAGATTCCAGAATACTGGAGTGTCCAATAGTACCCGCAGCCCAACTGGAGGTTTCTCTTAGGCGCAGAGCTGTGCCGCCGCTGACCGAAACCCTTCCAGATTAAGTGGCAAAATGCCCAGAATGACCTGGAGGGCTTCGTTGGGCGTTGTCCTTAGCGCACCGCTTATACAGATCATATTGGATCTATGGACTTTCCGCAACAGATTCAGGTATGTTGCCTTGCTCAGCGCAGGCCACCATACGACGACTCCATAAAGCATGATTGGGCGAATGATGGCCGTGTAGATCCAACTGCATACTGTAGGGCTGAGCCCCCATTTTTTGCCAATGGCTCTTTTGCATGTGTAAAGAGCGATGCAAGCTTTCTTCTGGCGCTGAAGAACATTCTCCTTCCAATTCAATTTCCTGTCCAGAACTATGCCTAGAAACTTGGCCTTATCCGACAAGCCCAGGCGCGTGCCATCTAGTTCTGGTAGGCTTAGTGGCGGTATTTTGTACCGGTTGGTGAAGAGGACAAGTTCCACCTTCCCTGGGTTGATACTAAGTCCGCAGCGAGAGGACCACGTCGAAACTTCTCGCAGTGCTACTTGCATCAGGTCATACATACGATTTCTCAATGACAGACACTAGGCTGTGCAGAGCGGTTTCTGTTGATTTACCCTTGGTGTATGCATGCTGATAGCTAGAGATAAGGTTGCTATCAATAGTTGTTAAGAGGTAGTCGCTTAGTATCCTCTCAAAGGTTTTTAGTACAAAGGACGAGAGACTGATCGGTCTGTAGTCTTTTGGCTCGTAGTGGGATGCCTTCCCAGCCTTAGGGATAAACACTACCGTGGCGCTTCTCCAGGAGCCCGGAATGTGGTTGAGAGCCAGGCAGGCTGTGAAGAGAAATACCAGCCATTTAGCTGATGTCTCCAACGTGTTTATAAGTTGCGCGGGGATAATCCCGTCCGGCCCGGCAGCCTTATACGGTTCAAAGCTCTTAACTGCCCACCTTACTCTTTCCTCAGTGATGGGTATATTTACTGCCAGGTTTGTTGCAGGTGCTAGTGGTGCATCATGCAGATTCCCCGGAAAATGTGTATTCAAGAGCAGCTCAAGGGTTTCCTCTTCCGTGCTGGTCCAGGATCCGTCAGGTTTTCGCAGATAGCTGATGGTTGTTTGACTTTTCGAGAGGACTCGTCTAAGTCTCGCTGTGTCGTCGACCTTTTCGGCGCCAGTGCAGAAATTTCTCCACGAGGTTCTCTTCGCCTGTCTCAGAGCTTTTTTGTAGGCCCTTAGTTTAGCTTTATATTCGTGCCAATGAGGCTCAGAGCCGAAGCTCTTGGCCTTGTTAAATTGTTTCCGGCATGATATTCGGAGCGAGTCCAAATCGTAGGACCACCAATGTGGCCTGTGTTTACCGCGTGGTTTTGGCACTGGACAAGCCTGTCCTAGAGCATTTGAGAGCGCCGATGTAAATGTAGTAACAAGATCTTCCAGCTCCTCTACTGATGAGGGGGCTTGTGAGGGCAGTACTGGTAGGTCTCTGTCTAATATTTCATTGTGTAACTGCCAATCAGTGTTACGTGGATTGCGCTTCATGATTGGTTGTTCTACAATAAAGTCTAAAACCATTTCTATGTAACGGTGGTCGGAGAAAGAATGTTCTTCCAGAACCCGCCATTTTCTGACCCACTCATAAGCGCCTTCACTACAGATAGTGAGGTCTATGACCTCCCTGCGGGTCTTAGTGATAAAAGTAGGCTCATTACCCACGTTGCAAATCACCAGGTTGGTTGTTAAGAGGTAATCAAACAGAGACTCGCCCCTGGCATTGATGTCGGAGCTCCCCCATTGGACATGGTGAGCATTAGCGTCCGCTCCAATAATAAGATTACCCGTGCAGAAATTTGACACCAGGTCTTTCACCTCCGTTTGTGGTGGGGGTTCTTCGGCCTCGTAGGGCATATAGACCGAAGCCACCGTCAGGCGGGTGCTGTCGACCGTTAGACTGATAGCGGTAATAACCCCATTGGTGTAATTAGGTAGGAGAAAGGAGTTCAACTCAGACTTGACCAGAATACACGTTCTGACTTTGCTCTCCTCGCTGGCTCGAATGAGCTTGAAGCCCTTAGTCCCCAATCCGCAGATTCTCGAGCTATTGACCCAGGGTTCTTGGATGAGGACCACATCCACGTCGCCTTTAGAAAGACGACTACTTAAAGCAGCCGAAGCTACTTTAGATTTGTGCAGATTAATCTGAAGCACCACCAACATGAGAGCGCACAGACTTCCCTGCCGTCCCCATATCGTCGAGGTTTGCCCCATCCCGGAGGTTGCCTATCAACGACGAGTTGTTCCGATTAACTGCCCGATATGGCGTTGCAGGTGTCTTGCTGTCTGTAGCGTTAGATGTTAATCGCTCAGCGTTGGCTGCTACCACCGTGACGTCGAGGGCTTCCTCGTCCTGTAGGCTGTCCTCCATCTCCGAGTTGTTCACAGCACTATCGCCAAGGGACGTGGCGGATAACATGCTTTCCGCATCGGAATCCTCCGCTTCCTCTTCTGGTAATTCGTTTTCCGGTTCCCCCGGAGCAGCCGAGAAGGTAGCGCGCTGTGCGTCACCACGATATACGTGGATAACGATCTGGCCTACGCTGTAATGTACTAGGCCATTGCACCTTTTGAGGGGCTCGATTGACTCTTTATTCATGGTGAACACCACCTGTCTGTCGGGCCCTACCGCATCCCCGACCAGATTGACACTCCAGTCATGCGTTGGCAGGGAAGGATTCATTAGCCGTAGCATCCCGAGAATTCTCTCGGGTTCGTCAGGGATGGCCGGAATCCACGCCCTTGCCCTTGGACGAGCTGGAATGTCCTTCCAGTCGACGACCTCTATCTTTGCGCCCTTGTAGACTTCACCCAGCTTAGCAGCTGCTGCCTTGTACAGTGCTACGGTTTTTGCATCCTCGCATGCGAGTAATTTAATCTGACCCTGGTGCCAACCCGCATCCGTTACTCGCGCCGAACTACCCGGAAACTCTGGAGCAACAATGAGAAGAATGTTGCCGAGTTCATTTCGCACGTAACGCCACCGGTCCTTAGGGATGGCCAGACGGTCATTGACTCGGTAAAGGACGCCTATAAGGATCCTGTCCTTGGTTACCTCAGCAAAACTTAGTTTGCCCGCTCCAGGGGTCTTCTGATGCCGCTTGGGAGTGGGATTTAACTCCAGGTCCGATCTCTGGCGCTTGAAAGGGTTAACTTTTAACCTCTTTGGCATGTACGAATTTTGGAAATCCGGTATCACAGCTTTCGCTAGCTCTACCGATTTACTGGAATTCGGCGACAGCGACTCCTGCGGTACCCCTTCATACCTCTTCAGGATCTTTGCAGCCAATCTTTTCTCGTGGTATGTGAAGCGGCGGGGAGATGTCTCCTGGGAGTGCGGACCCGTAGTTGCCATCGCGGTCGCTCTCCTTGCCGAAATCTCAGTTGCAGCTTCCTTCTCCTTCGAAACTCCGAGGCCAGGTCGTGAGACCGCTGCCACAGACGTAAAGATACTGGTTTTCATATCAGCGGTTGATGGGAGTTTAGCATTCGCCGTTGTCCGCTTAGTTGCGTTGGCAACCGCACTGGTGCTAGCTCCCATCAAGTCAATCTTAGTCGATAGAGGGTTGGTTGACCGACTCGTAGTTGCCATCGCTGTCGATCCCCCCCTTGATTGTGGAACGGAGGTTGTCCTCCGGCGTTGTTGTTGCTTTCTCGCCTGTTCCTCCATAGCTCTCCTTTGCTGAGGAGTGAAATTTGGCGTTGTTTGTTTTTTAGTTTTATCGTATTTATTTGGGTTATTTTATGCACATATATACCACGTATGAACTTATCAGGACTTTTCTTGGAAACGTTACTATATTTAGAAATTTTTTTTTTACCGGGTGTTTGTCACGAGGTTCCCCATCGACAATGAAAGTAGTTGTTTTTGTAAAGCCTATAGTTCTCGAGCTAGAGCCACCTTCTCTCCATTCATAAAATCAAAACTACTAGTATACTAGATATCTTGTATAACATAAGCTCTGACAGAGCCAAATTTTTTTGGAGAGTCTAGGTTTGCCCCCAGAAAGAAAACTGCAAAGGTTCCCATCGATCCCACATCTGGTAAAATACGTATTTGGGGTCAAAGATCCATATTTAAGGGTTCTTTGGGATTATCCTCGGCTTTTTACGCGGAATCACTTTTCTAGCACATATGACATCGATGCAGTTCTCTTTCTGGGGGCAAACCTAAGCTCTCGGCAAAAACTTGGCTCTGTCGGAACTTATGTTATACAAGATATCTAAATTTACCGGACTGAATTACTAGTAGTTTTGGATTTTATGAATGGAGAAAAGGTGGCTCTAGCTCCAGAACCATAGCTTTACAAAAACAACTACTTTCATCGTCGATGGGGAACTTGGTAACAAACAAACTGTAAAAAAAGTTTTCAAAAAATATTAACGTTTCCAAGAAAAGTCCTGAAAAGTTCATACGTGGCATATAATTAGTTTTACATTCGCGATATCTCAGAACTGGTAACTCTTAGAGAAAAACTGTTCTGACCATTTTTGTAGAGAATTTTCAGGTGTACAACTTGGTCTCAGATAGTTTTTAGAAAAAACATACCCCCTTATTCATAAAATATATAAAAGGTTTAATAAGCTCTTATAATTCAAAATTTGTATGAAAATGTAATTTTAAAAAGCTTCATAAACCCATTTTATTTTTTAAGAATATGGGGGTACTGTTTTGAGAAAAATCCAAAAAACCTCAAATTTTGACATTCAGAAAAAGTAAAATGGGGATTTTTGCTACCATTTTTGAAAATAAGCAGCTACGATTTTGATTAAAACGGATTCTAAAAGCATATATTGTGTAGAAAGAGATGGCATTAAGAATTTTGAATTTTTTTATTTAGACATATTTGTTTACAACAATGGTGTTGACAACCCTGCCACCTACCATGAAATGTATCGTATATCGAGACTAGTTTTTCCTTCACTAATATTAATTCGCCATTTAATATCAATCGTTTAACTTTGTAACTTGGTTAGCAGGAGAAACCCGATGTGTAAGAACTAACAATAGTTATTAATTTAATCAATTCATTTATTAATCTGAAATTTCATCATCTTTTCATGTACTGAAATAAAGTTTAAAAGCGAGTTTCATCGAAATATTGGACTTTTATTGAACACGCTATAAAAGCAGAACTCTCCGAAGCAAGGACCATTATAAGTGTAGAGTCGGAGAAATGTGCCTCATGCGGGCGTCCCGAATTCGATCAAATGGTAAAATGTGATGATTGTGACAAGTGGACACATTATGATTGTGCGGGCGTGACTGATGAAGTGGTGAACCATGCATGGAGTTGCGATGGGTGCGCAAGCAAGCGCAAATCGATAGGGCGGTGGTGTCAAAAGCAGCGACTCAAACGACGTCGGCAGAATTGGCAGCTGCGCAGCAACGAACTTCATCGGGAGCAGAGAAAAAGTCTTCAGACGATCAAGTTATGGCGGGAAAATTACTGGCGAGTGAAAAATGTATGGTAGAAAATGTAATTAGCGATATTGGGTAGATTGGTGTTACGAATTCACACCTGGGTGAAGAAACACAAAGCAATTTACGGCTAGAGTGTTTAGAAGAAGAGAAAAGGGCAGAAATGGCGTATGTAGAACAAAAATACGTAATAATGAAAGAGTATCAGAGCGATTCTGAAGAAGACGACTTTCGCTCAGTACAACAGCAGCGGACTATTCAATGGGCAAATAGTCAAGATCTTAAGGGAACTGACTTGGCAAACGGTAATACAAGTAAAAATGATACGCGCGGCGAACGTGAGACTTTCGTATCGCAACCAACTGAATCTGTGGGGCATACACTAACAGCTTTACAAATAAGTTCACGACAGGTTGTGGGGAGTGATCTACCAACATTTAGTGGGAAGCCAGACGAATTGCCACTATTTGTAAGCAGTTTTGAAAATTCTACACGTATATGCAAATTTAGTAACGATGAAAATTTACTAAGCCTTCAGCGTGCTTTAAAAGGTAAAGCTTATGAGTACGTAAGTAGCAAATTAATGATTCCCAGTCTTGTCCCTGAGATAATTTCAACGCTCAAGATGGTTTTTGGTACGCCCGAACTTATTTTTAACAACCTGATGGCAAAGATACGTGCATCACCGGCAGTGAATGTAAATAAGCTTGATTCTTTAATAAACTTAGCTTTGGAAGTAAAAATTTTGGTAGCGACCATTGAGGCATCAGGTTTGACAGCACATTTAAATAATCCCTTGCTGATTCAAGAGTTAACTGAGAAACTGCCGGCCCAAATTCGGCTACAGTGGGCCATGTTTGCACGAAACGAACCTCTCTGTACACTGAAACAATTAAGTGACTCGTTATTTGACATCGCGAGGCATCCAGCAATGTTACTTCGTTACCAACCAAGCTCTTACATGGAGCGACGTAAAACGCAACGCGTCAGTGTACATAACGAAGTAAGAACGTATAAAGCTAGCGAAGGATGTTATTTGTGTGGGGAAGATCATTATATTTCCAAATGTAAGCGCTGTCAAAACCTTGATGCCAGCGAGAAGTGGGAAGAAGTTAAGAGAAGGTTGTGTCGCCGATGTTTAGTAAAACATGATTTCAGAACATGTCGAAACGGAAAGCTATGCGGTGAAAACGGGTCCACGTTCATGCATCACCCAATTTTACACGCTGTCAAGAAAGCGGCTGCTGAAATTAACAAAGCAACAGTAGCAGTGCACCACATGCGCACTTCAAATGTGTTGTTTAGAATTGTACCCATAACAATTTAGGGGAACAATAAAAGTATAAATATTTTCGCATTTTTAAACGATGGTTCTGGACCGACACTAATAGAGGAAAGTATTCTAAATGAACTTGTTATCGAGGGTCGTAAGAGCGAGTGGTGCCTTACGTTGGGCAGATGGAACGATACGAAAAGAAGTGGCTTCGCAAAACGTTAATTTAAATGTGTCACCTAAAGGTAAGACCCACTGTAAATATACTCTTGCCGATGTACGTTCGGTCAAAAAGTTAGACTTACCAAGTCAAACTTTGCACCTTGAAGAATTATCTGAAAAGTACAGGCACATAAGGGAAGTCCCGCTATAATCTTATTACGACGTTGTTCCAAAAATAATAATAGGTGTCAATAACAGAAACTTGTCCATGCCATTAAAATATTAAGAAGACAAAGCTAACGAGCCGGTAGCAACAAAAACAAGGCTTGGCTGGGCTATTTACGGTACGCTTGACAACAGCCGACTGCCACTACATCATCAGTTCCATATTTGTGAGTGCAGTGACGACGTAAGCTTAGAAGGATTGATGCTTGATGCCACAAGATTGGATCACGATCATACCGAAAAGAAAGACCTGATGCCAGTTGAATTAGCATCGAAAGTAAAGCGCAATAGCGATCGGTTTACAGCGAAGCTACTGTGGAAGAGCGATAATGTTGTCATGCCACGTAACTACAATATGGCGCTGCAAAGGCTAATATGTTTTGAAGGAAAACTCCTTAAGGATGAGGAATTGAGGTGTCAAGTTACCAACCACATAAAACAAATGGCGAACAAAGGCTACATTCGTAAACTATCCAAAGAAGAGGCCACTAACGTTGGGCCGCGCAAATGGTACTTACCGATGTTTACCGTAAGGAACCGTAATAAACCTGAAAAAATAAGAATCGCAGCAGCGAGATATAAAGGTGCTTCACTTAACGACCAACTCGACAAAGGTCCTGATCTCATAGTTTCCTTAGCAGGGGTATTATACAACTTTCTAACTAACTAATGGCGGCGATATACCAACAGGTTATCATAACCTCTAACGAGATTTTTAGCCGAGCTTCTCTTTCCAACTTGTGGTGTGTTGCTTTTGAGTTTTTCTACAAGACGGCGGGACCTACAGTTTTTTGCCGACTCCGAACGGCACTTGCAAAGCAAATGAATTTTTTGCTGAGAAGCTTCTCATGGCAGAAATACACCCGGAGAGTTTGCCAAACTACTGCCGAGGGGCGACCCCGTTTAGAAAAATTGTTTTTCTAAATAATTTTTGATGTTACTTTTGCCGGGCATCGAACCGCCACGACTTGGTGTAGAAGGCCGAACACTTAACCGCTGCACCACGGCGGCCGCCAACAACTTTCCCATAGGGAAAATAGGCGTTTGCGGCGATATCAGCGAAATGTTCCACCAAGTGGGCGTGACCAACATATACCAAGACGCGTAACGTTTCCTATGGAGAGATTGTGACCCAACACAACGGTCGGACGAGTATGTATTGCAGGTTTTAAGCTTTGGAGCCAGCTGCTCACCTGTGCTTGCGTTGTATGTTAAATATAAAAATGCTAAAGAGTTCGAAAGCATGTTTCCAAATGCAGCGCGGTGCATAATAGAAAGACATTACGTCAACGACATGCTCGATAGTAAAAATACCGTCGAAGATGCGATTAAACTTGCTAAGGATGTACGTGAAATACCTGCACGAGGAGGTTTCAAAATCAGGAACTGGCTAAGTAACTCGAGAGAAGTACTGAAGGCACTGGGTGAGGGTATCACTGATGACAGCTTTATGTAAAGCAGGCCGCACACTCGACCAAATTTCCGTAGCAGACAAAGTGCTTGGCATGTGGTGGCTAACGCAGGAAGACTGCTTCACATTCAGCATGAAATTTACAAAAGCCAGTTCTGAAATATTACACGGCAAAAGGTTACCTACCAAGCGGGAGCTGTTGAGGCAATTAATGTCCTTTTTCGACCCTCTAGGCTTGCTCTCATATTTTACCATTCACATGAAAATCCTTGTCCAAAACGTTTGGCGTAATCGAACTCAGTGGGACGATATAATGCCAGAGGATCTTGCCGATGACTGGTGGAGATGGTCAGCAGAATTAAAAAAGGTTGAGCGAGTTCGAATACCAAGATGTTACTTTTCACAGCCAAATAGCGAAAGAAACAATGTGCAATTACATGTTTTCGTAGATGCGAGGGAGAAAGCATACGCAACGGTGGCATATTTTAGAATTGCATATACCCAAAGTGTGGAGTTAGCCCTAGTGGGTTCCAAAATAAAAGGTTGCGCCACTTAGGCCAATCTCCGTTCCGAGAATGGAACTGCTCGTTTAGCCGACACAATTATAGCTCACCATAGTTTGGAAATCGAACAAACATTCTTTTGGTCCGATTCAAAAACGGTCCTATTATGACTCAACTCTGATCCCAGAAAATATAAACATTTTGTGAAGTTTAGAATTGCACAGATTCAGGAGTCTACCGAAGTCGCGAATTGGAATTATGTCCCTACGAAGTTAAACGTTGCTGACCTGGCAACGAAATGGAGTCGGTTGCCAGGATTCAACAGAGAATTTGCATGGTTCGCAGGGCCCTCGTTCCTGAACCTGCAAAAAGCGAGTGGCCTGATCAAAATGTAATCAAAGCTGGAGGCCTACAGGTATGCCATGAGGATTTCGAACTGCTGAAGGTCGCCGCAACAATTCAAAAACAAGTTGTCATAGATGCTAGCCGTTTTTCTAAATGGGAGCGTTTAATCATATCACTAGCTTACGTGAAACTGTTCATCGAAAATACGAAAGCAAAGGGAGATCCCAATCGAAACGAATATCCAGTCGAACCAACCAGAGATATGCTAGTTTGGAGTGAGCGACAACTGCTAAAACTCCCGCAAAATGATCAATATGCCAAAGAAATATAGATGCTAGAGAAAACATACACATTGCCAAAAGACAGTTCCCTACGAAAACTTAGCCCTTTTCTAGACGACGAAAAAATAGTCCGCATGCCAAGTCGCCTTGAACATAACGCACAAGTTTCACAAGCCATGAAAAATCCTATAATACTGCTAAGACAACATCGATTCACTTACTTGATTGTAGACTGGTACCATAGGAAGTTCAAACACGTTCATCATGAAACAGTAATTAAGGAAATATTTCAAAAGTACTATATTCCGGGTTTACGTACCTTACTACGGAGTATTCGCTTAAACTGCCGATACTGCAAAATTCAAAATGCACAGCCAATACCCCAGAGATGAGTCCATCGCCAGCAGCGCGAACAGCAATTTACGCAGAGCCCTTTTCACATGTTGGTATTGACTTTTTTGGACCGCTATTTGCAACCATTGGGAGACGGTCTGAGAAGAGGTACGGGGTTGTGTTTACCTGCCTGACATGTCGTACCAAATTGTCACGCCAGAAACGAAACTCAACGACGAGAAGCTCCTAAATTTGATGCTAGAAGTAGAAAGCATCATTAACCAACGACCACTAACCTACCTGTCATTGGAAACAGCCGAGCAGGAGGCACTGACACCCAATCACCTGCTACTGGGTTCATCATCTGGTAATCGACCACCGGGCAAGTTTGACCAGTCAGACGCCTACGTAAAAGGCTGCTGGCGATATACGCAGTACTTAGCACACGTCTTTTGGAAACGATGGGTAGCCGAAGTCCTCCCAGACCTAACAAAACGTACAAAATGGTTTGACAAACCAAAACCAGTCCAAGTTGGGGACATTGTTATAATAGTTGACGGTAACCTGCCTAGGCATTCCTGGCCCAAAGGCGTGGTTACTAACACTGTATTATCCAAAGTCCGCAGTGCCACAGTGAAAACAAAGAACGGGGAGTACCACCGACCTGTAGCTAAATTAGCTATTGAAAATACAGCGGGAATACCGGAGGGAGTGTTGACAACCCTGACACCAACCATGAAATGTATCGTATATCGATACTAGTTTTTCCTTCACTAATATTAATTCGCCATTTAATATCAATCGTTTAACTTTGTAACTTGGTTAGCAGGAGAAAAGCGATGTGTAAGAACTAACAATAAACTAACTAAAGGCGGCGATATACCAACAGGTTATCATAACCTCTAACGAGATTTTAAGCCGACCTTCTCTTTCCAACTTGTGGTGTGTTGCTTTTGAGTTTTTCCTACAAGTTGGCGGGACCTACAGTTTTTTTCCTACTCCGAACGGCACTTGCAAAGCAAATGAATTTTTGCTGAGAAGCTTCTCATGGCAGAAATACACCCGGAGAGTTTGCCAAACTACTGCGACCCCGTTTTTAGAAAAATTCTTTTTCTAAATTATTTTTGATGTAACTTTTGCCGGGCATCGAACCGCCACGACTTGGTGTAGAAGGCCGAACACTTAACCGCTACACCACGGCGGCCGCCTAACAATAGTTATTAATTTAATCAATTCATTTATTAATCTGAAATTTCATCATCTTTTCATGTACTGAAATAAAGTTTAAAAGCGAGTTTCATCGAAATATTTGACTTTTACTAAACTTCATTGTAACTGCAAGCTTGAAGCCAAGAAATAATAATTTTTGTTTTTCAACAAATTTCTTTCATTATTGCTGTTGGTATTTTTAATTTTAATAATTCATATTAATAATTCAAATTTTTGGTTAGAATAGAAAAAGTTAAGTTTTTGGGTCACACGCTATAGCTTCATAGATCGATTTCGGGAGTTGCTAGTTCCACTCATCAGTGTGATTTAGGCAATTCGTCTCTAACCTACCGGCTAGTTAAGTGTTTTTTTTGTGAACGCCTTAAACACCCTTTTCTATTCTTGGTTCTTGCCAACTGGTTTATTAATGGCAGCGACATATAAGTCAACACGGTCTAATGCTTAGTAAACTGCTTAGACTGTGTTGTCGCATTCGTTTCCGCTATTAAGCGATACCCGATACATATACACAAGTCGAACCATGGGAATTGCTGATCCGGCATACTCCCAAGCAAATATCAATACCGTCGATATCAACAAATAGCGGCGGCAATGGACAACACTATAAGCTGCAAGCGCGACGACAGCGTTACACAATTAAACGATACCCGAAACCTCCACTTGTGGAATCGATCCAAAATAAACAGGTCGAACCATGGAAATTGCTGATCCAGCATACTCGCAAGCAAATCATCATCATCATTTATTGGCGCTTAACCGCCTAAGCGATTTTGGCCGTCGCATATCAAAGCATGCCAGTCATTCCTTTTTAGCGATAACTGACGCCAATTGGAAACCCCAAGGGAGTTCAAGTCATCCTCCACCTGTTGTTTCCATCTCAGTCGAGGCCTCCCCCTTCCTCTGCTGCCGAATTCGGGTGACGATTGGAAAACCTTCTGGGCTGGAGCTTCTTTGTCCATTCGCATGACGTGACCCAGCCAGCGGAGCCTTTGGGCTTTAATTCGCTGGACTATGGTCAGATCTGCGTAAAGCTCGTACAGCTCATCGTTAAATCTCCTTCGATACTCGCCGTCGGCATCACGGGAAGGACCATAAATCTTCCGGAGAACTTTTCTCTCAAATACTCCAAGGGCCATCTCATCTTCTCTTGACATTGTCCATGAATCTGAGCCATACATCAGGACAGGTATGATGAGAGACTTATAGAGCGCGATCTTTGTTCTTCGAGAGAGGACTTTACTTCTCAATTGCCTACTCAGTCCAAAGTAGCACTTGTTCGCAAGAGTGATTCTCCGTTGGATTTCTAGACTGATATTATTTTCGGTGTTAATGCTGGTTCCCAAATAGACGAAGTCCCTCACAGTTTCAAATTTGTAACTATCAACAGTGACGTGGCTGCCAAGGCGCAGGTGCGCCGATTCTTTCTTTGATGACAGCAAATACTTCGTCTTGTCCTCGTTGACCGCAAGACCCACTTTTTTCGCTTCTTTATCCAGTCCAGAGAAGGCAGCGCTTACGGCGCGGTTGTTAAGGCCAATGATATCAATATCATCGGCATACGCCAGCAATTGCACGCTCTTGTAAAAGATTGTACCATTGCGGTTTAGCTCTGCTGCTCGAATTATCTTCTCCAGCATCAGGTTGAAGAAATCGCACGAAAGGGAGTCGCCCTGTCTGAAGCCTCGTTTGGTTTCAAATGGCTCAGAGAGGTCCTTCCCGACTCTGACGGAGCTGTTAGTATTGCTCAACGTCATTTGGCAAAGCCGTATAAGCTTTGCAGGAAAGTCAAATTCAGACATGGCGGCATACAGGCAACTCCTTTTTGCGCTGTCAAAAGCGGCTTTGAAATCGACAAAGAGATGGTGTGTGTCGATTCTTTTATCATGGGTCTTCTCCAGGATTTGGCGTATCGTGAAAATCTGGTCGATGGTAGACTTACCAGGTCTAAAGCCACACTGATAAGGTCCAATCAGCTTGTCTACGATGGGCTTCAGTCTTTCACACAATACGCTAGAAAGAACCTTATACGCGATATTAAGAAGGCTGATTCCGCGGTAGTTGGTGCGGTTAGCGGGATCGCCTTTCTTGTGGATTGGGCAGAGCACACTTAAATTCCAATCTGGAGGCATGCACTCGTCTGACCATATTCTGCATAAGAGCTGATGCATGCTTTTTACCAGCTCTTCGCCTCCGTGTTTGAACAGCTCGGCGGGTAGTCCGTCTTTTCCAGGCGCTTTGTTGTTTTTCAGCCGGGATATAGCTATCCTCACTTCATCATAGTCAGGTGGTGGGACGACTTTTCCATCGTCAGGGATTGGGGTATCGGGTTCGACGTCTCCCTCGCAATTTAGCAGTGAGGAGAAGTGCTCCCTCCATAATTTAAGTACACTCTGTACGTCGGTTACCAGGTCGCCATTATTGTCCTTACAGGAACTTGCCCCGGTCTTAAAACCTTCCGTCATCCGCCGGATCTTTTCATAGAATTTTCGGGCATCATTCCTGTCAGCCAGCATCTCAAGCTCCTCACACTCACGCCTTTCGGTCTCACGTTTCTTTTTTCTGAAAAGGCGTCTCTCTTCCTTCTTTGCCTCACGATAGCGTTGCCATACACTGCGGGTTGCGCCCGTTCGCAACGTCTCCCTGTAGGCAGCGTCCTTTTTGTCCGAGGCAGTGCTGCATTCCTCATCGTACCAGTTGTTTTTGCGGGCTCGCTGGAACCCTATAGTGGCCTCAGCGGCGGTACGTAATGAGTGAGAGATATGCTTCCATTGCTCGGTTGCATCGTTAGGTCGAGGATTGCTCTCCGATAGCAGGTGTGAGAGTCGAGTGGAGAAATTGTCAGCTGTCTGTGTCGTGCGCAGCTTCTCGACGTCAAACTTTCCTTCCGTTACTGTGCGCACTTTCTTTGCTACACAGAGGCGTGTGCGTATCTTGGCTGCAACAAGATAATGGTCCGAGTCGATATTGGGACCACGAAGGGTACGCACGTCCAGAACGGTGGAGCTATGTCTGCCGTCGATCATGACATGATCAATCTGGTTTCTTGTTCTTTGATCAGGAGACAGCCATGTGGCTTGGTGTATTCGTTTATGCTGGAACCTGGTACTACTGATGACCATATTGCGAGCAGCAGCGAAATCAATCAACCTAGTGCCGTTGGGGGATGTTATATCATGGAGACTAAATTTTCCAACTGTTGGACCAAAGACTCCTTCCTTGCCCACCTTCGCATTAAAGTCGCCGAGCACGATTTTGATATCATGTTGGGGGCAGCGATCATAAGTCTGTTCAAGTTTATCGTAGAAGGAGTCCTTCTCTGCGTCGTCCGTCTCCTCAGTCGGCGCATAGGCGCAGATAAATGTTATGTTGAAAAATTTCGCTTTGATGCGGATCGCAGCGAAACGCTCGTCCACGGGGGTGAACGCTAGTACTTGGCGGCGAAGTCTCTTTCCCACCACGAATCCTACACCACGCGCTTTGCCGCGTGTCTGGCCACTGTAGTATACGTCACAAGGTCCGATGGTCGTCTTTCCTTGTCCCGTCCATCGCATTTCCTGCAGGGCGGTGATGTCAGCCTTTGCGTTAACGAGGACATCAACCAGTCGGGCAGCGGTACCGTCCCTTGAAAGGGTCCGGACATTCCCGGTACATGCCCTAATATCCAAATCATTATGCCTTATTCGTTTTGCCGGGTCGTCAACATTAAAGGGGGTTCTCATCTCGCAAGCAAATATCACCAGCAAATAGCGGCGGCAGCGAACAGGGGTGTAAAAGTAGGTCGCCTCCCAGTTGGTGCACCCTGGGTAACGCTAAATGACCTACATGGCCTACACGGCTAGTTTCTTGTATTGCCGGTTCCACGAGTGCTGTACCCATCGTGCCGAAACGACCCGGGCAGTTTTCTTATATCGACCCGGCCAAGAGCAATACACTCGGGGTGACCCTGTCTGACATTTAGGCAGGGCTACACCTCGCTACAACAACAACAACACTATAGCTGCAAGCGCGACGGCAGCGACGACGACGGCGATGGCTATAGCTCAGGGTAGAAATAACTTAGGGCAGATTAGTTAGTTCAGTTCTTAGAGAGACTAAATAAAGCACACAAGTGCCAAAAAAGATATTTGTCGCCCAACCGCGGTTTAAACCTGCGACCACTGAATCAAGTCAATAATTTGAAAGAGGCACTACTGAATCACGGAATCAAGTCAATAAATTGAAAGAGCCACAACTGAATCACGGAATCAAGTCAAATAATTTGGAGGGTTTTTTAACACAATTATGGATAGCTTAATACTTATTGCGTAAGTAGAGTGCTAATTTTTTTTTTAAGTGATAAATTGTGGCAGTATTGTACAAAAAAAAGTTAAGTATTGAGCCTTGCTAGTAATAAAAGAGCTGCAAGAAAAGATTGGCAACTGAAATTTTTCAATCTAATTTACAGTCTCGTGGTTTGCTTTGTTTGTTTTGTCTGTTATTTCTTTGATGAGCGATAGTGAAGGTTCAGTAGAGGACTTATTAAAAAGGATTATAACTTGCTGGTTTCGAGGAATAGGAATACAAGTGTAATGGACGCAAACCAAATAACTGCTTTAGTACAGGCTACCGTAACTGGCGCACTGCAACAGCAACAGGAGTCCTTTGAACAAAGATTAACCCGACTGACAGAGCAGATTACCACCTTAACCACAGTGAAAAAGCCACGTACGTACGAGCCTGTGAAAATCATTTCAGGCACTAAATGCGAAGAACCTCTAGACCTGGTGAAGTCATTTCCAGAGTTTGACGGTCAAGTCAGCACCTACGTTTCCTGGCGTCAGGCCGCCCACACGGCTTATGAGGTGTTTAGAAGCCATCAGGGCAGTTCTAGACACTACCAGGCCGTGGGGATAATTAGAAATAAGCTGAAGGGTTCCGCTGATGCCGTTTTAGTATCTTTTAATACGGTGCTGAATTTCCAAGCGGTTATTGCTAGCGATCGGATACGAAAAACTGTTGTTCCATGAGTGCATGAATGTAAATTTCATTGATATGAGAAGTGAGGAAATTCCGTCTTGTGTCCGAAATCATTTCCTTAAGATGATAGAAAGTAGGAAGAGGGCCTTCGCAGACCCAAACGAGTCCCTTCCTTTCAATACAAATATAGTTGCTACCATAAGAACAAAAAACGAAGAGCCGGTATATTCTAGGCTCTACCCATACCCTATGATTGTGGCCGAATTCGTCAACAAGGAGGTGGCCGATTTGCTGGCTAACGGCATCATCCGCCCTTCCAGATCACCTTACAATAACCCGATTCGGGTTGTTGACAAAAAAGGGATAGATGACATAGGAAATAAAAAAAGGTTAGTGATTGATTTTAGGAAACTAAATTAAGTCACAATTGAGGACAAGTATCCGATGCCTAATCCAATGGTGATATTGTCAAACCTAAAAGGAGCACAATACTTCACCACACTTGATCTGAAATCTGGATTCCATCAGATTGAGTTGATAGAGAGAGACAGAGAAAAAACTTCCTTCTCTGTAAACAACGGCAAATACGAATTCTACCGCCTGCCTTTTGGACTTAAAAACGCCCCCAGTATCTTTCAGAGAGCAATCGATGATGTTCTGAGGGAGCAAATTGACAAGACCTGCCATGTTTATGTCGACGACGTAATTATCTACTCAAAAACTGCAGAAGACCATTTAAGGGACATTGAATGGGTTCTGCGTAGGCTTTGCGAGGCCAATATGAGAGTCTCAGTGGAAAAATCAAAGTTTTTCAAAACTGAGGTGGATTACTTGGGCTTTGTTGTATCAAGAGGGGGAGTAAAAACAAACCCTAATAAGGTTCACAGCATGAAATGCTATGAGCAGCCAACCACTCTCCGGGGGAAAATGGCAAAGTAAGTGCCGCTCAGTCTAAAAAAATTCAGATTCAGTTAACACCAGAAGGTGTAGAAGCATTCAACAAACTTAGAGAAATTTTGGCATAAGAAGACGACACATTAACATACTCAGATTTCACAAAACCTTTTGACTTGACGACTTATGCGTCTTCAAGAGGTTTGGGAGCAGTACTTTCACAGGAAAAGAAACCCATTACCATGATCTCAAGAACTCTAAGAGATAGGGAAGAACATTTGGCAACAAATGAAAGAGAGCTCCTGGCAATCGTGTGGGCCCTCAACAACTTGAGAAATTACTTGTACGGTGTAAACCAGTTGAACATTTTCACCGACCACCAGCCTTGGACATTTGCAGTCTCGGATAAAAACCCTAACGCGAAGTTCAAACGAAGGAAATCTCTAATAAAAGGCTTCAATGCAAGAATTTTTTATAAGCCTTGGAAGGAGAACCATGTTGCCGACGCATTGTCGAGACAACACATGAATATGGTGGAGGTTGTAATGGAAGCAAGCTCTGACTGCGCCACCGTGCATAGCGAAGAGTCCCTGACCAATACCATTGAAACAGTGGATAAGCCTGTTAATTGCTTTAGGAACCAAATTGTACTCCAGGAGTGCGAAAGTCCGGCAAAGCAAACCTTTATCTTGTTCGGTTCGAAGACTAGACATATTGTTTCATTTCGTGATGCAGATTCGCTAATAGACACACTACAGGAAGTAATTAATGATGGTGTGGTTAACGCAATTCACTGTAGCCTACCAGTTCTGGAGAAGACTCAGCACCGACTGGTGGAGCTTCATCCAAACGTGAAGTTCCGCCACATTGAAAAGATGGTAGCTGATGTCTTTGGTGAAAGTGACCAACATGAGATTGTTGTTGCTGAACATAACCGAGCATATAGGGCTGCGCAGGAAAACGTGAAGCAGATCCTGGCTGATTATTATTTTCCAAAGATGGATAAAAAAGCAAGAGAAGTGGTGGCAAACTGCCGAATCTGTTCAAAGTCCAAATACGACCGCCATCCAAAAAAGCATGTCATTGCGGCAACGCCGATACCATCTCACATTGGACAAATATTACACATAGATATTTTCTCTACTTATCAAAAATATTTTTTAACTTGCATCGACAAGTTTTCGAAATTTGCAATAGTGCAGAAGATCGCATCGAGAACGATCATTGTCATAAAACCGCCAATTTTACAGATAATAAACATCTTTCCAAACGTCAAAACAATATATTGTGACAACGAAAAGTCGCTTAACTCGCATACCATAAAATCAATTCTGTTGGATTATAATAATGTAACAATCGCAAATGCACCCCCGCTTCATAGTACCTCAAACGGGCAAGTGGAGCGTTTCCACAGTACTTTAACCGAGATAGCTAGGTGCCTTAAACTGGAAAGAAATCTTAGTGACACCGTTGACCTAATTTTGCTGGCTACTATAGAATATAATAAATCCATTCACTCAGTAATCAATCGATGTTCTTTACTCGGGTTCAACCAATGCTGTGGAATCAATCCGAGACCGCATTGAAAAAACACAAGCCGCTGACCGCGATTATCATAATAAAAACCGTCAGGATATGCCATATAACGCCGGCGACAGGGTCCTGGTGAAGGTAAATCGAAGGCTGGGAAATAAGCTCTCAGCATTGTATGTAGAGGAGGTAGTTAAACAGGACCTAGGCACCACCGTTCTTATAAAGGGGAGGAGGATCCACAAAGACAACCTTCGGCCCCCTTGATGGACCAATTCACTAATTACCACCTTTCTTTAATTGCAGGATAATAATATTGGCATTCCCGACGACAACAACTTTGACAGAAAAACTCACAGACTATACTAACGCCAACTACATCCCGATTGTGGACGGGGAGACAATAGTATGGGAACATTACGGATACTTGACACACTTCACTAAATTGATTTTATACGAAACAATGAACGATGAGACGAAGGAACTAATTACTTTATTCCCTCAGTCGCATATGAGACAGCTGCTCGACGCGGATATGAAACACATCGAAACACTGCTGCGAACCGTCGATGTTCACCACCGGCAAGCATGAAGCTTGAATTTTTTGGGTACGGCACTCAAGGTCATTGCCGGCACCCCCGACTTCGATGACTATCAGAGACTCCAGATGAAACAGGACATACTTGTTGACTCGAACAACAAACAGTACAGGATAAACACCCACATTCAGCAAAAGATTTTGGAAATAACAGATAAAATAAACAAAATTATTACCTCTACTAAAAAAGAGAAAAAAAATACAGGCCACTTATATGAAACAATACTAGCAAGAAATACGATAATAACTCTAGAGCTGCAAGCTGTCACAATTTCAATAACATTAGCCAAACTAAATTTGGTTAGTCCTGTAATATTGGACAGCAGCGATATAAACAAAATAATCAACGAGCACTCGACTAACGTATCAACAATGGAAATATTAGGAATGTCTAGAATTAAGGTATTACAGAATATGGACAATTTGTATTTCATAATAAAATACCCCATACCTGGATAGTTTGCAAAAAGCTTAGCCTATTCGCCGTACAACACCACGGGCTAGTACTTAATTTTGGAGACACAAACACCGTTGCTGAATGCGGCAGCAAAGCACATGCCGTAAAATGCGAAAAATCAACCTCTGCCACCTTCTGTAAAATGCTGAAAACCATTACTTGCGGGCAACAACTCATCTCGGGAGAAACGGCAAATTGCTCTACCACAGCAAACCACGAGAGGGACATCAATGAGATTGACGATGGAATAATTATTATTAATAATGACACGGCCGTAATAAAGGGCGAGACCGGTAGCTTAAGAATCGTCAAAGGGACTTATTTACTAACCTTCGAACAGCAGGTGACAGTAAACGGTATCGAATTCCGAAATCGAAACAATGCCATCACACGCACCCCCGGAAATTCGACTGCCCAAAAGATCAACCTGGTGGGACACTTGGGGTCTCTGAGCCTTAATTACCTCCAGGAAATGAATGTTGAAAACATCAACCGCATAGACGCTTTGCGACAAGTGATCAGTTTAAAGACAGCGGCTTTCGTTGTTGCAGTGACAACCATTACTGCCCTCCTAGTGATCTGGCTGATCCTAAGCATCCAAGGAAAACGTTCCGCAAAAAAGATGATGGATCTTGCTATACGGAAAATTACTGAGAGGATCGCGGACGACCCTCACTTCGGAGGGGAGGAGTTAACACGGTCTAATGCTTAGTAAACTGCTTAGACTGTGTTGTCGCATTCTTTTCCGCTATTAAACGATACCCGATACATATAAACAAGTCGAACCATGGGAATTGCTGATCCGGCATACTCGCAAGCAAATATCAATACCGTCGATATCAACAAATAGCTGCGGCAATGGACAACACTATAAGCTGCAAGCGCGACGGCAGCGTTACACAATTAAACGATACCCGAAACCTCCACTTGTGGAATCGATTCAAAATAAACAGGTCGAACCATGGGAATTGCTGATCCAGCATACTCGCAAGCAAATATCACCAGCAAATAGCGGCGGCAGCGAACAACACTATAGCTATAGCTCAGGGTAGAAATAAGTTAGGGCAGATTAGTTAGTTCAGTTCTTAGAGAAACTCAATAAAGCACACAAGTGCCAAAAAAAAGTATTTTATATATATCATGTTTCACGAAGGTGTTGGGCTTTTGTTGTTTTGTCAGTTCGACAAATGCGAATGCGTTTTTTATTTAGTTTGTCCTAAACTTCCTTCAGGACTACTCTGACTAAAATGAATGTTTTTGTCGATGGGGAACTTCGTGACAAACAAACTGTAAAAAAAGTTTTCAAAAAATATTTACGTTTACAAGGAAAGTCGTGAAAAGTTCATACGTGGCATATATGTGCATATAATTAGTTTTACATTCGCGATATCTCAGAACTGGTAACTCTTAGAGAAAAACTGTTCTGACCATTTTTGTAGAGAATTGGTCTCAGATTTTGATTAAAACATGCTCTAAAAGCATATATTGTGTAGAAAGAGATGGGCCACTCTGACTAAAAAGAATTTTTTTGCTTATAAAACGGAGATGTTCATTAGAATTATATAAAAAATCACATGACGGGTCGACCCTTTCACCATTATGTTTCCTCTTCGCTTCAGATCATAAGGGTTCGTTTTTATTCGCGATTTTTTGGTGTAACGCGAGTGACGATTTGCATTCAAGTTTTTTCAAATAAAAGCTAAATAACAAAATTTTACTAATATTTACTAAGCTTGATAACTATATGGCCGTCATAAAAATTAACTTGCACCAGAAGGTCAAAAACCACTTTTTGGTCAATATTTGGGGTAACGGTGATTTTGCAAATTATTAATTTTTATATTTTCTAACACCTATTTTATTGATGAAGATCGATATATGGTAGTCAGAATCAACCAATCTCAATTTTTGCGAGATTTGCAAAGGGTAGTTTGCTAAAACATCAGCGATTAAAACGGTTTCTTCCCCAAAAATGCGTGGAAAATTGTAAATATGTATATGGGTGTTTCCGAAAATGGGGAAAAGAGAAAAATTTGAAAATGCCTCTAGGCCAAGCTTTTTGATAACATAATATATGCACGTATGGGACGCATCCATCCCTACATACAAAAATATTAATTTATATATGGCCAATTCTACAGATGCTAACGTTACACACGCATGGAGTTTTTAATTAGTTTATACGAAATAATAACAAAAATGTTAGAAAAGTCCAATGTTCTGCTACTTGTGTTATCAGGTAGACCTATACCTTCATTTTAACAGTTAAATTTGTTTGATGGCTACATACCGTAAAAGTTATAAGCGCGTGAATCGCACTGCTAACGTTACATAATTTGGATCATGTTTGGTTTAATTCCTGCGAACTTGCTGAGACAATCATCCCAATTTTACTTCATGTTATGGGTGTGTTCGAGCCGCAATTGTTGCGGCAGTGTTACTTTTTATGACAGAGCATCACGTTCTTCGGCAACGTTTTGGCAAAATTTGCAACGTCGCGCGTTCGTTGAATAAAATGTTGACAATCTGTTGCGCATCACAAGGTCATCATGCGCAACATGAAAATAAAGTATGCAATCATTGTTGCATATAGTCATCTAAGTATCAGCATCATTGCATCAATAAAGTAACATGACTGCAATATTGCAGTAATATTGAGCGGCTCGAACACACCCTATATAGCAAGGATGTCACAAGGTAATGGCCTACCGTTTTACCAAAATCTTAAGGATTTTGAACGTATTTTAACAAAAGAAAGGCACTGCCTACGTTACGAATAGTACTGCTAACGTTACACGTGCGAAAACTGAGTATCTCTACATATGGGTGTTCCCGAAAATGTGTCAACCAAAGAGAATAATTTGAAAATGAATCTAGGCCAAACTTTTTGATACCAATTTGTAGGCACGTATGTCACATATCACCTTGCAAAATTTGATACTATCATCAATAATTTTTTTGTAGCTGAGTAGTTATGACTTTTGAAATGCCTCTGTGAATATCCTACAAAAGCGCCTGGCAAAAAATTACTTATACAAGTACTTAGCCATAAGTCGGTCCTATACCGCTTATTAATACGCCAAATCATATGTAAAACGAATGCAAAAGAAGTGCTTTTTTTAATCGTTCGGATGCAAAATAACTTTATAGTAAATAAAAACATACCTTTTAAATTTCATTCAGTTTCTGATGCTCTTTCCGGTCGCAAAAAATTTGTTCCCCAAGTTAGAAGGACTCCCGAATTTAAGTGTATCAAATACTGGATCGTCCGAACGAGAAAAAAAAAAATTCTCAAGATAATTGTATGGACAACTTCAAGTTAGTATTCCAAATTGAGATATGATGGGCCTATCCGTTTAGGAAGCAACTTGACACAGCCCTACATACAAAAGTTTTAGTTTATGTATGTGTATTAGGATAATTTAAAAAAAAATTTTTTGGGTGTTATCCCCTCCAAAGTTGGTAATTGATAAGAAACCCTTGCGAAAAATTAGCTCTTTAATTAACCCTCGCAGTCAATTACTAACTTATAACCAAAAAAAAAATTGTTACGTTTTTAGAATCACCCTAATGTATGTCATTGTGGTGTTTAGAATGTTTAAGTAATGTACATTTCTGCTTCAATATATCAATTACAATAAAATATGTGCTCAATATTTTTGTTGCTGTGAAAAAAGTTTATGTTTTCCTTTGGAACAAAACTGGAACGTCCGCACGGGCAGGCCCGGCAGATAATCTGGGTATGGTGGGTAGTACTACCCACTCGGAAACTTTCGGGTGGATATTTAACCACCCGGGATTTGACAAAATTTTTCAAATTTTTCCACGTGAAAGAGCGCTCTGTTTATGCGCTCCGCATGAGCAAACTTCGAAGTTTGTTTATTTTCTCTGCTCAGATACCTGGCGCCCTCTGGTTGTAATCAGTCTTACTGGGATATCGGGGGCTATGTCCCAGCTGACCTACTTTACCCTACACTCGTGGGAATTTAATGGACCAAACGAAGGAAAAAACTTATACAACAGATCATGATAAATCTGAACTGCTCTCAAGTTATCAGGCCAGTTCTGGCCTTTCGGTTAGTACCGAATCAAAAACTGAAGCCACAGGCATGGCGGGGCTGAAAAAGCCCCCCCCCCCCTGCAAAACGCAAGCACTTGAATGGTGCTGCTCGCAAGCGTCTTAAGAGACTCCTAACTAAGGGTATCAAATACGAAAACGCCTTAGAATTGGCCAAACAGCCACAAGGCCCGGCACAAAGGTAGGCGACCAATAAAAGGGGGCGATCCAATGGTACGACCCCACCAAATTTCCAAAAGAGGACAAGGCAGTTGCCTCCTCCTGATGGCGAGGCAGCCAGTGCCTCAGTAACCGCGGCTCACCCTGATTGTGTGTCGTCAGGATCTTTTCGAGATGCCCTGACCACTATCAAGCTAGGTATAATCCCACAAGATTATCCTACTACCATCTGGTCCCCTGAACAAATGAGGATCGTAAGGAGGGGCATTCTGAATGAAGTGTTTAATAAAATGCTGCACAAGCCGATTCGCTTTTCTGTGCACACACTGTGATTCAGTGTTATTGTCGATGTTACTTTTGATTCGATTCGGAAAACGATCAGCATTCACTCGACAACAAACGCTAACAAGAGTTGAGTGGCAAGGAAACTGCGCGTTTGAGTTTGATCATGCATGCTTTGTTTTGTTGTTATTTAAATTGCCTTTCGGGTAATGAGTGAAGTAACAATTACAATAGAATGAAATGAATGGCTCGAGTCGGTTCCCTATGTACAGTCACTTCTCAGAGCAGAAAACCCAGGACATCGCCATGGATCTCTGCGCAGTGGAACCACCCGGGGTTTTACCTCGGCCAAGGACTGTCACTTTCAATGTAACCCTGTTTAGTATGTTTTGTCCCATTCCGAAACTATCATCCCCCCCCCTTGCAGCAGGGCTGCAAGATATTCTATTGTTACGGGCGGGCGTTGAGCCGAACCCCGGACCAAAAGAATGGATATGCAGTGTCTGTTGCAAAAAGATATATATTAAACGGTCGCATTCTGTGCAATGCTTCTCGTGTAAGAGATGGCTCCATAAATCTGGATGTTCAGGGCTTAACCTTAACATCCACAGACCCCGTACTTTCTTTAGTACTTTCGTGGCCCCTTGTTGTTTGCGCCCTCGGGCGTCCCGCCGTAAGCGCCGTTCAAGCGCACCCCTACCGCCACTTTCTAGTAGCAATACTAATAGTAATAATAATAATGTCTTAACGACTAGCAGCACTTCTGCTATACCCGCCACACAAACTCCAGACTGTTGCTCGTGTCTTATGGCGTCAACATCACGCGCAGCAGCTCAACACTCTCGCTCCCACAGGAGCAGTTTAGACATGAGCAACTCCGAGCACCAGTCTCTCTCTGTTTTTATGTCACACGCCCCCTCCCGTTTAAATTCTCACGTGAGTCAGGATCAACATCTTCTCGCACCTGTCTCTACGTGTACTGTTTGTCGGCTAAGATTATACACGCTCGCGTCATCGGTCAAATGCAATAACTGCTTAGGCCAATGCCACGTACATCTATGCTCTGGGCTCGCTAACAGGAACCTCTGGACGGATGCGTTCATCGCACCATGCTGTAACACACCTCAACCTACGACGCCAGCCAACCCGGCTACACCTGGTCCACAGATAACTAGGCTGAGGCACAGCCTTGGTCTTAGCCTACCAACACCTGGGCGAACGCATCCGTCTCTCGCGCCTATGGTTAACTCGACATCGACCCCACCGGCGCACTTCCAAATCTTACAGCACAACTGTAACGGATTAACTGGTAAGATCGCAGAGATAACTAATTTGATGACGCAATATGACATAAAACTTGCCGCAGTCCAAGAAACCAAGCTCAGTCCTAGGTCGGACCTCATTACCTATGGCGGATATAACATCCACCGGAAAGGCCGTCATAGAGTAACAGGAGGTCTGGGAGGTGGTCTAGCGTTCATAATGCACAACTCTGTACAGTATCATCTATTTGATACCGACATCGAAGGCACGGATGATATCTTAGAAAGCCAAGGTATTGCCATCCGTACAGGAGATGTCGATCTGCAAATCATTAATATCTACATACCCCCGTCTCAAGTTGCCCCACCGGTTATCACCCCGACATTAGCTTGCTATTACGAGGAGATAACCGCGTGATCCTGGGCGACTTCAATGCGCACCACGACATGTGGCACTCAAACTTGCCAGCAGACAATAGGGGGTATGTACTTGCAGAACAAATAGATGATACGGCTTTCTGTACATTGAACGGAGACGCCCCAACGAGAGTATCGGGTAACTGCTATAGTTCGCCAGATATTTCTATCGTAAGTGCAGGACTATTGAACAACACCAATTGGCGACCCATACTCACGTTGGCGTCTGACCATCTCCCAATAGTCATTACCATCGAACGACCGACGGACTTTATTACACCTGAGCATGGTACATATATTAACTTTACCAAGGCGGACTGGGACAGTTTTCAGACATATACGGACGAATCCTTGGCTGCTCTATCCATTCCTACGGACGTGCGCAAAGGCGAACGAGACTTCCGCAACATCATTGACTCGGCCTCTAAACGCTTCATTCCTGCGGGTCGAATATCTCAAATAAGACCAAATTTCCCCGCGAAGGCAGCGGCCATGGCTAGAGAAAGAGATGAAGTGAGAAGTCTCAATCCCGCAGACCCCCGTATAAAGGATCTCAACGCGGAAATTCGTAGGTTGGTCGATAAACATAAACTGGCCAAATGGAAACAACACCTAGAGCAATGCAACCTCTCTGATGGTGTTGGCAAATTATGGACTACGGTCAAAGCTCTATCTAATCCAACGCAACACAAGGATAAAGTAGGTATTACTTTCGGTGACAGGGTGAAGAAGGACCCTAGGGGATATGCGAACTCCTTCTGTAGACAATTTGTACTACATTCCCCGCCCGATAGAGCTAAACGTAGAACCATGCGACAGGTGCGTAAATATAAAAACCAAAATACGCCCATTGTCATCACTTCTGAGGTCAAGGAAGCCATCAGACAGGCTAAGCCCTCAAAATCCATCGGCCCCGACGGCATTGCCATGAAGATGCTGAAACAGCTAGGCCAGGAGGGACACAAATACTTAACGGCTCTATTCAGTCTTTCACTGAACACTTTTGTCATTCCTGAAATATGGAAAAAGGCGAGAGTGGTTCCATTACTAAAACCTAGAAAACCGGCAAACATAGGCGATTCATATCGTCCTATATCACTTTTGTCACCGGTAGTGAAGACGCTAGAGTCCATTTTGCTCCCGTATTATACTGCAAATCTGCACCCGGCTAGTCATCAACATGGCTTCCGTAAGCTGCACAGCACCACCACCGCACTCAATGCCATTACAACTCAAATAAATAGCGGCCTAAATCAAAACCAACCAAATCACAGGACTGTGTTAGTGGCACTTGACCTGTCGAAAGCTTTTGACACAGTCAACCATGCCACTCTCATACAAGATCTGTTTGAGACACAGATACCTGATGGTTTAAAGAGATGGACCGCTAATTATTTGAATGGACGGCAGGCGTCGGTTAACTTTAGAAACGCAACATCAAAACCTAGACGTATTAGACAGGGGGTGCCAAAGGGTGGTGTCCTATCCCCGACACTGTTTAATTTCTATCTATCGAAGGTGCCCCACCACCAGAGGGCGTCTCCGTCGTTACCTCTGCGACCTTTCCAGGTTTTTCACTGAGCGAGATCTGACAATATCTCCGACAAAATCAACGGCGACGCTTTTTACGACATGGACGCACCAGGTGAGAAATGAATTAGACATTTTCGTTGATGGCACTAAGCTACCAACTGTCAGCCACCCAAAGTTATTAGGGATGACACTGGATAATACTTTCTCATTTGCTGGTCATGTGTCTGCAATGGTCTCAAAGGTACGTGGTCGCAACAAGATCCTCAAGTCACTTGCCGGCAGTACTTGGGGAAAAGACAAAGAAACGTTGCTGACTACATATAAGGCCATTGGCCGAGCAGTCTTTGACTATGCTGCGCCCATATGGTCGCCTAATGTACATAACACCAACTGGACGAAGTTACAAGTCTGCCAAAATACTGCCATCAGAACTGCTACGGGATGTCTCCTCATGTCTTCCGAGTCTCACCTCCATCAGGAGGCAAAACTGCTCAATGTAAAAGAGCATGCGGAAATGCTTAGCAGGCAATTCCTTCTGAACTGCCACAAGCCAGCACATCCAAACCGTCATCTTTTGGACATAGATCCGCCCCCGAGAGACATAAGGAGACATCTCCGTAAGCATTATGATGAGATCCGGCATCATATTACCTTGCCGTTTGATCTGCAGAATCATAAGCGGGCTCTAACCGACATCCACACCGAGTCGGTAGACATTTTTGTCGGATCTCTACCTGTGAATCCCGTTCTGAACAGTCCTCCACCGAATATTACTGAAGAAGAACGCACCTTACCAAGGGAGACAAGAGTGACCTTGGCACAGCTTAGGTCTGGATATAGTGTAAGGTTAAACTCCTACTTATCCAGACTTAATGATACAATCTTAAATACATGCCCTGCATGTGGTAGGACCCCCCATGATACTCTACATCTCTTCAATTGTTCATCTGAACCTACTCTTCTAACCCCTCTGTCCCTCTGGACAAACCCTGTTGAAACTGCACGTTTCCTTGGACTCCCCTTAGAAGAGCTTGATGAAGATCTTCGGAATGATCATACACTCTAGACAGGGCAATGCATTGTTAACAACAACAACAACAACAATGGCTCGAGTCAAACCAATGAACTGTTGCTTGCGTTCTACATTTTTGGTTTACAAAGAAAGAAAACAAAACAATTCATTCGCTTCATTCGATTCGATTGAACTGTTGTATGCGCTCTACATTTTTCTTTGAAAAAATTAATAAAATATAATGAAGCTGAAATGGATGGAGACGTAACAATATTTTTTTACTATTATAAACAAATTATTTTCGGATTACTATTATTAGGATGTGTTAAGAATACTAAAAGATATCTATGTTATAGTTAACTTCGAGTAGCTCAGTAATGCACGGCGATAGTGTTAGCAATGAAGAGGAAAACTTTAAAGAAACTAAAGCAAAAATTTTAAGCAAGCAGTACGAAATTTCTAACAAAAAGGGCGTAGTGCAGTCTGGAGTATTTTCGGGCGTCGAATTGAATAATATAGTTTCGTGCCGAACTTGCTGGAATATTTATAAGTTTAACCAAAATAGCACTTCTAATTTAGTAAGGCTATAAAACTCCAAAAGAAAATACTCCATCTCTGAAATGAGAAGTTAGTACTGAATTGATACATGAAGGAATAAATATTTTAACGATGTGGGTGATTGTAAATTCCGCCCTTTTCAAATAGTGCAAGACAGGGGTTTGCTGAAATTTTCTGAGTTCCTTTTGTTAATCGGCGCAAAATATGGTCCGCACGTAAATGTTGAGGCATTGTTACCACATCCGACAACAATATCAAGAAATATAAATAGGTTATATGACAAAACTCTGGCCATAGTCAAAACTGAATTGCAGATTATTATAAAAAATAGAAATAAGATAGGTTATGGCTTAACTTCCGACATATGGACCGATAATTACATAAGAACCTCATATGAGCGTTTCTTTTTTAAGTGATTCAAATTTTGTAAAAAATCAACCGTCATGTCACGGATTTTGTTCAAATTCGGTTTACACGTAGGGACTATAAATTGATTTGACACGTATTTTTTGTTTTGCCATTTTTTTTATTTTCTTCTGAGATATGATCTGTCAAAGTTTGGAATTTTTCTTGAAGTAATGAAAACATGTACCTACTCAATCCATCATATTTCGGCTTGTACTAATGCTACAAACTTCAACATGAGCTCATTTGAAAGGTAATAAATCAGGCTTTGCGTTTCTTAGTCAATTTTTTGCATTTTGCAATTTTTTTATTTTTATTATAATAATTGCATTTTTAACATTGCAACTGCGCAGTGTTACCCACAACATTTTTGGTTCTAAATAACATAAAATTCGATTGCTTATTAAGTTCTCTACAAAATCAATATGTTTCAAAAATGGGGTCTTTTACTAAAATACATATTTATAAAACTAACTATATTTTTGTATGAAAAAAAAAAATTTAATCAAATTTTTTTTTAACAAGCTTTTTTTGTATTATAACATTGAGAGGTAATGCTATCCAAGTGAGATATATTAGAAAGAAGCGAGATCGAACGGCCTTGAAATGCAAATTAATGGTTGTTTCAGGCAGAAATTCTGCGACTTCATCCTTCCTATTTGGTTAATGTGTTATGTTAACTAAAATACCACTATCCTTCTTTTGCATAGTAGACTAGGATGGAACTTTATTTTATGACTTTGACTTGACAAAATAAGAAACAGGAAGAAAATAGATTGACGCAGTTACATCCTTGTATATTAGTGAAACGTACGAATAGTAATAAAGTTACTCTAAAAAGCGCTCGCTTAATAAAAATTGGGTAATGCCTAAAACCTCAGAGAGAAAGAGAGGAGAGGCGATAGATGCTCCAATCCACATAGGCTGAATCCGCATCCGAAAACAAAGATTCAGTCGTTTTTTATTTTTTTAACAAAACAATTAGAAAACCAAATTTTCGGGGGTCCAACTTCGAACTTCGAAAGCCCGTAACTTAGTTTTAGATACTAGCTTCGAAAAAAGGGGAACGCCATCTTTTTTACTTATGTCTTAATCTCTTTAAGATAGTTGATTTGGTCCAATACCCAGCCGGCTGCTGTACAATGTAAAAATATTATTAACGTTATGTATGGATCATTCAGCTATAGCTAAATTTCCTCTTTCGGAATTTGATACTGAGGTCAAAACGTGTCTTTTGTAGCATTGCTCGACAATCTTTCATGAAAGCTTTTCATTGTACCCTTTGGTAAAAGAAAATATGTCCCACAAAAAGAAACGGTTTCGGTTTCGTTCTTTTTCAGATCAAAATAATTGTTACGATTTCGGTTTCGGTTTTGAAAAATGAATCGGTATAAATCACTTACAGTTACGGTTTCGGTTTCAGTCCCTGGTTAAAACAAAACACAGTTACTTATTACGATATCAAATTTAAATTAGTCTGGTGGCGGTCGAGATTTATAATTGTTCCTCTATTCAATGTTGGTTGTAATTTGTATACCTTTCATGAACATGAAATGGTGTGAGGACCCCAATCCGGAGGCTTCGGAGCCCTCACAACATTTACACATACGCTTCATAAGCTCAAATGAAGTACGAGCTGTTTGATGAATAATATTGAAATTTTATATTTTTACACATACGCCGTTTTGCAAAACCATCGGATTACGTGGTTTTACACAAGGAAAAAAACTTAGATGTTATACTTATCCATTTTTATGCAAAAACATTGAAATTTGATACTTTTGCACATAAGCCATTTCTTAAATGAAGTACCTACGCGGTTCTGCACGAACGACATATACTCATACTTTGTATATAGCCATTTATATGAAGTATACTGAATTTTTATATTTTTGCACATATACCATTTTACACGTCAAGCGCATACACGCTTTTGTACAAAAATATATACTCACGCTTATATGTACATACAAACATACAATCTACATAATTTCATAATTTGCTAATGAAATCTAATTTGTACAATATTAGGCACACCCTGATGTATGTTTGTAAAATAGAAGATTTTTACCGGAATATCAGCGGCCCAACATGAGCAAATATTCTTGTTGACAATAACCGAAATTTTACACAAACAAGTTACCAGCTTTCCAACCAACCCAAACAACACTGCTTGGCTACATACACCCGCATTGCCAGCACGGCAAGAACAATAGGCCTTGGGAATGCAGCAAAATAAACAAGTAACTTATACATATTGATGTCACTAATATTTATGTGAACAGCAGGCCCAGCTGATCAAGGCAGTGCGAGCGAACAGCTGATGGAATGCAATGGGGGCATTCCAAGAGGAAGTAGTAGCAGTACAAAAACTGTTAGAAAATATGATACGAATTATATATATGTAAATGTCGTATATATACCTAAGGCCTTAGAAATGAAGTGGAAGATGTGCCCTTAGGTTAATAAGTATACCGTTATGATCAGGACGATGAGCTGATTCCATTTAGCCATGTCCGTCTCTCAATTTTAGAGAAATCTCGATGAAATTTGGTATGGCGTTATTTTATATGAGAATAATCATTTGTCGGAACCAGCAAGATTGGAACAAAACTACTCATAGCCCCCATACAATCGATTGTTCCGATAAACGAATTTCGGATATAACTACTGTAATTAAAGAGCTAGTAACGTGAAATTTTGTAACTTTTGTTACTTTTACATGGAAAATGTCGATATTGAAAATTAGTAAGATCGGACCAATAGTACTCATAGCTCCCATACAATCGATATTTCCGATAAACGGATTTTGGGCTATAAATCTTGTTATTAAAAAGGTAGAAACGTAACTATTGCTCTTTTTGCGTGTGCAATGTCTACAGTAGGGTTGACCAGTGGCGTGCCTTCAGCTTTTGCCTGTTTGAGGACCCCAACTAGGCGGCCATCGTCACCTTCCCTGCTAAGGGTTCTGACATTCCAAGAACATGCCCTGATTTCCTTAATCATATTCCTATTTCGTTTCCAGTGGTCGTTATCTAAAGAGTGAGTTATCATATCCGAGGCCTGAATATTGGATCTCATTAGAAGTTTGTTTTTATGTGGTGGGTCCCAAACCCTACGCACAACCCGTTTCTCGGGGGGTTGGATTGAAATTACACATTTATATAGCGAGCCACTTGGTTCAAGACAGACGCCCGTTTGCAGCCGCACCTCATGGTGACAGACGCTGCTGATGAAGTCCCCTGGCAAGCCCTTAAACCGATTGTGTCGGAGTGGCCTTGTCAGGTTGTCGCTTTCTCACTTTAGTTCACCACCGAACGGGTGTTCAGTGGCTATCCAGAGATGCGTGGGCTTTCCCGGACGTAGTGAGCTGCAGTTGAATGGCGATCAGAAGCTTTCCCCACTTGCGTGGACTTCTATACACAACCCCACCTCCACACATATACACATGTACACTCATTTCAGAGAATAAATATAAGTACTTAAATAAAGTTCTGTTTCTTTTAATGTACACATGCGAATATATCAGTGTTTGCTATACTTTTGAAACTGCTGCCTTTCGAATCAATCGCTTTTCAGATCAATTGCCTTTCGGATCAGTGTAAATCGAATCAAATGCAAGTCGAGTTGTTTGTATAATCTGCTATAAAAGCAAGCAGTGTAGTGCATGAGAAGCACAGTCGCTGTGTGTTTACAAATTATTTCACTCAGTTGCTTAGTTATTGTTGTGTTGATAGGGTAGCGAAGATGTATACGAGTGGCTTAGAATGCCGAATGGGTGAATCGTTGCAGGTGTTTAGTGTTTAAGCTTCAAGTTGGCGCTCTTAGTCCCCGCTTCACGGGCTGCGCGATTCGCCATGGATGGCTATCAATCGTCTGCGATGATTCTGATACCGCAGAATGGTTAAAAGACATCGTCCCTAAACTAACTCCATGGGAGGGGGTAAAACTGAAGGTAGTCTCGGATGCGGAAGTACCCCGTCGCATTATCTTTTTTGGGTATTTCAAAGAGGACGATTGCCGCTCAAACGAGCATTTCCTCAGAGTTACTTCTGTTCAAAACCCGGCCCTGGACACCAGACACTGGAGAATCCTCAATCGGACAAGTAGGGCCACAGTGGTGGAAATCGCAATAGCTGCAGATCCGATGTCAGCTGAAACAATCCGTCACCATCATAATATTATTAGCTTGGCGTATGCCAAAGTGAAACTGCGGCTTAAAACCAAACCGTCTCTGCCCCGGGTAGCTGATGATGCCCGAGGCAGTGATGAAAATGTTGCGGTAGAAAAGAAGGCTGTAGAACAAACAGCCTGCAGCTCAAAATCGGCAGAGGTGACGCAAGGCTTGGAGGATGTACAAACTAAGCTTCAGCTGGAGTCCACAGCAGAAGGTACGATTATCGAGACTCCACCGCCCTCTCAAAGCCGGCAAATAAATCAATTACGTAGCGAGAACCCTAGACCCGGAGTCGACAAAAAAACGGGCCAAAGTCAGGCATCTAATGGGAATGCTTTGCTTAGCGGCAACCTAAAGTCATCGGTGGCGGATAGGGGCCGCAAACAATCTTAATAATGTCAGTCCTCCCAGCAAACACTAGTAGTTCGAGGCGTCTTAAATGCCTCCAGGTGAATCTTCACCATGCCAAGGCAGTTTCGGATGTCCTTAGCTGAAGTTTCAACAGAGAAGGTCTGGCCTTCATTCAAGAACCATGGATTTTACATGGTTCTGTAAAAGGTTTAAGCAGTGCTGATAGTGATTTAATCTATGCCACCGCTTCCCGTCCCAGGGCGGCGATGCTTCTAAGCAAGAAACTGTCGTTTATCCCGCTCCTACAGTTTATGACGGCTGATTTGGTTGCAGTTTTAGTGAGAGTTTTCCCCAGGCTAAAAAGTGTACAACGGGATGTGCCTCGGTGGAACAAAAGGATTGCACAATTAAGATGTTAAGCAAGAAGGTTGTTCAATACAGCTAAAAACACGGGAGACTGGGTATCGTATAAAAATGCCCTAACCTCCTTCAATAAAGAACTAAGAGGGCCACTTGGAGAGAACACTGCGAAAACATTAAAGATCTTCCTACGGCAGTGCGGCTCCAAAAGGCCCTTGTGAAAGGCCATAGCAACGTCATTGGCACTCTGAAGAATTCAGATGGGAGCTACACCAAGCAGCCGGAAGACACATGCAAACTCTTGCTTGCTACTCACTTTCCGGACCGTACACCAGGCTATCAACACTCACATCCTATAGTAGATGATTCTCCAACTATTAGTGGAAGAGAAAAGAGCCTGGCAGCAAAGCTAACCAATGTCAAAAATGTCCAATGGGCTTTATCGACTTTCAGTCCTTTCAAATCCCCAGGACCGGAAGGGGTCTATCCTGTTACAGCAAGGAATCAACTATACAGTCGCAGTCCTATCAAATTTATATAGAGTATCCCTGCTGCTAGGATATATTCCTACAGGTGGACAGAGGTTAAGGTTGTTTTTATACCGAAACCAGGGAAACCGGAAAATCTGCCATCGTCATATCGACCAAAAAGTCTCAGTTCCTTTATCCTAAAAGGAATGGAGAAAATTTTGGATCAGCACATTAGAGAAGAGAACTTAAAGAAACTTCCTCTGTGTACAACCCATTTCGCGTACCAACCCGGAAAATCTACAGAGGCTGCTATCCATTGCCTTATCGAAAAAAATTGAAAAGGCCATAGAGTCTAAAAACCTAGCCCTGTGTGCTTTTATCGATATATCAGGCGCTTTCGATAATACGACGTATCAGGCCATTGAGGAAGCCATGATTAGCAAGGACGTAAGCCCAATGATTACTCGCTGGGTGCTGGCCATGCTAAAGCAAAGAAAAATCAGCTTTGAGATAGGAGGAAGTGCTGGCTCAATCGTGGCCATAAGAGGATGCCCTCAAGGAGGTGCACTTTCTCCTCTACTTTGGACCCTTGTCATAGACGAACTTCTTCACCTTTTGAAGGACAATGGTTTGTGACGGACTTTTCCTTTAAGCCGGGGTAAGCTCAGTCCGTCCAGGGTTCCTGTGGATTAGAGAAATCCCTAACGTCTCCTTTTAAAGAGAAAACCCTGGTTTTTGGTTTAAAAATATAAAAATTCAGTTTATTAATTAATTTAATCCAAATGCTACGCTTATAGCTAATTCCAAACTACCTTGAAGGTGGTGGAGGTAGATAACTACTACCAGCCTTCCAAAAGTACCTTATTCTAAGATAGCGGAGTTAGTAAACCACCACTTACGGCGGAGGTAGGAAACCACCACCGTAAATAACTTAAATATTCCTAAGCTCTTAAAGATTGCGGAGGTAGGAAACCACCACGAATCTTCCAAAATAATCTAAAGTAAAAGCTGCGGAGATAGGAAACCACCACTTACTTTCCGTACAGCGGAGGTAGGAAACCACCACTGTGTATAAACTTGAAACTCGTGAGCTTGTAAATCCCAGGAGTTCCTTCACTGTTGAACAAGGCGTCAACAAGCTACTATGCCTACCTACCTTTTGAATTTACTGCGCAAAATGCTCGCCTTTTATACTGTTCCGCGCGCAGGCGGACAGTTATTTTCCAATAAAAAATCCTTATTCTACATCTTACATTATGTAAATTTGCATGTGAATTCATATATGTATATTCTTTGAACATTATTTTCTTAATATAAATTTCCAATATATGCAACATCTATATATATATATATATACATTATTTATCTGCACATTATTTCCTTACTTAAATTTCCAATACGTACAACATTATTTTCTTAGACCCTAACCGTATTTGCTACGTGCTCGCTTGCACCTGGAATGCCCCATTGTGATCAGCTGCTCACTCGCACTGCATCGATCATCTGGATATGCCGTCGACATCAATATATCTGCTGGCTGTTTTACTGAACTCCCACAGCCTATTGTGTTTGCAATGCTAGCAATGTATTTTTTGTCTCCTCTTTGTGCGATGTCCGCTTGCATTACCCGTGGCAGTAGCCTATGTGCTTGGTGTGTAAATATATATGTTGCTTTGCACCGCTGCCTTGAGTTGGCTGGTCGACCCTTTTTTCATGCTGGATTTGTTTGTGAAATATTTTTTATTTGCAAACAAAATTTGTCGCTTAGTTAACGGTCCATATATGTATTTGTATAAAATATTAAAATGTGTATTAGGTTATCCAAGAAAAAACGAGCATTAGGCCCTTTGGTAAAAATATACATTATGCCGTCCGTAAAATATATATAATGTTATAAAACTGTATACCGGGTAATTCATTTGGTATCATATTATAACTTCAGATTAATCAATTGGCTTAGTATTTATGCATTTAAATAAATATATGTAGTTTATGTGTGGGCTCCAAAGCCGATGGTTTTTGGTCCTCACAGGTTTTGACGTTCAGGGCTATGCAGATGACTTGGTCGTCTGCGTAACAGGAATGCTTGATGAAACAATATCCGATCGCATGCAACAAGCCCTTCGCATCATTGAAAGATAGTGTACTAGCAAAGGACTATCTATTAACCCAAACAAAACAATCTTGGTGCCTTTCACGCGGCGAAGAAAGCTGTCCTTGTTAGAGTCGTCCCTAGGAGGCAGCCGCATAAGTTTTTCAACGGAGGCAAAATACCTAGGAGTAACATTGGACAAGACCCTCACATGGAATGCTCATCTGGAAGCTACGATAAATAAAGGGCCTTTTTCGCCTGCACTAGACTTTATGGCAAAACATGGGGGCTGTCTCCCAAAATGACGTATTGGTCATTTAATACAGTTAGTCACCTACGCTTCCCTAGTCTGGTGACCTAAGACTGCTCAAAGAACAGCGGCACTCACTCGGAGTGCGTAGCCCATAGTTATTTTTTTTTTAAGAGCGACCGAAGGCCGCCTACGCAGGATGGTGTACTACGCAGAAAGACTTGGCATTACATTAGTTTCGTACCGTGGCATCTTGTCACGGTTCAGGCAACCACCCGGACTTGGCATGGCGTAGCCCAGGGTTATTATCATAAGCGCGGCCGAAGGCCGCCAACCCTGAAAGGTGTTCTGCACATAAATACCATGCATCCTACCCATGGAGTGCGTACCTTGGCACGTTGCCACGGATCAGGCAATCACCCGGAGTTGGCATGGCGTAGCCCAGGGTTATTTTTCATAAGCGCGGCCGAAGACCGCTTACACAGAAGTGTGTACTACGCAGAAGGACTACACCGTGGCGGTAGTTTTGGCACACATCCGGACTGGGCATGGCGTAGCCCAGGGTTATTTTTTATAAGCGCGGCCGAAGGCCACCAACTCAGAAAAGTGTTTTGCACATAAATACCATGGCCGCGCTTATAAAAAATAACTCTGGGCTACGCCATGCCAAGTCCAGGTGTGTGCCAAAACTACCGCCATGGTGAAGTCTTTCTGCGTAGTACACACTTCTGTGTAACCCTGGCCCGCGGGCGTTATTTCACTGCAACGCCATTAGCTCTTTGCAGAAGCCTGACGGATCCTGGACCAGCACGGAAGGGGAAACCCTTGAGCTGGCTGTTAAGAGCTTTGAACCGTTTAAGGCTGCTGGACCGGACGAGATTATCCCCGCGCAACTCATTAACACGCTGGAGACATCAGCCAAATGGCTAGTATTTCTCTATACAGCCTGCCTGGCTCTCAACTACATTCCGTGCTCCTGGAGACACGCCACGGTAGTGTTTTTAATCCTAAGGCTGGGAAGGCCTCCCACCCGACAAAAGTGGAACTCGATCTCTACACCAACCGGTACAAAATACCACCGCTGGACCTACCAGAACTTAATGGTGTGAGCCTGAACTTAGCTTATAAAACCAAATTCTTGGGCACAGTTCTGGACAGGAAGTTAAACTGGAAGGAGAATATTCTTCAGCTCCAGAGGAAATCGTGTGTTGTACTTTACACATGCAAAAGAGCCATTGGCAAAAAGTGGAGTCTCAGCCCCAAAATATGCAGATGGATCTACACTGCAATTATCCGACCTATCATGTTATATGGAGTCGTGGTGTGGTGGCCTGCGCTGAGCAAGGCCACAAACCTGATTCTGTTAGGTAAAGTCCATAGATTTGACATGATCTCTATTAGCGACGCGCTAAGAACAACGCCCAACGAAGCTCTCTGGAAGCGTGCCGGGCAGCAGCGGCAGCGGCTCTGCACCTAAGGGAAACATCTGCCTGGGGCGCAAGCACAACTGGACACTCCAGTATTCTAGGATCTTACAGTTTTCTACCTCCGAGCACAGGTCGATCTGCGGCCACAACAGTCGGAGACAGCTGCTGCAAAACGAGCATTCCCAGAAGGGAGGAATGGGAGAGGATGGATCGCTGCCCCGTTACTAATCGCGGCATTTCTGTTTACACTGACGGCTCGAAGTTAGACGGCAGAGTTGGAGGAGGGATTTTTTCAAGGGATCTGGAACTTGAGCTCTCCTTCAGACTACCTGATCACTGCAGCGTCTTCCAGGCTGAAGCCTCAGCAATCTTGGATGCCCCGATTTGGATAAGTAAACGCGCTATCGGCGAGGACATCGGTTTTTTCAGCGGCAGCCAGGCGGCCATCAAAGCTCTTGGCTCTTATTCGGTCAACTCTGAACTCAGCAATCTTGGATGCCGCGATTTGGATAAGTAAACGCGCTATCGGCTAGGACATCGGTTTTTTCAGCGACAACCACGCGGCCATCAAAGCTCTTGGCTCTTATTCGTTCAACTCTGAACTGACGCTCAGCTGTCGTCGATCTCTTTAAGAGATGGCCCAACAGAACCGCGTGAACTTCAGATGGGTCCCGGGACACAAGGACATTGAGGGAAACCGTAAGGCAGACGAACTTGCCAGGCAGGGTACAACTGAGCAGGTTCTTCGGGATAAAGAGGGCTTAGGTATGCCGTTTGCTACATGCAAGCTAATGCTGAAGGAGTACTCCGTCAAGCCTACGAAAGGTGGCAACAATCTCCAGGGTGCCGGACATCCAAACAAACCTGGCCAAAATGGGAGCATAAAAGACCTAGAGGCATTCACGCCCTAAGAAGTAGAGAAACCTCCATATTAATAGGTGTTCTAACTGGGCACTGTCTTATTGGTAGGCACGCAGAAAGGCTAGGTGTGCCCTACGGACGATACTGTAGGAGCTGCAAAGATGATGAGGAAGAGGAAACGGTGAAGCAGCTCATCTGCAACTGCCCGGTTTTAAGCGGCGCGAGTTCCCTTCCTGGACTGCCTAAGCCAAATCGCGGAACTGGACATAAAGGACTTGATGGCCTTAAAGTCATCTAAGTGGTTCGAGGAGGAGTAACGGTGTCGGTTTAGGGTGTCAGTCCCGGGATTATGCTATGTGGAAAATCCCCAATAAATAGTACGCTTTATTCACTACTAAAAACCGAGGACAATATCGCGGGTTAATTCACTGTTCAGTACTTCACTGTACAAAACTTCGAAATAAACTGATTGATGTGCATTCGCTATGCGCTTTTATATACCCTAGCGATGATACAGCTTCACCACCTAGAAACGTCTACACATTTCTGGGTTATTCGTGCAACCCTGTTCTCGAAGCCTTTATCTATCGTCACCTCCTCTTTGTATCATATTCGCAAATATGTGAGCCGCCTCTCCCTCTCTCGCTCTCACGCCATGTACCTAAACAGCTGTAGTTGTCGTAGTGACGCTAGGGGTGGAAATACGCTAGTGGTGGTAGATGAGCGATTCTTGAGAACATTCGCCACAATACAAGTTAAAATTTCTTCAATACAAGTAATGATTTCGTTGAAACGTGATCCGGGGGGGTGAAATACCCCAAACGGCAATAACACAAACTTTGTGTTATTGCTCAACTGAATGTGAAATAACACAAAATCTAGCAAAATTTTGAGGTTTGGTTTATTATCACTCGGAAAGAAGTCAAATTTTGTTTTATTGCTCAAATATAGTATTTCATTTCAGACAGGAACGCAAGGGGCTCATATCAAACCTGCTTAAGTCGTTGGGGCCGCGATCCAGCACATGACCCGCGCAGCACCCGGTCGTCGCGTAAGGACGCGCGAACCGCCTGACTTATTTCTCAAAGTGATGCAATAACACAAATTTGTGTTATTTCACATTTAGTTGAGCAATAACACAAATTTGGTTTATTGAAAGTGAAATGCGCAGAAAAACGGAGTAACGCGTAGCCGGTGTTGGGCCGCATGGGGGTTTCCTAAGAACAAAGAAATGATTACTTAATATAAGTAAGAAATTTCCTGCAGATAAGTAAACAATACAAGTAAGAGATTTTCTTCTTACAAGTAAAATTTTCCTAAGACGAAGAAGTAATTACTAAAAGTAAGTAAAAGGGTTTCCTTAAACTGGGTGAAATATTTTTTTTATCTTAAGGAAGCCATGTCTTTGGAGCCAAATAAGAGAATTTTTTCCTTGAAAAAAGCATTTTTTCTTTGCGTTAAGGAAACTTTTTCTGAGTGTATAAACTGCACGAAATTAGACAATCTGCTGATGATTTCTTCGGGCAAATCTTTGTTTCCGCATCAAACATCGCTGAAGACTTTTTGACGGTGAAATCCGTGCTCCCAGTGGTATCGCGTCGAAGAAACCGAGCTAACCCGGGAGCAACGTCAAGTGCAGCGTATTTCAGAGACGCAATATTCCTACCATGCATCGATTCATTACTTGAAAACTTAACGGAACGATTTTTAGACAACGAAGATGTTCTACCGAGCTTCCAATTGCTTCTTCCTGGATTCGCTGATGTAAGTAAAGCAGATGAGCTTGACAACTTGGCGCCATTCAGCGAAGATCACATATCATCAACAGTAGTAAAGGCAGAATATAGGTTGTGGTGTGCGAAAATATCGTCGATGAAAAAGCACCCTATGTTTTAAAGCTATTGGAGTACTGCGATGGAAACTATTTCCGTCGTATACAAATTTTTCTCACTGCCTTGGCAACTTTGCGCGTGACAATCATCACTTTACATTAAACTGGCTGTTAGGGCTCGAGTATATTATTTTATATTACAATAAGTAGTTTTTTTTTTTACAAAAAAACGTGAAAATAAAATTTGGTAGTTCTTTCTATAACTTGGTGTTCTTTTTTTGAGGTTTTGTTTGTTTATTTTTTTACAAGTAACCATGCCTACAAGTAGCGATCCAATCAGGGATGCAAAAAATAAGATTCCCCGTCGGGCAATGGGAAATTCCCCGATTTTTGGTTACATAATTACGCAATTCGCAGAGGAAGGGGGAGGCCTCGACTGAGATGGAAACAACAGGTGGAGGCTGACTTGAACTCCCTTGGGGTTTCCAATTGGCGTCAGTTATCGCGGAATGACTGGCGTGCTTTGATATGCAACGGCCAAAATCGCTTAGGCGGTTAAGCGCCAATAAATGATGATGATGATGATGATGAATTACCCAATTCACAACCTCTAGTATTTCGTGCTATTTGTCTATTTTTCAAAAAAATGTGTATTGGAAACCATGGAAACATACAACAATAGACGAATACGCAACCCCTTGTGAATTGCCCAAATATCATACGAAAAAATTGAATTGAATTCATTTATTTAAATTTATTAGAAACAAGTAAGGAAGTCTAAGTTCGGGTGAAACCGAACATTACATACCCAGCTGTGCACATAAAGTGGGCGTGATCGTTCACCGATTTTTCTTATTTTCTGTGGTAGTACTCTACATAAACATAACATGCCTGGTACCTAGTTTCGTAAATCTATCTCACACCGTTCTGAAGTTGTTAGCAGTCGAATTTAAAAATTGCTTGACTCATAAGTGGGCGGTGCCACGCCCACTTTCCAAAATTTTGAAAAAATTATGTAAAGAATATGAAAGTTGATGTATGTACCAAATTATATTATTATAGCGAAATCAGTTAATTAGATATGGACTTTTCAATATTTCCACCTCCTTTCAATATAACTTTTATGAAAAAGTAGGCGTGGTCGCGAAGCGATTTCGTTTATTTTCTATAGCTGAATTTACCACAACAATAGTATGTCCTCTACGAAATTTCGTTATACTAGCAAAAACTGTTCTGAAGTTATTAAGAGTCAAAATTTTAAAATTTCTTCAAATATACGTGGGCGGTACCACGCCCCCTTTTCAAAAATTTTTATAAAATCGGCCTTAGAACATCTAAATCAATACATATTGCAAATTTTATCATTGTAGCTGCTTCTAATATTGAATTAACCCATTTTATACGTTTTTCGAAATTTTCGATATCGAAAAAGGGGCGTGGCTATGGTCCGATTTTACCCATTTTCAATAGCAATCTATTCTGAACCCAAATAAGTACGCATGCCAAATTTGGTGAAGATATCTCATTATTTGCTCAAGTTATCGTGTTAACGGACAGACGGACGGACGGACGGACGGACGGACGGACGGACGGACGGACATGGCTCAATCAAATTTTTTTTCGATCCTGATCATATTGATATATGGAAGTCTATATCTATCTCGATTCCTTTATACCTGTACAACCAACCGTTATCCTAACAAAGTTATAATACCCTGTGTACAAGTACAGCTGGGTATAAAAAGTGGGGAACATAATAATTGGCACAGTGCTTTTCGGTGATTTTCACTTATTTTGTGAAATATCTCAAACTGGCGTAAGCTAGAGCAGCTCAACAAACAAACCTATAATTTCCAGAGCTAATTTTACCATCGCGATATCTCAGGACTGGTTACCCTTAGAGAAAAAATGCTAGGACCATATTTGTAAAGAATTTCCAGGTCAACAACTTGGTCTCGATAATAAATAAATAATAATAAAACAAGTAAGGAAAGCTGTCTTCGGCTGTGCCGAAGGCTATATACCTTTCATGAATAAGCGTCACGATTTTCACTGTTCGATCCCCAGTACAAAGTTGAGTGATTTCAATACATTTTGGATTTCAAATCCACTTTTAATTCAAAGATACTTTTTATTTGTGATTTGAATCTAAACCAATTCAAAGATAAACTTTATTTGTGAATTGAATCTCAACCAATTCAAAGATAATTTTTATTTGTGAATTGAATATCAACCAATTCAAAGATACTTTTTATTTGTGATTTGAATCTGAACCAAATCAAAGATAATTTTTATTTCCGATTTGAACTTTCAACCAATTCAAAGATAAATTTTATTTGTGAATTGAATCTCAACCAATTTCAAAGATAATTTTTATTTGTGGATTGAATATCAACCAATTCAAAGATAATTTTTATTTGTGATTTGAACGTTCATCCAATTCAAAGATAATTTTTATTTGTGATTTGAACAGTCTAGTGGACTGTGTTTTGGTAGTGACACTCTGTATGTATTAATTGGGGCGAGCACTTTGGCTCTGAGAATGCATCGATGGCTATTCTCACCTCCTTAGAAAACCCCTCAAAATTGTTGGTGGTGAGCACTTGGGCTCTGAGGCATTGGCGGCTATTGGCTTACCCCATTTTGCTTGTGAAAAACCACGTTTTATGACTGCGACTATAAGCTATGTATTCCGAATATTCCATAAATTATCTGCGAATTACAATAATATGTAATGCAGATGAAATAAACGAAACCATGTTATGTCGCTTAAACATACTCCCCGCCCTAGACGGCTTAGTCGTCTAGTAAAGAGCCATAGGTGCTGGTTTGATCCGGCTCGAAGGACCATATCTAAGCTGGAGTTAAATGGTGGGCGGCGAGCAGTTTATTATTATTGTTGTTGCTATATTATATGGTTGAGGGAGTTGGCCGGGGTTGCCGGTTCGAGTCCCACCTCAACCAAAGTCTTTTTAATTTTATTTATTTTATTATTTTTATATTCCATCAAGTCTCATGGACTGTGTTTGGTTCTTTTTAATTATTGGTATGTACCATCAAGTCTAGTGGACTGTGTTTTGGTATTGACACTCTGTATGTATTAATTGGGGCGAGCACTTTGGCTCTGAGAATGCATCGTTGGCTATTCTCACTTCCTTAGAAAACCCCTCAAAATTGTTGGTGGTGAGCACTTGGGCTCTGAGGCATTGGCGACATTGGCTTACCTCATTTTACTTATGAAAAACCACTATTTATTTTTTGGTGGTGAGCACTTGGGCTCTGAGGCATTGGCGACTATGGGCTTACCTCATTTTGCTTGTGAAAAACCACGTTTTGTGACTGCGACTATAAGCTATGTATTCCGAATATTCCATAAATTATCTGCGAATTACAATAATATGTAATGCAGATGAAATAAACGAAACCATGTTATGTCGCTTAAACATACTCCCCGCCCTAGACGGCTTAGTCGTCTAGTAAAGAGCCATAGGTGCTGGTTTGATCCGGCTCGAAGGACCATATCTAAGCTGGAGTTAAATGGTGGGCGGCAGGCAGTTTATTATTATTGTTGTTGCTATATTATATGGTTGAGGGAGTTGGCCGGGGTTGCCGGTTTGAATCCCACCTCAACCAAAGTCTTTTTAATTTTATTTATTTTATTATTTTTATATTCCATCAAGTCTCATGGACTGTGTTTGGTTCTTTTTAATTATTGGTATGTACCATCAAGTCTAGTGGACTGTGTTTTGGTATTGACACTCTGTATGTATTAATTGGGGCGAGCACTTTGGCTCTGAGAATGCATCGTTGGCTATTCTCACTTCCTTAGAAAACCCCTCAAAATTGTTGGTGGTGAGCACTTGGGCTCTGAGGCATTGGCGACATTGGCTTACCTCATTTTACTTGTGAAAAACCACTTGTGTTTTGTTACACCTTATATTTATTATTTGGTGGTGAGCACTTGGGCTCTGAGGCATTGGCGACTATTGGCTTACCCCATTTTGCTTGTGAAAAACCACTTGTGTTTTGTTACACCTTATATTTATTATTTGGTGGTGAGCACTTGGGCTCTGAGGCATTGGCGGCTATTGGCTTACCCCATTTTGCTTGTGAAAAACCACCTGTGTTTTGTGTTTTTTTTTTTTTTTTTTTTTTTTTTTTTTTTTGATTTTTTTTGAAATTTACAAAATTATCAATAAACGAGCGAAATAACTTAGTCAGGACTAAGAACCTCTGCACAAACTGTTTGTCGAATAGTCACCCAGTACAGAGATGTCCGAGTACATATAAGTGCGCATATTGCCAAGGGAGACACCATTCGATGCTCCACATCAACAATCACATCAACTCTCAAAATAGTCGAACTTTCAATAGAACTACTGACATTCAGAAAATGAAAGCAAAACTTTATTACCTACAGCAATCGTCTCCATCGAACACCGAGGAGAACGATTTAAACTGAGGGCCTTAATCGATCAAGGATCACAGCGATCTTTTATAGCATCGAAGGTCCAACAAACATTAAATCTACCAACCAAATCAGCCAACTTTGAAATCTCAGGAATGGGTGGAAGAGTAGTACAAAACTCAAATAAAATCTGCCTCATTACCTTGATATCTTCAAATGCGGGTCAAAGAATAAAAGCACAAGCTATAGTTCTGCCGCGACTAACAAACATGCTCCCAAGCTATAATATAAATAGCGAGCACTGGCAAAAGTTTTCACATCTGAAACTTGCCGATCCCAATTGCCATACCCCCGATCAAATCGACATATTATTGGGAAGCGATCTAATCCCCCAAATAATACTACAAGGTGTTGAAAAAATCTCCAACAACCTATTAGCCCAAAATACCATCTTCGGATGGATTTTAAGCGGTCAAGTCAAAGAGAAAATCTCTACGTTCACAACGCAAGTGGAAGATATTTCAAACGAAAATCTTAATTCACAATTGAAAAAATTCTGGGAAGTCGAAGAACTCCCTCCAATTCCCGTTACTACAGCTGACGATAAGTATTGTGAAGACTTCTACAAAGCCACAACTACAAGATCAGATAACGGGCGGTACGTCGTACGACTACCATTTAAACAACAATTTCCTGATACACTTGCCTTGGGTCACTCACGAACCTCAGCTCTACAGCAGTTTCTAAGTATGGAAAGAAACCTACTTAAAAAAAGCGAGCTAAAAACCTCATACGACAATGTTCTTGAGGAGTATCTACAACTTGATCATATGGAATCAGTAAATTCCTATGAAAAAATAACAAATGGCAAACAAGCCTCATTTTATCTTCCACACCACGCGGTTATAAAACCGGAAAAACTTACAACAAAGGTAAGAGTGGTGTTTAATGCATCTAAATGCACAAGCTCAGGTAACTCCCTAAATGATGTTTTATACACGGGACCAACATTACAACCTGATTTAATGCTACTTATACTACAGTGGCGTATGTATAAATACGTTTTCAATGGTGATGTCGAGAAAATGTATAGGCAAATCCTAGTACATGAAGACGACCAAGAGTACCAGCGAATTATATTTCGCAATTCACCTAGTAGTCCAATACGCGACTACAGACTAAAAACGGTGACATTTGGCGTAAACTGCGCCCCCTTCCTAGCCATTCGTACATTACACGAACTGGCAAAGGACACAAAAGCTAAATTACCTCTAGCCGCTCCGGTGCTTAGCTCTCAAACGTACGTGGACGATATACTGTCGGGAAGCCATAGCCTTCCTTTAGCGTGCGAATCACTAACTCAGGTTATCGAAGCCCTCGACTCAGCAGGGTTTCCATTAAAAAAGATAACTTCCAATCATCCAGAAATACTGGCAAATATAAAAAAGGAAAATCTGCTAGGTACCAATTTTCTAAAATTTGAAAAAGAGAGCACCACCAAAACCTTGGGCATACAATGGAATGCAATATCAGACCAATTTTCATACACTCTGGAGTCGATATCTGCAAAATCTGCAAAAACTAAAAGGCAAATTCTGTCCTCTGTGGCGAAACTTTTCGACCCCGCAGGATGGCTTGCTCCAATTATGATTCAAGCAAAGATCTTGATACAAGAATTATGGCTAGATGGAACCGATTGGGACGAAGTGGTTAAACCACTCCGCTTAATAAAATGGTCCCAATTTGCAAACAACTTGCATACTATTTCCGAGATACAAATACCTCGGTGGGTAAATTTCGCCCCTGATCACCAAGTCGAACTACATGGCTTCTGCGACGCTTCTGAAAAAGCATACTGCGCAGCGATTTATGTGCGAAGTCAGCACAATGGCAAAACTGCCAGCCACTTACTAGTAGCAAAAGGCAAGGTCGCACCCCTCAAGACCGTAAGCCTTCCACGGCTCGAGCTATGCGGCGCACTTCTGCTCGCAAAACTAGCCTCGACCGTACAAAAACACCTGAACCTGAGCAATAGGAAATTGTATTTATGGACCGATTCAGAAATCGTCCTAGCATGGTTAGAAAAACCACCACATACGTGGAAAACATACGTGTCAAACCGCACAGCTGAAATTATTGATTTAGTAGGACCAGCAACTTGGCGGCATGTTGCCAGTGCTGATAACCCTGCGGATCTTGGCACAAGAGGCTGCAAACCATTGCACTTAACAACCACAACACTTTGGTGGAACGGCCCAAGCTGGCTAGTAGAACCACAAGAAGCGTGGCCAAAATCACCTGCACGAAATATCATAGCCCCAGAAAGTCGAAGAATCGAAGGCTTTCATGCCACTCTGGAGGACACGGATATCCTAGAGCGATTTTCGTCGTTCCCCCGAGCCTTAAGGGTAATAGCGTATATGTTTCAATTTGTAAATCGCTTAAAGAGCAAAGTGCAGGGAATACCTAATACCGAAAGCTATGCTCTAACGCACCAAGAGTTGCAGCGGGCAAAAATAGCTATAATCGAGTCCACGCAAACTCGATACTATAACAGTGAACGAACACGGCTAATGGGGTCAAAACCTATTGACAAAAAGAGCGCTCTATTAGTGCTTAACCCCTTTGTAGACTCGAAAGGACTGATTCGCGCCAACGGAAGGCTAGCGAACTCCAGCCTGAGCTACAATGAGCGGCATCCCATAATAATACCTGAAAAATCAGCATTTGCCATGCTTTTTATTAAGTATCTTCACCATTTAATGGTACACGCCGAACACCGGCTAATGCAACAAATGATCCGACAAGAATTTTATATACCACGACTAAAGCCTCTGATCAAAAAATGCATCTTTACGTGTAAAGTCTGTACGCTACATAAGCAAAAGATGCGCACGCAGATCATGGCAGCTCTACCACCTGAACGCTGCAATTTTTCTCTGCCTTTCACCATCACGGGTGTTGATTTTGCCGGACCTTTCCAGTTAAAGGCCTCGATGCTAAGGTCATCTACCATAGCGAAAGGTTACGTGGCTGTCTTTGTATGCTTTACGACAAAAGCAGTGCACTTAGAGTTATGCTCGGATCTGACAACGTCAGCTTTCCTCGCGGCATTTGCACGCTTTGTCGTACGGCGAGGATTTCCCTCCAAAATCATGAGCGACAACGGTAAAACCTTCATCGGTGCCCAACGCGCAACCGAAAAAGAGTTCGTACAGTTCGCAAAAGAAGTCTCGCCGCATGTCATTGAAAAATATGCACCTCAAGTTTAGTGGACTGTGTTTTGGTAGTGACACTCTGTATGTATTAATTGGGGCGAGCACTTTGGCTCTGAGAATGCATCGATGGCTATTCTCACCTCCTTAGAAAACCCCTCAAAATTGTTGGTGGTGAGCACTTGGGCTCTGAGGCATTGGCGGCTATTGGCTTACCCCATTTTGCTTGTGAAAAACCACGTTTTATGACTGCGACTATAAGCTATGTATTCCGAATATTCCATAAATTATCTGCGAATTACAATAATATGTAATGCAGATGAAATAAACGAAACCATGTTATGTCGCTTAAACACAACCAATTCAAAGATAATATTTATTTGTGATTTGAATCCTGAAACAAATCAAAGATACTTTTTTTGTAAGAAACTTATGACTTGATAAGTATTACAGCTAAACTTAACCGATAGTTAATAAAAAGGTAGCCATGTGAAGGCGTAAGTGAAAAATATCACTTCACAGTATTTCACTGTACTGTACTGCAGTGAATTAGGTAAGTAGGAAGTTTGTTTGTAAAATGACATTTAGGAAAGTTTATAAAAATTTAAGTATTCGGGAAAAGTCTTTTTTCACACAATTCGCTTTTTTCTCTGCCTCACAAAAATAATTCGAATAATGTCGGATGAAATCGAAACCGACTTTTCAGGTGATGAAATCATAGATCCGGATTTCATTCCTGATAAAAAAAAAAGAAAACTACAAGGTCAAGTTGCCATCTTTGGTATGACGATGGTGGTGCGTCTACACACACAGAAAAATTTCTTACATTTTTAGTTAACATGATTCATGTTAAATCAACATGAACACTCTTGTACGTAAAACAAAAACAATTTTGGAAAATCATCATCAAAATCAAATCGTATGGTTAAAATAACATGAAATACTTCTGCATTAGAATTACATTAGTGTGTATCCCTTACACTAAATTCGGTTTGTTTTAACATGAACAAGTGTTGTTTTCGACTGCCATCTGTTCCCCAACATTTTAACATGAAGCGTATGGTTAAAATAACATGAAATACTTCTGCATTAGAATTACATTAGTGTGTATCCCTTACACTAAATTCGGTTTGTTTTAACATGAACAAGTGTTGTTTTCGAGCATCATCTGTTCCCCGTCAAAGCTTGTGGACAGAATTGTTCTCAAAAGAACAGAATTTAAGTCAGTGTGTAGATACCGACTTGATGAAAAGTTGTATATATTATAAATAATATATTGTGAAATTTATAGTTTCTTAACTTGCGAATAAGTTGTGAAGTTTTGCAAAAAGTTTTGGGTAAGTAATTTGTGTTGTTTTTCATATTTTGTAAACGCTTCCTGCTAAAACACGTCCAAAAATGTCGGGGTAGGTTAAAAACAACGCGCACTATACATAAATACCATGGAAGCGCTTTAGGATTATGGATACCGGGTAGAAAAGGCGTCGTTTGATACTTATCCCTACATTAATTGGACGTGTGCTACCAGTTTTACAATCGCTTGGATGATTTAAAAAGCTTTCAATGAAACAATTTTTATTTAATTTTCAGATTGGGGCTTGTTGTTGCTGTTTTCGATGCAGAAGTTGCCAATGATTGGATTAAAATAAGTATATGTATGTATATGTATGTACAAATGTGTACTTTTATTATTTAAAATGATGATCGTGTTAATTTAACATGATGATCGTGTTAATTTAACATGATGATCGTGTTAATTTAACATGATATATTGTCTTAATTTAACATGATGATCGTGTTAATTTAACATGAAAGATCGTGTAAATTTAACATGATGATCGTGTTAATTTAACATGATAGATCATGTTAATTTAACATGGTAGATGGTGTTGATTTAACATGATGATCGTATTACATACCAATTTGATCGTTGTGCTGAACGGACGTGTTTTTTCTTAGTTCCGTGTTTTGTTTAATTATTGAGTTGTAATGTCGCTCTTACGATCGCGCTGTGGTTTGTGCAGTAAATCTATTGTGAAAGACAATGCTATAAATTGCTCGCTTTGTAAGGCTGTATTCCATCAACCGTGTTTGGGAATTGATATCAACATTTTTCATAATTCGAATGTTGTCTACAATTGCGATAATTGTGTCGGCATTAATTTGCACGCTGTTGTTGCCGATCTAGTGGCTGAGGTTAAAGACCTAAAAGAACAGCTTTCCAAATTGGGTGGTTTACACTCTGCTTTCAATTCTGCTGCATATGTAAATTCAACAAGTGCATTACCCACTAACAATACTAGTGTGTTTTCATTTCCTGCTGTGCCTCCGTATTCGCGTGACTCTGCTGATATGCCAACACAAGCAGTGAGTGTAACTAAACCTACAAACAATGCGCCAGTAATTATGACATCGGATGGTAATGCTGAGAATATTATCTCGCCGTCGTGTTCGAATTTAGCAACGAAGTCGGCTGATGACAATGCTAATGAGTGGATGCTGGTGGGTAACAAGAACAAGAACAACAACAATAAAAAAAGCAAGCAGCAGAATAAGACGAACCAACGTCAACGTGAAAAACCTCTGGTTGGCATTAGTGAGAGTAATGAACTGCTGGTGGCTTCGCGTCTGAAATACCTTCACCTGGGTTCATTTAAACCTTCGGTTCAGCCAGAAAATATCGTTGACTATGTCGTTAAACATACGTCAATAGAAAAGCAACACCTTAGTTGTATCAGGTTGACGAAAAAAGAGCAGCAACTAGAGTCTCTCCGTTTCGTGAATTTTAAATTAGGGGTGATCGAATCTGACTATGAGAAACTCCTGAAGCCAGAGGTTTGGCCTGCAAAAATTTCGATTCGACCATTCCGTTTTTTTCGAAAAAACCAGAGTCAACCACTTCGAACCTGATTGTTCGAAATAATAGCAGTAATAAATTAAAAATTTATTATCAAAATACTTCTGGCCTTAGAAGTAAAACAAGCAATGTCTACATGCTGAGTTCTCTTCTGGAATATGACGTGTTTGTTCTAACTGAAACATGGCTGAATAATAATTTCTTTGATGCGGAGTATTTTAATTTGAATTGTTTTGATGTGTTCCGCAAGGACAGAGATCCAATTAAAACTGGTTGTAGCAGAGGAGGCGGTGTACTTATTGCAGCTCGTTGCAGTTTGCGTGCATCTCTTTATGATCTTCTTAATAATGACTCGCTTCTTGACCAACTGTGTGTTCGGTTATGTGGTTCTTTCGGCAAACTGTATATATGCGTATCATACATTCCCCCGCTTAGTGATGAATGCCTTTATAAATCGCATGTCGACAATGTTCTTGCTCTTCAGCGTGACATTGGCAGTGATCAATTATGTGTTCTTGGTGATTTTAATTTGAGCAATGTAAATTGGAATTATCTTGATAACAGGACTTATTTGATTCCTGTAAATGTTTCTAGTTGTAATGAATCATACGTTATTGATAACTTTTTGAGTGTTGGTTTAAACCAAGTTAATGGTTTACGAAATGATTTAAGCCGAATTCTTGATTTAGTTTTTATAAGTAGCGACTTGAACTTTGTGTTGTCGCAAGCTGTGACTTCTATATCCCCAGCTAATTTGCATCATATGCCAATTTTACTGGAAATTGAATTTTATGTATTTTTTAATATTGGTTCTTCAACTTTACCACTATTTAATTTTGATCGCTGTGACTTTGAAGGTCTGAATAATATGCTTAATTTGGTTGACTGGGACTTAATCTTCCAAAGTAATGAAGTTGCAACTTGTTTTAACACTTTCAAAAGTTCGATTTTAGCGTTGTGTAGCAAATTTGTTCCTATTTTTAAGAGTAAAGTTTATAAGCTTCCCTGGTATACTGCCGAGCTTAAGCATATAAAAAATTTGAGAAATAAGTTTTTCAAGAAGTTCAAAAGGACTGAGAGGCCTAACTTTTATGAGCTGTATGTTTTTATAGGAAAAAGTTTAATGATTTGAATAAGTCACTTTATGAAAACTACATAAATAACTTCGAATTGAATATAAAAATCAACCCTAAAAAGTTTTGGTCATATATAAAGTCTAAGAAAAATGTTTCAAGTATACCAAAAACGGTATTTTTAAATGATGTTTCTGCATCTTCTCTTGTGGAGGCTGCAAATCTGTTTGCTGTCTTTTTCTCATCTAATTTTGACTGTGATGAGGATTTGACCCCTAATGAATTGGCTGCTGTGCATCATTCCACTTCTTCTTTTGCTTTTGGATCAATAGTTCTGTCGGAAAATGATACTATTGAAGGGCTAAAAAATGTTAATGACTCTTCTCAGACAGACGTGGATGGGTTATCTATGAAATTATTGAAGAATTGCCCAGCACTTGTGAAACCTCTTACTAAAATGTTTAATTTATCTTTAGCCTCGGGAGTTTTTATTGATGCTTGGAAAAGCACTACTATCACTCCTGTTTTTAAGAGTGGGAGTAAAAGTGATATAATAAACTACAGACCAATATCTAAGCTTTCGTCTGTTGCTAAGTTGTATGAATGCATTATAAAGGATAAAATTTACTTTAACGTGAAGCATCTTATTTGTCCAAATCAACATGGATTTGTAACTGCAAGATCGACGGTCTCTAACCTTGCAGTCTTTACAGAAGACTGTTACTCATGCTTCCGTAATGGTCTACAAATTGATGCCATTTACACGGATTTTTCCAAGGCATTTGACAAAATCTCGCACAAAATCCTTATCGAAAAACTTGGCTGCATGGGGTTTCATTGCAGTATAATTAAATGGATAAAGTCATACTTGTCTAATAGAAAGTGCGTAGTTGCTATAGATGGGGAGATCTCGAAGCCATTCATTGCTACCTCAGGTGTTCCACAAGGTAGCATCTTGGGACCTTTACTGTTCATATTATTTATTAACGATATTTCTAGTTGTTTCACATCGGCTAAATTTCTCCTCTATGCAGACGACCTCAAAATATACTCTGAAATTAAACAGTCATATGACTCTTTGCTACTTCAAAATGAACTTAATAAATTCTTTAACTATTGCGTTTTGAACAGGCTTTATCTTAATATTAGCAAGTGCCATAAAGTCACTTACTCGAAAATGGTTAAACCTTTTCCAACTTGCTATTTCTTAGGTGAATCGTGCCTATCTGAGGTTAACGAAATTAAAGATCTTGGGGTATATTTTGATGCTAAATTAAGCTTTAATACTCACTTAAATTATATTATCGCTGGCTCTTTTGGAGCACTTGCTTTTATAAAACGCCACTCTTCTAATTTCTCGGATCCGTATACCTATAAGATTTTGTATTCTGCATTTGTTCGTTCCAAACTTGAATATGCAGCTTATATATGGAGGCCATACCATATGGTCCATATTAATCGTCTGGAGAGAGTCCAAAAGTGCTTTATTCGTTTTGCCCTGCGGTATCTAAACTTTTCTGATCCTATTCCGTCCTACGTTTCACGGTGCCGATTAATAAGTTTATTATCATTATCGAATAGGAGATCGATTTTGTCAATTTCTTTTATTGCCGATCTTGTCTCTGGTAAGATTGACTGCCCTTTTCTTTTGCAGCTTATAAATTTTAATGTTCCATGCAGAAACTTTCGTACTTTTGTAGTGTTTCGAGTTGGTTTTAATAGAACTGTTTACGGAGCTAACGCTCCTCTGAATAGAACTTTATCTGAATTCAACTATTTCTCAAATTTTCTAGATTTGGATATAACGAGTCCTAAACTGGTAACTCAATTTAAATTAAAAACTTATTTTTTATGTAACAATTAATGTAAGTCTAATATAATTTGTAATAGTAAGTGTCTGCTTTACCTTAGACATAAACAAATAAATAAAATAAAAAAAATAAAATAAAATAATCTAACATGATAGATCGTGTTGATTTAACAATAAAAACATGTTAAATTAACATGACAGATCGTGTTAATAAATTATACAAGCATTTTATTCTTTCATACCTGAAAATATGTATGTTAAAGGTTTTCGATAAATGAATTAACTAAATAAAAATTATTTAAAAAATCAAAAAGAAGGTGTTTTATTTTAAGGGTTAATTTAACAATAAAAACCCGTTAAATTAACATGATCATCATCATTTATTGGCGCTTAACCGCCTAAGCGATTTTGGCCGTTGCATATCAAAGCACGCCAGTCATTCCTTTTTAGCGATAACTGACGCCAATTGGAAACCCCAAGGGAGTTCAAGTCATCCTCCACCTGTTGTTTCCATCTCAGTCGAGGCCTCCCCCTTCCTCTGCTGCCGAATTCAAGCGACGATAGGAAAACCTTCTGTGCTGGAGCTTCTTTGTCCATTCGCATAACATGGCCCAGCCAGCGGAGTCTTTGGGCTTTAATTCGCTGGACTATGGTCAGATCTGCGTAGAGCTCGTACAGCTCATCGTTAAATTTCCTTCGATACTCGCCGTTGGCATCACGGGAAGGACCATAAATCTTCCGGAGAACTTTTCTCTCAAATACTCCAAGAGCCATCTCATCTTCTCTTGACATTGTCCATGAATCTGAGCCATACATCAGGACAGGTATGATGAGAGACTTATAGAGCGTGATCTTTGTTCTTCGAGAGAGGACTTTACTTCTCAATTGCCTACTCAGTCCAAAGTAGCACTTGTTGGCAAGAGTGATTCTCCGCTGGATTTCTAGACTGATATTATTTTCGGTGTTGATACTGGTTCCCAAATAGACGAAGTCCCTCACAGTTTCAATTTTGTAACTATCAACAGTGACATGGCTGTCAAGGCGCAGGTGCGCCGATTCTTTCTTTGGTGACAGCAAATACTTCGTCTTGTCCTCGTTCACGGCAAGACCCACTTTTTTCGCTTCCTTATCCAGTCCAGAGAAGGCAGCGCTTACGGCGCGGTTGTTAAGGCCAATGATATCAATATCATCGGCATACGCCAGCAATTGCACGCTCTTGTAAAAGATTGTACCATTGCGGTTTAGCTCTGCTGCTCGAATTATCTTCTCCAGCATCAGATTGAAGAAATCGCACGAAAGGGAACATGATATATCGTGTTAATTTAACAATAAAATCCTGTTAAATTAACATGATAGATCGTGTTGATTTAACATAACATATCGTGTCAATTTCACATGATAGATCGTGTAAATTTAACAGGACGAAAGTGTTATTTCAACATAGTATAATGTTAATTTAACATGTCTGATCGTGTTGATTTAATAAGAAAAATAATGGTGTATCAACAGGAAATCATTTTGATTCAAACCTTTGTGATCATGTTAAATTCACACTGTTTCTTCATGTTGATTTAACATGTAGGAACAGTGAAACAGTAGCTTCATGTTAGAACAACATGAGCGATAGTGTTGAAAAATAATAACCTGAAAATTATTCTGCGTGCATCAATCGCAACAGCAATATCAAAAAAAACCAGGTGAAGATCTAAGGACCGGACCAAAGATTGTGAGCTAGTAAAATCCTGCAGTAAGACTACCTACTTGGATGGCAAATTTTTTGAAGTGGACGTCGAGTTGAGTAAGGAAAATGCAGTCTGTGCAAAATGCACAGCATGCGGAGTAATGTGCAAAGGAAATATTGCGTCATCTTCCAACTTTATACGTCATGTAAAGGTAGATATTTAATTTGATTTTATTTGTTATATAACATTATATTCAGGGTATTCGTTTACATGCTAATGTATATCGTAAATTGTGTAATAAAACCCAAAAGTCCCCTCAAAGGATTTTTTTGGGTCACATTCCTGCTTAATCTTTACGTATACATACTCAACTTAAGGCGATATACTTGCTTGCGTAAGTTTACGTTTTGACGAACAATACGGGGACTCATCAAAGCTTGTAAACACCTTATAAAGCGTGCAAACGTATAAATTTATCAAGTGTGTAAATGAATGATGTCAAAATTTGTATGGAACGCAGTTTACACAAATTTGATAAACTTCCGTGTTGATTTTGGTGTGTAAAAGGGTGCGTAAATTTATACAATGCAATGACGTCGTTCGACATGTAATTTTTTTAATGCATTCAATGCACACTGGACAAAAAGAGAAGAATATGCTGAAAATTGGTCGAAAATTACTTTTTTAATGAAAATTTTGAATTAAAAAGTTTTTGTTTGACATCAAGTACACATAAATTTATCTAGGGCGTTCATCTAACTAAGCTGATAAATGTATAAACTTACCATTTGGTAAACTTAGAAGAGTTGGTGAATCCCCTTAATTTTTACAAGTTTCTATATAACACGTTGGCTTAAGTTACGTATACGTGAAGATTAATCAGGAATGTGAACCAAAAAATATCGTTTGAGGGGACTTTTGGGTTTTATACGGGGATCATTTTGTGGTAATTTTGGTATCAGTTTGGCGTAATTTTGGAATGATTTTGGGGTCATTTTGGAATCATTTTGAGGTAATTTTGCGATCAAAATGACGCCAAATATGGCATATCCAAAGACAGCCTTCCTTACTTACTTCCTTTAATTTATTTTACTTTCCTAATACAAAATATTTTTTCAGAGAAAACATGAAGAACTTATTCCTAAATGTCAGCCGAAAGCCTCTGTTGCTAGTGCTGCTTTAGTTATAGTTTATACATTAATTGTATAAGTATATAAACTTAAAACAAAAAAAAAAAAAATATTCCTAAATACGAATCGTATAAGATATTAATAAGGAAAAGAATAACTGAAGCAACAATTTTTCGAAGAGTAACATGTAAGTTTTCACAGCAAGTTTTCGAGTGCAACGTTGCAGCTTTTATTTTGGAGAACCAACTTTCTTTTCGAATAGCTGAAGATCAATGGCTCCGCAAAATCTTCGATGGTAGGTTTTTTCTCATGCAATTATATGTACAATGATAAAACTTAGTTACTTATATATTAAAGACTTTCAAATCAGACACGGCAACGAACCTTTGGAGCATTTAACACGGCAAACAATTGTATTAATACAAAGAGTAGTTGAAGATTAATATAACAAACAAATGAAAGCTGTAAGGTACGCTTTAAAGCCCGTTTGTTTAACTGCAGATATTTGGAGCAGCTCGAATCGAAGATTCCTCGGAATTACTGCACATTGGGTATAATTAAAAAAACATAATGCTAACAAAATTTTCTTTAAAATACATACCTACCTACGTTAAATTTTTCTTTAAATGACCAGATTGAAGAGGCAAATTTAGAAAGGAAATCAGCAGCCTTGGCCTGTATGCGATTTCCAGGGTCGCACTCATTTGATAAAATCGGGGAATTAATAATGGCTATTTACATCTATTTGGGCTGACTCCTGACAAAATAGTTGCCACTGATCCAGAAAGTATATTGCAAGGTAAGTTTAAAAAGGTTAGTAATAGATGAGAAAATAAGCCATGCAAAAAATTAGTGCTGTTACTTAACCCTTAGGGGTGGCTATTTTTTTATCGTATTTTGTATGTGTTACAGTGTGTGTGTGTGTACAAAACTCAGATTAAAAGATTATCATTGCATTATGTAACAAATTTTTAAAACTTAAAAGCCTTCAATTTAAGAATATGTAAAAGTTTTTTGGAAAATATTTCCAAAATTGTGTATACAAAATTCTGTAATTAGCTTAAAAGATTATCATTGCATTATGTAAAAAATTTTGAAAACTTAAAAGCCTTCAATTTAAGAATATGTAAAAGTTTTTTGGAAAATATTTCCAAAATTGTGAATACATTGAATTTTCTCACAATTTTGGAAATATTTTCCAAAAAACCTTTACATATTCTTAAATTGAAGGCTTTTAAGTTTTCAAAATTTTTTACATAATGCAATGATAATCTTTTAAGCTAATTACAGACTTTTAAAACTGACTGAGTTTTGTATTATTGCACACACACACACTGTAACACATACAAAATCTAGTCATCTTTAAATGGCTGTAATAATTTTAATAGTTGAAATAATCGCACACGGTTTTATCCTTTGAAATCTTCACAGCTTTAACTATACGAATATGTAAAAGTTTTTTGGAAAAAATTTCTAAAATTATGGGAAAGGTCGAAAAATAGGCTACTCCTAAGGGTTAAGTTACAGCGCTAATCTTTTGCAAGTCTTATTTTTTCATCCATTGCTAACTTTTGGGGGGTAAGACCCAAGGAAAAATATATTTTTTTTTTTTTTTCAATCACTATAATGTCTAAATTTTGTTTCAGGAGTAGAAGATCAATCTGATGCTGATAGTTCTGTTTGTATGACCGACGATGGCGAAGGCTCAGATGATGATGACTTAGAAGATTATTCCGGCATAGTAGAGAATGAAAGCTTAAGTGCGCAAACTGACGAGGTGGAAATAATATAATCTCGTCATTTACGATGTGCTAGTCATTCATTAAGTTTGATTGCAACAACAGAGCTATTTTAAAAAGTAATGGAAGCGCTAACACGAAGGTTCGGAAATTTTTTAAATATTAGAGACAGCAACGCCGAGTTTGCTGCAATTGCAGCCCGTTCTCACCCTAAACTCTCCAAAAAAAATTCTCCTGTCGGAATTTTTGTTATACAAGATAAACTAAATTTACCGGACTAGTATTTTTGATATTATGCATGGAAAAAGGTGGCTTTAGCTCGAGAACTATTACTTACTTAAAATAGCCTTTAATCGCCTAGGCGATTTTGGCCGTCTAACCTGTTTCGCCAGTCGGCTCTTTGTTGAGCAGTTGCAGATGAGATGCTCCACCGTTTCCTCCTCCTCATCATCTTTGCAACTCCTACAGCATCGTCGATAGGGTACACCCAGCCTTGCTGCGTGCCTTCCAATAAGGCAGTGCCCGGTTAAAACCCCTATTAATATAGATATATCCCTTCTTCTTAGGGTGTAAATATATTTAGATCTTTTAATATCCCATTTTGGCCAGGATTGTTTGGATACTCGGCACCCTGGCGATAAAAGCCATCTTTCATTGGCTTGTCGGAGTGTATGCTCCTTCAGCATTAGCTTGCATGTGGCAAAGGGCATACCTAAGCGTTCTTTATCCTGAAGAACCTGCTTGGTCGTGCCCTGCCTAGCAAGTTCGTCTGCCCTACAGTTTCCCTCAATGTCCCTGTGTCCCGGGACCCATGTGAGGCTCACGCGGTTCTGTTAGGCCATCTCCTGAAGAGATCGACGACAGCTGAGCGTCAGTTCAGAGTTGAACAAGTAAGAGCCAAGGGATTTGACTGCCGCTTGGCTATCGCTGAAAATAACGATATTCTGTCCGATAGCGTGTTGCCCTATCCAAATGGAAATGCCGCCATTAGTAGCAGGACACCGATCCGTCCTCTCCCAGTCTTCCCTGCTGGGAATGTTTATTCTGAACCAGCTATCTGCGACTGTTGTGGTTGCACAACGGTCCGTGCTCGGAGGGAGAAAGCTGTAAGAATCCACAATACCGGAGTGTCCAGTAGTGCCTGCGCCCCAGCCGGAAGTTTCCCTTATACGCAGAGCCGATGCTGCCGCTGCCCGGTACCCTTCCAGATCGAGTGGCAAAATGCCAAGAATGGCCTGGAGAGCTTCGTTGGGCGTTGTTCTCAACGCGCCGCTTATACAGATCATGCTAGATCTGTGGACTTTACCTAACAGGTTTAGGTTGGCTGCCTTGCTCAGCGCAGGCCACCATACCACGACTCCAGACAGCATAATTGGCCGGATTATCGCAGTGTAAATCCATCTGCAGATTTTGGGACTGAGCCCCCATTTTTTGCCAATGGCTCTTTTACAGGTGTAAAGTGCAATGCACTTCGAGATAGTAAGGGACTTTGTATACCTGGGAAGCAGCATTGCTACCAACAACAATGTAAGCCTGGAAATCCATCGAAGGATAACTCTTGCAAACAAATTCTACTTTGGGCTGAGTAGGCAATTTAGAAGTAAAGTCCTCTCTCGACGAACAAAAACAACATCTATAAGGCAGTCCGCAGACGAGGCACATCGTCATAGACGCGTGATCGTCATTCCACTGAGCACGAATTTCTCTGCGTCTCAAGATCTGCAGAAAAAAAGCACACAACGAACTGTCAAAATTGCAATTTTAACTAATTAATACATTTTCCGCACATTTTTAACACATATTTCTTCCGATTGTAAAAATTTAGCGGACACGCTAAGTCACTTATCGTACCCGTCCTGCTATATGGTGCAGAAGCATGGACACTGACAGCATCTGATGAGGCGGCTCTGGGAGTATTCGAGAGAAAAATTCTTCGAAAGATTTATGGACCCCTAAAAGTTGGCGACGGCGAGTACCGAAGAAGATATAATGATGAGTTGTATGCGCTTTACGCAGACGTGGACATAGTTCAGCGAATTAAAACCCAGCGGTTCCGCTGGCTAGGACACGTGGTGCGAATGAACGAAGACGCTCCGGCCCAGAAGGTATTTTTATCGGCACCCGCCGCTGGAAGTAGAGGAAGAGGGAGACCACCATTTCGATGGCAGGACCAAGTAGAGGCAGACCTGCGAGCACGCGGTGTCTCTAATTGGCGCCAGTTGGCTCAACAAAGAACCGACTGGCGTAACATGTTGGACGGCCAAAATCGCCTAGGCGGTTAAAGGCTATTTTAAGTAAGTAAGTAAGTATAAGACTGAGTTAAGCATCTCGAAAAAAGCATACATTGGCATCGAAAAATCCAAAGTGATAGCATCACTTAACGAATTAAACTCCCTTAAAGCGCGATTTACGGGAGGATTACAGGCATATTGCGTTCTCGTATTAAACCCATAGAAGGGACACACATTACGAAGAAACCGTTGAGGAACATTGAACCGAATCCTTTCTAATAAGTATGGACAGTCAATTAGGCCCTTGACAATTTTAAAAGTAAACGACAAGGAGAGTATAGATCTTCGACTCTCCAGGGATTTTAGACTTATCAGTTTAAGACGAGCAGTATAAGATGGTATAGGCTCCTCAAAATTTAACGACCAACGAGCATATTTGAGAAAGCGTTTTTGTATTCTCTCTAGTCTATTTATAGCTGTCATAGTACTAGGTCGCCAAATAAAGACAGCATATTCTAAATGAGACCTGACAAAAGAAGTAAAGAGAACTTTGAAAGTATATGGGTCACAAAATTTCGCGGAACTGCGCCTAACAAAACCCAGCATTGAGTAGGATTTACACGTAACGTGGCTAATATGACTATTGAAAGAAAACTTGCTATCAAAAATAACCCCAAGGTCCTTAGACATTGTAGTTCACAATTAGAAGTACTATAGTTTGAGGCAATGCTATATTGGATGACTTAGAATAGGTCACATGAAAGCATTTAGATGCATTTAAGGACAGATGAGACTTGAGACACCACTGATGTAGCTTGGTAATGTCACTTTGTAATCTCAATGTATCATCAGGTGACTTAATAATTGAGAACAATTTTAAGTCATCAGCGTAAAGGAGGCATTTAGCAAATGTAAAGCAGTTGCTAATGTCATTAATAAAAAGATTAAATAATAATGGACCTAGTATACTCCCCTGTGGTACCCCTGAAGAGGCAATAAAGGGAGTAGAAGACTCCCCATCAACAGTGACAACACTCCGCCTACTGGATAAATATGAACTTAACTCACGTTTACATTGCTCGATTTTTCATTCAATTTCATGTTGATTCTGAAATTTGACTCGTGTCAACGGCCTTCAAAATTGCGTGCAACAAAGTTGGTAGCCAGCCGACTTTTGATCAACTCAACATTCAACTTCTGTACAACCCTGGGTTTGTTATTGAGGGATGTAAATATTTGTAAGATTTTTATAAAAAAAATGTGTAAATAAAAAAATTAAAAATAAATTATTTCTCTTTTAATAGGCATTTCTTTTTCGTGTTCAACACCAGAACCTACAGCAAAACCTGTTCATTCCGTCCCATCTAACCAAGCGTGTCCGTAAGGTGCTCCGTTAGGACTCCCGGCGTAGCGTATCCGACGGGGAAGTGCCTTTTAAAAATGTACATATCCAGAAAAGTTTCTTATAGGACTCCTTGAGGATGCGTTTATGGCTTTCCAAAATACTCCCGCAGTTACCCAGATAATGGAAAAAGTGTTTCGTTGTAATGCGGAAGAACACGCTCCCATTATCATTCCTTCAAATGGGCTTTCGCTTCTTTTGGAAACCCTTCGTATTTTCTTGGCTTGGAGTTGTAAAGCATTGCCTAGCCAGGATGACCAATAATTTTTTATCCGCTTTACTAGGTCTCTATTTCCGTTGTTCTTGTTGTAACGAAACATATGCCTGCCCAGACGTAATGCCTATTGGTCTAAATCAGCGGTCACCCAAACTCTAATTGCAGCAATGTTAGTAACTGCAGCAGTGTTAGTGAAGAACGACTAGTTCTTCTATGTACAGTCACTTCTCAGAGCAGAAAACCCAGGACATCGCCATGGATCTCTGCGCAGTGGAACCACCCGGGGTTTTACCTCGGCCAAGGACTGTCACTTTCAATGTAACCCTGTTTAGTATGTTTTGTCCCATTCCGAAACTATCATCCTCCCCCCTTGCAGCAGGGCTGCAAGATATTCTTTTGTTACGGGCGGGCGTTGAGCCGAACCCCGGACCAAAAGAATGGATCTGCAGTGTCTGTTGCAAAAAGATATATATTAAACGGTCGCATTCTGTGCAATGCTTCTCGTGTAAGAGATGGCTCCATAAATCTGGATGTTCAGGGCTTAACCTTAACATCCACAGACCCCGTACTTTCTTTAGTACTTTCGTGGCCCCTTGTTGTTTGCGCCGTCGGGCGTCCCGCGGTAAGCGCCGTTCAAGCGCACCCCTACCGCCACCTTCTAGTAGCAATACTAATAATAATAATAATAATAATGTCTTAACGACTAGCAGCATTTCTGCTATACCCGCCACACAAATTCCAGACTGTTGCTCGTGCCTTATGGCGTCAACATCACGCGTAGCAGCTCAACACTCTTGCTCCCACCGGAGCAGTTTAGACATGAGCAACTCCGAGCACCAGTCTCTTTCTGTTTCTATGTCACACCCCCCTCCCGTTTAATTTCTCACGTGAGTCAGGATCAACATCTTCTCGCACCTGTCTCGACGTGTACTGTTTGTCGGCAAAGATTATACACGCTCGCGTCATCGGCCAAAGGCAATAACTGCTTAGGCCAATGCCACGTACATCTATGCTCTGGGCTCGCTAACAGGAATCTTTGGACGGATGCGTTCATCGCACCATGCTGTAACACGCCTCAACCTACGACGCCAGCCAACCCGGTTACACCAGGTCCACAGCTAACTAGGCTGAGGCACAGCCTTGGTCTTCGCCTACCAACACCTGGGCGAACACATCCGTCTCTCACGCCTATGGTTAACTCGACATCGACCCCACCGGCGCACTTCCAAATCTTACAGCACAACTGTAACGGATTAACTGGTAAGATCGCAGAGATAACTAATTTGATGACGCAATATGACATAAAACTTGCCGCAATCCAAGAAACCAAGCTCAGTCCAAGGTCGGACCTCATTACCTATGGCGGATATAACATTCACCGGAAAGGCCGTCATAGAGTAACAGGAGGTCTGGGAGGTGGTCTAGCGTTCATAACGCACAACTCTGTACAGTATGATCTATTTGATACCGACATCGAAGGAACGGATGATATCTTAGAAAGCCAAGGTATTACCATCCGCACAGGAAATGTCGATCTGCAAATCATTAACATCTACATACCCCCTGTCTCAAGTTGCCCCACCGGTTATCACCCCGATATTAGCTTGCTACTACGAGGAGATAACCGCGTGATCCTGGGCGACTTCAATGCGCACCACGACATGTGGCACTCAAACTTGCCAGCAGATAATAGGGGGCATGTACTCGCAGAACAAATAGATGATACGGCTTTCTGTACATTGAACGGAGACGCCCCAACGAGAGTATCGGGTAACTGCTATAGTTCGCCAGATATTTCTATCGTAAGTGCAGGACTATTGAACAACACCAATTGGCGACCCATACTCACGTTGGCGTCTGACCATCTCCCAATAGTCATTACCATCGAACGACCGACGGACTTTATAACACCTGAGCATTGTACATACATCAACTTTACCAAGGCGGACTGGGACAGTTTTCAGACATATACGGACGAATCCTTGGCTGCTCTATCCATTCCTACGGACGTACGCAAAGGCGAACGAGACTTCCGCAACATCATTGACTTGGCCTCTAGACGCTTCATTCCTGCGGGTCGAATATCCCGAATAAGACCAAATTTCCCCGCGGAGGCAACGGCCATGGCTAGAGAATGAGATGAAGTGCGAAGTCTCAATCCCGCAGACCCCCGTAGAACAATGCAACCTCTCTGACGGTGTTGGCAAATTATGGACTACGGTCAAAGCTCTATCTAATCCAACACAACACAAGGATAAAGTAGATATTACTTTCGGTGACAGGGTGAAGAAGGACCCTAGGGGATGTGCGAACTCCTTCTGTAGACAATTTGTACTACATTCCCCACCCGATAGAGCTAAACGTAGAACCATGCGACAGGCGCGTAAATACAAAAACCAAAACACGCCCATTGTCATCACTGCCTCAGAGGTCAAGGAAGCCATCAGACAGGCTAAGCCCTCAAAATCCATCGGCCCCGACGGCATTGCCATGAAGATGCTGAAACATCTAGGTCAGGAGGGACACAAATACTTAGTGGCTCTATTCAATCTTTCACTGAACACTTTCGTCATTCCTGAAATATGGAAAAAGGCGAGAGTGGTTCCATTATTAAAACCTAGAAAGCCGGCAAACATAGGCGATTCATATCGCCCTATATCACTTTTGTCGCCGGTAGTGAAGACGCTAGAGTCCATTTTGCTCCCGTATTACACCGCAAATCTGCACCTGGCTAATCATCAACATGGCTTCCTTAAGCTGCACAGCACCACCACCGCACTCAATGCCATTACAATGCAAATAAATAGCGGTCAAAATCAAAACCAACCAAATCACAGGACTGTGTTAGTGGCACTTGACTTGTCGAAAGCTTTTGACACAGTCAACCATGCCACTCTCATACAAGAGATGGACCGCTAATTACTTGAATGGGCGGCAGGCGTCGGTCAACTTTAGAAACGCAACATCAAAACCAAGACGAATTAGACAGGGGGTGCCACAGGGTGGTGTCCTATCCCCGACACTGTTTAATTTCTATCTATCGAAGATGCCCCCACCACCAGAGGGTGTCTCCGTCGTTTCTTATGCCGACGACTGTACAATAATGGCGACGGGGAAGGGCCCCTATACTGATGAACTCTGTAATAAAATCAACGGTTACCTCTGCGACCTTTCCAGGTTTTTCACAGAGCGAGATCTGACGATATCTCCGACTAAATCAACGGCGACGCTTTTTACGACGTGGACGCACCAGGTGAGAAATGAATTGGACATTTTCGTTGACGGCACTAAGCTACCAACTGTCAGCCACCCAAAGTTATTAGGGATGACATTGGATAATACTTTCTCATTTGCTGGTCATGTGTCTGCAATGGTCTCAAAGGTACGTGGTCGCAACAAGATCCTCAAGTCACTTGCCGGCAGTACTTGGGGAAAAGACAAAGAAACGTTGCTGACTACATTTAAGGCCATTGGCCGACCAGTCTTTGACTATGCTGCACCCATATGGTCGCCTAATGTACATAACACCAACTGGACGAAGTTACAAGTCTGCCAAAATACTGCCATCAGAACTGCTACGGGATGTCTCCTCATGTCTTCCGAGTCTCACCTCCATCAGGAGGCAAAACTGCTCAATGTAAAAGAGCATGCGGAAATGCTGAGCAAGCAATTCCTTCTGAACTGCCACAAGCCAGCACATCCAAACCGTCATCTTTTGGACATAGATCCGCCCCCGAGAGACATAAGGAAACATCTCCGTAAACATTATGATGAGATCCGGCATCATATTACCTTGCCGTTTGATCTGCAGAATCATAAGCGGGCTCTAACCGACATCCACACCGAGTCGGTAGATACTTTTGTCGGATCTCTACCTGTGAACCCCGTTCTGAACAGTCCTCCACCGGATATTGCTGAAGAAGAACGCACCTTACCAAGGGAGACAAGAGTTACCTTGGCACAGCTTAGGTCTGGATATAGTGTAAGGTTAAACTCCTACTTGTCCAGACTTAATGACACAATCTCAAACACATGCCCTGCATGTGGTAGGACCCCCCATGATACTCTACATCTCTTCAATTGTTCATTTGAACCTACTATTCTAACCCCTCTGTCCCTCTGGACAAACCCTGTTGAAACTGCACGTTTCCTTGGACTCCCCTTAGAAGAGCTTGATGAAGATCATACACTCTAGACAGGGCAATGCATTGTTAACAACAACAACAACAACAACAACAAGAACGACTAGTTGAGTGCCCATCTGTTAACGTCGCATCGTTCAGTAGCTTACGGGCAAGTAAAAAGACAAGAACGTATGCGCGTACATTTTTCGAAACTAAAAGGGAGGAATTATTTATAGAAAAAAATATCTTGGTTTCTTTTTACATTGATTTTCCCCACCGGCCCCTTCCATTTTAGCCAACCAACTTTTAACTTGGTTGATATATAAATATTTTTTTCTTTAAATAATTCTTCATTTTTAGTTTGGGTTAATTCATTTATGTTTTTATGGAAAAACTCAAAATGTCTTTTAGAGGAAATATCTTAGCATTGAAGTGGCTCGAAAGCATTGCGCATCATATAACTTTTTCAAATGACATTGTGCGACGTGGTATAAAAGCGCATGAAAACAAAGTATGCGCGTACGTTGTTGTCTTTTTGCCTGCCCGCAAGCCATTGTATACCTGATATAGTAGCGCAACTCACAGCTGATCGCAAAAAACATACTAATACACACGCACAGCATATTCCCCATAAGCACAGAAAAAATATTCTCACACGTTTGGTAAATAATGAGGGTCGAATCTTAGAATAATGTACCACGATTTGGACAAAATTTATTATAGGAAATGGTAGAGGGGGTCGTATGTATAAAAACTGTGAACGTTGAAACTGTCGGACTTTTATATTATAATTTTTATATTTAACTATACCTCAAGTTAATACTCATTTAGCAAAAAGTTGATCTGCTACTGGTAGTTTATCATTAAATCGAAAATTAATTGATTGATTAATTGGTATTAAGTTTTCAAAAAGTGAGAATTGACGTTGAAGGTTTCATCTCAAATGCGTCTCAGGTTGATATCACACAAAATGGCTTTTTGGGCTTCACAATATTCCTTCATTCCATTTCATTTGGAGTCACCCAGCCAGTGCCTTCCACTCAAATTCGTAAGAAGAAGAAAATAAGTTGCCAAACTATAGTAGGGATAAACAATGCTGCAAGCTACTGAACAACGCGACGCTAGCAGATGGTCAGTTGACTTTTGCGCTCTTACTGCGACAAAACGAGAGAGTATAGCAATCTGTGTGAGTTGAGCAAGGAAACCATAAGCTTAATTATTGTTTGACCAAAGTGCGATTGGTGTTAGAAGAGTATGCTCAGAGGAGCAGGTGAATCAATGGATAGTGTCGTGAGAAAAGCTACATGCCAGGCAAACATTTTGCACTTCGGGGTTCGTTCTGGATAAGTAAGGGATTCACTTGTTACCTTACCCAAATCAGAGTTAAACGAGAGTGTGTCTGGACACTCTCGGGAGATGGTGTTCCTACGCAGCAACCGGTGGGCTTGCTGTTGCAGGACGGCATTCGTCGGGCGGGAGCTAACTAAGGTGATCACCATTTCTATGTGAATGTTGTTGAGTGCCTGCCTGTAAACCCCTGGCAGTTCTGGGTGCGGTGTTCAGAAAGACGTGCATTGAAAAAAAAAAATTAAATGAAAATAGTTTTTTTTTTCTAATTTGTTTAATTTTTTTCAATGACATAAACAATCGTCAAATAGTTTTCAAAAAAATTTATTAATGTAAACGGGTAGTCAACTCAATTTGGAATCAACGGCTCATGCGACGAAAATTGATTTGCTGGCAAGAGTTATACTTCGATGGATTTCCAGGCTTACATTGTTGTTGGTATTAATGCTGCTTCCCAGATATACAAAGTCCCTTACTATCTCGAAATTATTGCTGCCAACAGTCGCGTGGATGCCAAGACGCGAATGCGCTGACTCTTTGCTTGATGCCAGCAGGTACTTCCTCTTACCTTCGTTCACCACCAAACCCATTTTTTCGCTTCGTTTTTTTTTTTTTTTTAATTTGAGAACGCAGAAGTTACGGCGCGGTTGTTGAGGTCAATAATGTCGATAATATACTGTTCCAGCGCGATTAAGTTCTGCACCTTGTATTACTTTCTCCAACATCAAATTAAAGAAATCGCACGATAGGGGGTCGCCCTGCCTGAAACCTCGTTTAGTTTCGAACGGCTCGGAGTGGTCCTTCCCAATTCTGACCGAGCAGGTGGTGTTGCTCAGAGTCATTTTGCACAGCCGTATAAGTTTTGCTGGGAAAACAAAATCAGACATAGCGGCATATAGGCAACTCCTTTTCGTGCTGTCGAAAGTGGCTTTAAAATAAACAAAGATATGATGTTTGTCGATCCTTTTCTCACGGGGTTTTTCCAAGAATTGGCGTGTATTAAAAATCTGGTCGATGGTAGATTTACCAGGACTGAAGCCACACTGATAATGCCCAATCAGTCGGTTTACGTCAGGCTTCAGTCTTTCGAACAATACGCTTGATAGGACCGTATATGCGATACTCAAAAAGCTGATTTCACGATAGTTGGCGCAGTTTGCGGGATCACCCTTCTTATGGATTGGGCAGAGAATACTTAGATTCCAATCTTCAGGCATGCATTCATCCGACCATATTCTGCACAAGAGCTGGTGCATGCACCTTACCAGGTCCTCGGGGCCGCATTTGAATAGCTCAGCGAACAGGCCATCAGCACCCGCCTCTTTATTGTTTTTTAGCCGTGACATAGCTGTTCGCACCTCGTCATAGTTAATGTTCCATAGAATTCATTGCTAAGTCTAATTTTTAAGGAGCTTAATAAATCGGTTATAATGCCTTAGCAAATTGGAGCCAGTATATCACTGGATTCAAGCAATTTGATTTTTGCGTCCAATACAGTACCAATATGAACTACAAAAGCTAAATAAGCTTCACCAAGTTCGTCTGCGAAAATTTTTTCCAAATATTTTGGACATGATTCCTTTGACGATTTCAACGGATCATAAAAATTTAAAATCCTATCAACTGCCGGTAATTGTTGCAATAAAATTTAGTACGTTGATTGCTCGTCCAAAAGAACATGTCGAATTTTTTCGAGTATGCAGTTTTGTAGCCCCTTTAATTTTAGTAGAATAAAGTGCTAAGCTTAAGTTCGTAGGAAGTCTCGCCGATTTTTGGCAATTTTTTTTTCTGAAGCCAGTCGTACTTAGACCCTTTTGGTTCCAAAAATTGTTGCAATAAAATTTAGTACGTTGATTGCTCGGGCAAAAGAACATGTAGAATTTTTCGAGTATGCAGTTTTGTAGCCCGTTTAATTTTAATATAATAAAGTGCTAAGCTTAAGTTAGTAGAATGTATCGCTGATTTTTGGCAATTTTTTTTTACGAGGATGAGCACTTTTTTCATATAAAAAAATACCTTAAATAAATCCTATGGGGTATAACTCAAGAATCTATTAACGCAAACAAAACAATCTTGGCGCCTTTCACGCGGCGAAGAAAGCTGTCCTTGTTATAGCCGTCCCTAGGAGGCAGCCGCATAAGTCTTTCAACCGAGGCAAAATACCTAGGAGTAGTGTAAAAGGTTCGAAGGTGTTTTAGTATTTACTGAGCTCTACAGCCGCATTTGAGTGAGCATTAAGATGCCCCACGATGATTCCAAAATTAAAACGCAAGTGAATGCTTTGTGTCATAAAGTTGGAATAGTTTATTCGGCTCATCGCCGTTCTTTTATATGCTTACAAGCTACCTTATGAGTAAGCTAATTTACAAACTTACATTTCTATGTGGTTAGTCATGCTTGTGCATACAAACATATGTATGGGTTCAATCGAGTTTATGTTATTGGAGAAGTGCAGCGTAAGCTAAATTGATTTGAATACTTTGGCCTAGTTATTGCCAAAAGTATATTGAACTGTGAACATTTTATTTTGCTTAGCTGGCATGCTACACCTCCTCTCTTTAAAAGAATGCTCATACATTTTGGTTAATGTATGAGTATTCTATTCGATGACTTATTGAGTAACAGTTAATTATTAGGTAATAAAATGTTTGACTCACTTAGCTTATCGTTTATTGTTATGCTATTGGCAAAAGGTTTTCCTACTTTATTTTGATTACATTTGTTGCCCGTTGGGATCAATATAATTTAAGTGGGTCAATATTTGGAAATGCATAAAAGTGCATTGACAGTAAAAAGCATTCTGAGTAATGCTACACCATCCGGCTTATGCATAGTTGTATGCACTTGAAGGCAATTGTATACGACTATTAAAGCGACTTATTGACCTACTTAAGGTTTGTTAGCGTTTACAAAAATTTAATTGCTCTTTGTTATGCAGTTCCAATATATTGCATAACGGTAATTTGATATTTAGAGTAAAGACTTTGTTTATGGAGTTCTTTGTTTTTTGTTTATTTTGTGAATGAAGTTTTTTGTCTGTTTATCAAAATGGATAGATGAGTGTTAATTGTTTGGTTTTTTCTTTTTTTTTTTTTTGTTATTACTAGTGTAGTTATATTGCTTTAAGTCTATTCTTATGAATTATAATTTCTTTAGTATTTTTATTGCTATTTCCTATTTTATGCGGTATTAAAGTAAAATTGTTGTTCTCATCGATATTTTTAACTTTGTAGTATCCTTTATATCTATTTTCTAACTTATGGGAGGCTTCTTCTCTAACTAATACTAAATCTCCTATGTTTATTTCCTTACTATACCTACTTTTATCATAATTTAATTTTTGTTTTTCTTTAGACTCTTGGACTAATTTCTTAGCTCTCTGTTGTGCTGTTTGAAGCCTATACTTTACTTCTTTTTCATAAGCTTCGTGGTTATATAATGGGCTGATTTTATTTTCGTTTAAAAATTCATAACTCGGTGGGTTTTTCCCAAATATTAATTCGAATGGACAATATTTGTGTGTGGTCGATGGCGTCGTATTGTAACAATACGTGAAATACCTGAGGTATTCATCCCAATCGTCTTTGTCACTGGATATGTATGAACGTATATATTCATGGAATGTCCGGTGACTGCGTTCTACAGTGCCCAAAGTTTGATGATGATACGGTGTTGAAGTTTTATGCTCAATTTTCAACAGTTGACACAATTCTTTGAATAAGTTGTTTTTGTATTCTGTGCCCATGTCTGTCATTATTGTATTCATGCGTCCATAAATCAAAATGACGTTTTCGAACACGGCTTTCGCGACTGTTGCTGCGTCTTTGCTAGGAACTGGGATCGCTACCAAGTATTTGGTTAGATCACATATGATGGTAACTGCATATTCGTTTCCGTTTATCGATTTCGGTAATGGTCCGACTGTATCGATTTGTACAATGTCAAATGCCTTCGGAGGTGTCTCCGTTATTGTCATTGGTTCTTTTATATGCTTATTGGTCTTATTTTTCTTGCAGTGGATGCAGTTTTTTATGTATTTTCTTATGTCGTTTTTCATATTCAGCCAGCTATACTTCTGCTTGATCTTATCTGTCATGCGATTTATTCCTGGGTGGCCACCACTAATAGGATCGTCATGATATTTGTGCAGAATTTCTTTAATTTTCCCGGGATTTGTCACATTTATAACTTCTGGAGTTAGTGCGATTGTTAGCTTTTTGAGAACTTTATTACCCTTTTCTATAAATTTGCCTACTGCAGTATAATTTCTTTTAAACAATTTGTCCCCTAAGGACAACTGTATTTGTACAAGTCCTAAATTGCCGGCTTCTCTTTCGAGCCTGGTAAAGAATTGTCCTAAGTCAACCTTATCCTCAACAATTAGGTTGCTTGTATCCAAAGTGCTACAAATTTTCTTTCCTTTTTTGAAATATAATTTCGGAGGAGTGAAAACGAGCTCGACATGTCTTTTAACTTCAAATTTATTTAGCGCTTCGTAAATTTTGGGGTTCTCTTTGTGACTTTCTTTAATTTCAGTTTTATTACTGGTCTTTTTAGCTGCTGATCTTGTTGTTATTTTTAATATTTTACTTGCTTCAACTGACATATCTTTTAAATTTGTAATAGTTATGCGGGATAATGCATCCGCGATATGATTTTCTTTTCCGGCTATATACTCCACCTCAAAATCGTACTCTTCTAAATCGAGTCTTACTCGTGTCAGCTTGGATGAAGGACTTTTCATTGAAAAAAGGTACTTATGTTAATGGGCGATGGTCGGTTTTTACTAGGAATTTTCTACCATAGATGTATGGTCTGAAGAAGGTTATGGCCCAATGGATTGCGGCCAGTTATTTTTCTATTGTGGCTTTGTTGGTTTCACCTTTTGTGAGGGACCTAGAAGCGTAAGCAATTGGTAACTGTTTGCCATCATGTTCTTGGCTGAGGACTGCCCCACAAGCGTACCCACTAGCGTCTGTTGTTATGCAGAATTTTTTATCGAAATCTGGGTATTGCAAAAGTTTTAGCCCATAATGCTTCCTTTAAGTAGACAAAAGCTTTTTGACATTCTTCTGTCCATTCGAAGAAAACATTCTTTTTGCAAAGCCTAGTTAATTTTCTTGAATGTTCTGCAAAATTCGGTACAAATCTTCTGTAATAGTTACAGAAAGCTAAGAATCTTTTAACTTCATCGGCTGTTTTTGGTGTTGGGTAATTTTGGACTGTTTCAAATTTGCTCGGGTCGGGTAATATTCCCTTGTTTGTACATTTATGTCCTAAATATGTTACTTCTTGGTTGAAAAATAGGCATTTCTCTGGATGTAATTTTAGGTTGTATTTTCGGCAAGTGGAGAACACATCTCTTAAATTTTTCAACATATGGTTTTCAGAACATCCTAATACAACTAAATCATCCATATAGAGAAATGCTTGAGATGGTTTGAGACCTGCGAATGCTAGGGTCATCATTCTTTGGAATGAATTCGGTGCTACCTTTAATCCGTATGGTAGTCTTTTGAATCTATATGTGCCATTTTCGGCAGTGAATGAAGTAATGTCCCTAGAGTCTGGGTGTAATTCTATTTGATGAAAACCTGACATAAGGTCTAGGCATGAAAAATATTTTGCTCTTCCAAGTTGATCTAGAATGTCATCAATTCTTGGGAGTGGGAATTTATCTGCTGCTAATTTTTTATTTACTTGTCTGTAGTCAACAACCAATCTCCATCTTTTTTCCGTTTTTCCTGGAAGTGGTTTTTTAGGAACTAATACAATTGGACTATTATATTCTGAAATTGAAGGTTCTATTATATCATCTTTAATTAGCTTATTTACTTGTTTAGTTATTTCTCCTTTTTGTGTTTGGGGCAATCTATAATTTTTAATGTAAACGGGGTTGTCATCCTTCATATATAATTTTTGTTTATAAAAATTATTAGAAGTAATTGGTTCTGTTTCCAGTGCAAATATATCTATGAATTCTGTGCAAAGTGATGTTAATTGAGTTTTAACGAAAGTTGGAAAATTTTTGGTTAATCTTTTTAATTTTTCTGTATCTGTGCAACTTTTACTGTGTGTGTTAGCTTTAATTAGTGTATAATCGTCTAAATTTTCAGTATCAATTTTATAATTTTGAATAGTTGTGTTGTTATGTGTTGTGTTAATAATCCTAGCGAAAGTTTGCTCGTTAGTTGTAATGGTATTTGCAATATAAATGCCTTCGGATAATTGTTGGTGTGGTATGAAAATGTTTTTGTTATTTGTATTTATTTTAATTTGTCTAATAACTTCCGATCTAGCTGGGATTGTGATTGTCTTGACCGACAGACAGTTTGTTAGATTCATTGTTATTGTTTGAGGGAAATCATATGGTCTTAGGATTAGTTTATCCTGGGTTTTTCCATAATCTAGAATACAATTGTATTTCTTTATGAAGTCTAGGCCTATTATTCCATCACATGGAATTGGGAAGTTGTCTTCTACAACATGAAATTTATGATAAATTAGAAGGTCATCGCCTTTTAGATCTGTTTTGACTGTGCCTAAAGTGCTAGTTATTCCCTGACCAATGCCTTTCAAATCTGTTATTTGTTCAGTGTTTATTTTTTCTTTATTATTTATTTGCTGTTTTTTAATTATGGAGATATCGGCTCCAGTATCGATTAGAAAATTAGAGTATGAGTTGTTTAATGATGTCCTTGTAGATATATAGCTGTTTAAATTTAGGTTAAGTACGCATATCTTTCTTTTAGTTAATTTTGAAGTGGAGTTGCCTGGTTTTCCGTTGCGGTTATGGCGCGTACATTCTGGTTGTAGGATCTATTGCCGTTTTGGGCTTGTGATCCTCTCCGGTTATTATTGTTGTTGTACGACCTCGAGTTATTGTTATATCTCGGTTGTGGTCTGAATCTCCGATTTTGGTAATTTCCATAGTTGTTACTACGGTAACCTCCACGGAAACTACTCCTGTACTGACCTTGCTGTCGTACATTTAGGATCGTGTTTGAGCTGCCAGTGGCTTCGGTACAACTGTTAGTGAATTTTGAGATTGCATCGTTCATTGTTGAGAACGTTCCTGCTTGCATTATCATCTTAACATTATTGTTGTAGCTGTTTTTACACATTACCTTGACGGCTGCCTGTGTAGAGTATCTCGTTGCTAAGTCTGGGTTTAATCCATCCGAGATATATGCTCCTTCTAGCGATCTGGTAATTTTTTCTATTTCTGCTGTGTATTGGTTAGCAGTTTTGCTACGTTGTTGAACGTTTAGAAGTTTAGCGGTTAAAACCTCTACTGATTCGCCTTTTATCGCGTTTTTGAGTTTTGTTTTTATTTGTCCAATCGTGTTTTCATTACTGATGAAGTTTCTAGCCGTGCCTTTAAGCTTGGTCTTTATCATGGTTACCGCTAAGGCTTCATGGCTATCTTTAATTTGTTCAAGTATGTCCAGGGCGTCTATAAAACTATGTAAATTCTCGTGCTTACCATCAAACTCTGGCAGCACTGATGAAGCAGTTTTAATGAATTCGACTACTGTTTGCGGCATTGTGACGTTCATAATTGGGATGTTTGTCTTGTCACGTCCTGACAAGAGTAAGTTAAAATCAACCTGGAGGTTTTCCTCTAATGTGGTTGGTATTGTTGTTTCTATATTGTGTCTAGCTAGGGAAGATACCAATTTGTCTCGTACGGCTGAGAAAAATTGATAAGCTTCGTTTTGGTGTTCTGTGGTGAGGATTCGATTTGCCGAATTGATCACCTGTCTTATATTATTGAGGGCTTCTAAAATTATATTCAGATGCTTTACTATGGTTTCTGTTTATATCGGGGCGCTTTTGTTTATGCATTTGTATGATTTATTAGCTTTATTTTTCTCTTCGGCTAATGTGTCGTGGATTTCTTGCCATGTATTCATCTCTTTACATATGGCTTTTTGCTAAATGCGTTGTTGTACATTGTTTAAGTGCCTCAGTTTATTCTTTATATAATTTTTTATTAAAATTACAACTGCGACAATTAAACATGTAGCTACGCATGCGAAAATAGTCAGCCATTTATCAGGAAGCTCTTCCTTGTTTTCTACAACAGGGTGTGGTTCGTATTTGACTACCCTAATTTCATTTTCATTGTTTGCCGAATTTTCCTTACCTATTTCATATCCTGCTAATCCTACTAAAACGCTATTTAAAGCAATTTTCCACCATGAGGCCGTTTTCGTTAATAAAATATTTATTAAAAAAGGGATTTCAAAATTAATCAGTTTATGGTTGAGGAAATTTTTATGAATTTTCAAAATAGGTTAAAAAATTTTTTTATTTTTGGTATCTATTCTGGCGTGTTAAATTAATCAACCTGTTTGTCTCCTCTACTAATGTGGTAGGGTATAGAACATCTCTCATTGTGGGTTCTCTACCCATTCCTATGTAAAGCCAATACTGTCTTAACCAATTTAGATAGCTTCTATTACTTCCTTTGTTGCGAGATCTTGACCTACGTGTTTCATTCGCGTTTTCACGCTCTAAATTATCAACAATATAATTTATGGCGTCGTAGTCAAGATTGTCGGGCAATGCCTTGTCCATGGGAGGTAATAGGATGTGTTTTATATCCTATGGTTGAGACAATATGAATGAGAAAAACAATTTTCCTTTTTATTGTTAGTTCTAGTTTTTTAATTTGATGAAAAAAAATTTTTTTTTTGTATATTTTTATTTATTATTTTCTAACATTCTTATTCTATAAATTTCCTACTGGTCATTTTGTTTATTCTGCGTTGTTGTTGTTGTTTTTGGATCCCACCCATTTTCGCGCATATTTTTTAGCTTGTTTATCAAAATCCTTTTCTGTTGCCCACGGCTGATGTTAATAATACGCTGGAGCTCTGCACATTTCTTTTCGTGCTTTCGTTTTCTGCCCCCACGTTTTTTGGGTTTATTCTCGCCGCTTATTTTTTGTCTGAATTCGTGAAGGCTGGCTTTTTGGCGGTTTTGCCTTTGCCGGTATTCCTCTAAGGGTATTGGTTTGGGACCTACTACTATTTTTGTAGGGGTATATTTGGTGTAATTTTTGGTGTTTTCCGATCCTTCTGGAATGTATTCTTCTACCATAATGTACTGGTAGGTAGGGTTGGCTTTGGTTTGGTAGGATCTCGATTTGAGCCTATGCAAAATTTGCAGAATCTAGTTTTGAGCTTGCAGGATCTAGCTTTCAGGATCTAGCTTTGTAGGGTCTAGCTTTCAGGTAGTGAATTAAACTGGCAGGATCGCCATGTAAAAGGTTCGAAGGTGTTTTAGTATTTACTGAGCTCTACAGCCGCATTTGAGTGAGCATTAAGATGCCCCACGATGATTCCAAAATTAAAACGCAAGTGAATGCTTTGTGTCATAAAGTTGGAATAGTTTATTCGGCTCATCGCCGTTCTTTTATATGCTTACAAGCTACCTTATGAGTAAGCTAATTTACAAACTTACATTTCTATGTGGTTAGTCATGCTTGTGCATACAAACATATGTATGGGTTCAATCGAGTTTATGTTATTGGAGAAGTGCAGCGTAAGCTAAATTGATTTGAATACTTTGGCCTAGTTATTGCCAAAAGTATATTGAACTGTGAACATTTTATTTTGCTTAGCTTGCATGCTACAGTAGCATTGGACAAGACCCTCACATGGAATGCTCATTTGGAAGCTAAAATAAATAAAGCAACGAGGGCCTTTTTCGCCTGCCCTAGACTTTATGGCAAACCATTGGGGCTGTTTCCCAAAATGTCGCATTGGTCATTTAATACAGTTGTGAAGCCCATAGTCACATACGCTTCCCTAGTCTGGTGGCCTAAGACTGCTCAGAGAACAGCAGCAACTAAATTAAGTAAGCTACATCGGCTGGTCTGTGTCGGCATCACAGGTGCAATGAGAACGTGCCCTGCTGATGCTCTAAGTGCCCTTGTAGGAATACCGCCCTTCCCTATTCTGATAGAGAAGGAAGCCACACTCGCTGCATTGAGACTTCAAAATGTTTCTGATCTAATCTAATCCTCGCTTGCGTCATAATGACGCTTAACCGCCTAGGAGATTTTGGCCGTTTCGTATCAAAGCACGACAGTCATTCCTTTTTAGCGATTACTGACGCCAATTGGAAACCCCAAGGGAGTTAAAGTCATCCTCCACCTGTTGTTTGCATCTCAGTCGAGGCCTCCCCATTCCTCTGCTGCCGAATTCGGGTGTCGATAGGAAAACTTTCTCTGCTGGTGCTTTTTCCATTCGCATAACATGACCCAGCCAGCGGAGCCTTTGGGCTTTAATCCGCTGAACTATGGTCAGGTCTGCGTAAAGTTCGTACAGCTCATCGTTAAATTTCTTTATTTAGTTATAAGTCTTTGGAATACAATCCTTACAGACTATGTACTTAAATAATTATAGATTACATACTAATTTTGTGAATAAATCAAGTCCCTTATAAGTCTGTGCAAAGACGCAATGAAAAGAAAGGACAACGCCTATAAGGCAACGTTAAAAGCGAATGCAACGAGGAGCGTGTGTGAGCACTACCGCGATATGAAGAGGGAAGCGAGGCGGCTTTTTCGGGCGATCAAAAAATTCGACGAATGACGGAAGGTTTTAACCCCGGGGCAAACTCCTGTAAAAATGACAACGGCGACCTGGTGACAGATGTTCAGAGAGTACTAGGGTTATGGAGGGATCTCTTCTCTGCCCTTCTAAACGGAGGAACGGAGCAACAATCCAGAGAAGAGGACGAACCCGACCGCACAATCGAAGACGATGGAATCGGAGTGCCACAACCCGACTATAACGAGGTGCGAGTAGTTATATCACGGCTAAAAAACAATAATGCGGCGGGTGCTGATGGCCTGCCCGCTGAGCTTTTTCAATGCGGCGGCGAGGAGCTGGTAAGGTGCATGAATATGGTCGGATGAATGCATACCTGAAGATTGGAATCTAAGTGTTCTCTGCCCAATCCATAAGAAGGGTGATCCCGCAAACTGCGCCAACTATCGTGGAATCAGCCTTTTGAGTATCGCATATAAGGTCCTATCAAGCGTATTGTGCGAAAGACTGAAGCCTGACGTAAACCGACTGATTGGACCTTATCAGTGTGGCTTCAGACCTGGTAAATCTGCCATCGACCAGATTTTTACAATACGCCAAATCTTGGAAAAAATCAGTGAGAAAAGGATCGACACACACCATCTCTTTGTTGATTTTAAAGCCGCCTTCGACAGCACGAAAAGGAGTTGCTTATATGCCGCTATGTCTGATTTTGGTTTCCCAGCAAAACTTATACGGCTGTGCAAAATGACGCTGAACAAGACCACCAGCTCGGTCAGAATTGGGAAGGGCCTCTCCGAGCCGTTCGAAACTAAACGAGGTTGCAGGCAGGGCGACCCCTATCGCGCGATTTCTTTAGTTTGATACTGGAGAAAATAATACAAGCTGCAGAACTTAACCGCGCTGGAACAATATATTACAAGAGCATACAACTGTTGGCGTATGCCGACGACATCGACATCATTGGCCTCAACAACTGCGCCGTAACTTCTGCGTACTCCAAATTAGAAAAGGAAGCGGAAAAAATGGGTTTGGTGGTGAACGAAGGTAAAACGAAGTACCTGCTGGCATCAAGCAAAGAGTCCGCACATTCGCGCCTTGGCAACCACGCCACTGTTGGTAGCCATAATTTCGAGATAGTAAGGGACTTTGTATAACTGGGAAGCAGCATTACTACCAACAACAATGTAAGCCTGGAAATCCATAGAAGGATAACTCTTGCAAACAAATTCTACTTTGGGCTGAGTAGGCAATTTAGAAGTAAAGTCCTCTCTCGACGAACAAAAACAACATCTATAAGGCAGTCCGCAGACGAGGCACATCGTCATAGACGCGTGATCGTCATTCCACTGAGCACGAATTTCTCTGCGTCTCAAGATCTGCACACCACGCTGCAGAAAAAAAGCACACAACGAACTGTCAAAATTGCAATTTTAACTAATTAAGACATTTTCTGCACATTTTTAACACATATTTCTTCCGATTGCTAAATTTTTTAATTTTTTCTTTCAAAAGAAACAATTTAATTTTATTTGAAAAAAAGAAACCAAAGCCCAAGCGGCAGACAAAATGTAAACAAATGCTTCGTCTTCCTCTTTTCTAAGCGTACGACGCCTGGCAACGAGCATTGTCATACGCTGAGCAGCATGTAGCTTTCATGCTTTGCCACTTTCGTGCAGCTGCCGATTCGTGTGCAGCTCTTCATGCAAATATGTGTGTTCAGCAACAAAGCGTACAAAAATCGAATGTAGCGTCTAATACGCGTCTATGACGATTCGCTCCGTGTGCGGACACGCTAAGTCACTTATCGTACCCGTCCTGCTATATGATGCAGAAGCATGGACACTGACAGCATCTAATGAGGCGGCTCTGGGAGTATTCGAGAGAAAAATTCTTCGAAAGATTTATGGACCCCTAAAAGTTGGCGACGGCGAGTACCGAAGAAGATATAATGATGAGCTGTATGAGCTTTACGCAGACGTGGACATAGTTCAGCGAATTAAAACCCAGCGGCTCCGCTGGCTAGGACACGTGGTGCGAATGAACTAAGACGCTCCGGCCCAGAAGGTATTTTTATCGGCACCCGCCGGTGGAAGTAGAGGAAGAGGGAGACACCATTTCGATGGCAGGACTAAGTAGAGGCAGACCTGCGAGCACGCGGTGTCTCTAATTGGCGCCAGTTGGCTCAACAAAGAACCCACTGGCGTAAAATGTTGGACGGCCAAAATCGCCTAGGCGGCTAAAGGCTATTTTAAGTAAGTAAGTAAGTATAAGACTGAGTTAAGCATCGCGAAAAAAGCATAAATTGGCATCGAAAAATCCAAAGTGATAGCATCACTTAACGAATTAAACTCCCTTAAAGCGCGATTTACGGGAGCATTACAGGCATATTGCGTTCTCGTATTAACCCCATAGAAGGGACACACATTACGAAGAAACCGTTGAGGAACATTGAACCGAAACCTTTCTAATAAGTATGGACAGTCAATTAGGCCCTTAACAATTTTAAAAGTAAACGACAAGGAGAGTATAGATCTTCGACTCTCCAGGGATTTTAGACTTATCAGTGTAAGACGAGCAGTATAAGATGGTATGGGCTCCTAAAAATTTAACGACCAAAGAGCATATCTGAGAAAGCGTTTTTGTATTCTCTCTAGTCTATTTATAGCTGTCATAGTACTAGGTCGCCAAATAAAGACAGCATATTCTAAATGAGACCTGGCAAAAGAAGTATAGAGAACTTTGAAAGTATATGGGTCACAAAATCAGTATAGATAAAATCTACCTGCAAGCCAGCTGAAAAAGACTCAATGCAATACTCACTAAAAACAGCTAGGTTAGAAATCGTCGACCTCTCTGCAACGAATCCATGCTGATAAGGAGAAATAAGAGACTTAACCGCAAAGCTCAACTTGGCGTTGACTGCATGTTCAAAAATTTTGGAAACAGTGGTCAGTTTGGATATGGGTCGGTAGTTACCCACATCATTTTTGTTGCCACTTTTGAAGATAGGCGTAATAGACGTAACCTTCCAATCATCAATAAAATTCCCAGAGGAGGGTGATTTGTTGAAAATAAGTTGGAGAGGATAAACCAGGGCCGGACAATTTTTCAATAAGATCAGAGAAAATTCGTCTAAATCTGTTTGAGAAGAAGCTTTACGATTATTAATAGCTCACTACTAATATCATCAGAAGAAAGATGTAATGCTCCGAAATCCAAGGCAGAGTACAGACAATTCGAAAAATCAAGCGGCTGATTAATCGTCCACAGAAAAAATTGATTTAAAAAAATCAGCAAATAAGTTAGCAGCCTCAATTGGAGTTTTCGCCGAGTTATCATCAAGGAAAACACCGGTAGGCACACTAGCGGAACACTTTTTGTCCTTAAGATATTTCCAAAAACTTTTTGGATTCGATTTAATGTTTCACTCGATATTGCGTACATACTCAGAATAGAGAGTTTTATTCAAAATATTAAAGTCCTTTAGGTATAACTTATATAAATGAAAAATATTCAAATTTTTCTTTTTAAAATTTATTTGTTTGAACTTCAATATCCAAACATGAAAACTGAAAAACTGAAACTGTAACAAAAATTTCAAAGTGTTTTATACATTTCTTTGTTAACAAATTTTTAAGAAATGTTTTCTGTGATTATTCTAAAATTTATTAAAGTGTTTTTTTTAATGTGTGACAAAGTGTTTGTGTAAAATAATTGATTTTTATTTGTTAAATTAAACAATTCTTAACTTCTCCCCTCTTAAAATCGATACGTCCTCGTTTCGACCAATACTTAAATAATATTTAGAAAACAAAAAATATATAATAATAACAAGAAATTCTTATATACTAAACATTGGTTTGATCAATATTGAATATGTAATTAAATAAAAAATTATACACAATTTTCAAATATCAATTATATTAACTTCAACGAATATTATCTTTATGAATTTTTTTTCCATTAATTAAAACTGTTGTTCCAAGGTCTTTTTGGACAACATTTTGTTCATATACCTTATTCAGTTTATTACCTAAACGTTTATTTCTCCGTACAAAAACTACTTCTCCTTCTTCAAAACTACGTCTGCTTTTGCATGACCGTTTTAAAGTATTATTCTGTGCTGAACTTAGTAAAGATTTTATAGAACTTAAAAACTCTTTTGAAAATGAATTAATTACATCAATAGGCTTCGATTGTATTACAGAATGAATTGTGTTATTATAGTGGTATGTTGCTAAAAGAACTAAATCAGTTATATCAGTAATATTTTTTTCTATTTTTAAACATCTGGCTATTTCGATTATTGTAGAATGTAAACGTTCTATTTGTCCATTACTCTTACTATGAAGAGGTGGTATGAAAAATTGATCTATTTCAAAATGATTTTTCAACATGTTACTTATTCTATTTGACTGAAACGACTTTTCGTTATCAGAAATAATAAGTTTAGTTTTTTTAAAATGATTTAATAATATAAATAATGCAGGTTTAATATCTATTATTGATCTAGATGAGATAGGTACTACTTGAACAAATTTCGAAAATTTATCAATACAAGTTAAAAAATGTTTTTTAATATATCAGTATGTAAAATTTCACCAGGGTATTCAGGAATTGGAGTTTTCCCAATTCCAGGTTCTGCAGGGTGTCTATTGTATTTATTTTCTGAACATATTCTACAATTCTTTGTTATGGTTTTAAGTGTATTTTTTATATCTGGGAAGTAATATTCTTCTATCAATTGCTTATAATTTTCTTGTAAAGAACGATGTGCCCTATTATGTTCTGTCGTGGCAGTTTCCACTTGATCGGCTTTATTTGTTAAATCGATTACTAACTTTTCAGAATGTATAAATTTTGTACCTATAAAATTTGATAAAAGTATCGACTGAATTTTTGCAAGTGTTTCTAAATTGCAACACACTCCATTAACAACATCTGTATTAACACAGTGACGCAGTGCTTGCAAGAGGTATTCAGCGGTGTTAAAATTAATAGTATGTCTTTTGTAATTTTTGAAAATAATTTTGGAGGATTTACTATTGTGACTAGAAGAAAAAAGTATAAGTTGATTTTTAAATTGATTTACAGGATTTTTTATTGACTTTATTGTTTCCGAATAAGAAATTTCACTATGAACAGTTTGATTACTTGTAGAATTTTCAAAATTATGAATATACTGTCGTGAAAGAGCATCAGCAACCTTATTTTCCCTACCAGGTTTATAAAAGAATTTTGGAGCATATGAATTTATAAAGGCCATCCATCTTTTAATTTTCGAATTTGGATTTTTATCAGAAATTGCAAAGGTAAGAGGTTGATGATCTGTGTATATATGTATATTTTTTATACCATACAAATAATGTCGAAGTTTTTGAATTGCCCAAACAATTGCAAGAAGCTCCCGTTCATTTGTAGCATAGTTTTCTTCAGCTCTCGAGAGTGTTCTCGATATCATGGTAATAGGTCTACCATTTTGTGATAATACAGCTCCTAAGGCAACTGAGGAAGCATCTGTTGTTATTTCAAAAGGCTTTGAATAATCAGGATGCTGAAGTAACACATCTTCAGAAGCCAAAATAGATTTTAATTTTTCAAATGCCCTTCTTGCTTCATCATCTAAAGAAATTTTTACATAATTCGATTGCTTAATATGGCCATTATCACCTCTTAAATATCTAGTAAGGGGTTTAGATATATTAGCATAGTCTTTTATAAATCGACGATAATAACCTGAAAGACCCAAAAATGCCCTAAAGATTTAAGTGACTTAGGCTCTTCACAGTTTGCAATCGCAGAAACTTTATCACTGCAAGTACGTATGCCCTTTCCCGAAACAATAAATCCTAAAAACTCTACTTCATTCTTAAAGAACTTTGATTTTTCAAATGAAACCCGCATGCCTGCCTTTTCTATTTCTTTAAGTATAAAGTCAACATGTTAAAAATGCGAATGTTCATCAGGTGAAAATATTATGATGTCATCAACATAGACATGACATATTTTTCCAATACTTTCGCGTAAAATATCATCAATAGCTCTCTGAAATATGCTTGGAGCATTCTTCAATCCAAAAGGTAATCAACAAAATTCATATTTACCATTGTTAACATTAAACGCGGTTTTATGCCTGTCTTTTTCGGCAAGCAAAATTTGATGAAACCCAGATTTAAGATCTAAGGTAGTGAAAAAGTTTGATTGTCCCAAATTAGCCAAAATTACTGATATATCTGGAATAGGGTACTTATCTGAACTAGTATTTTCATTGAGTTTCCGAAAATCAATAACCATTCTCAATTTTTGATTGCCCTCATCATCCAACCCTTTTTTTATGACCACATGTACCGGTGAGTTATATGCTGAATACGATTTTCGAATTATACCATCAGTAAGCAAAGATTCTATTTCTTTATTTATAAACCCTGCGGCAGATATTGGATAAGGATAACTCCTAGAAAAAATTGGTTTATCTGTAGATGTATCTATTGTAGCCTCAACACGAGTATTATAAGGTAAAGATCTATTAGGTTGAGCAAATGCACCGAAATTTTGATGAATTAATTCACGAATTTTAATAGGCAACTCCTCACTATTTAACGTATTTACTTGATGACATTCAAAATGATTAATATATTCTTTTCCTAACTTGTGATAAAGAAATCCCTCTTTGATATTGATTTGAGCTTCAATTTCACTCAAAAAATCATAACCAACAATTGCATCATTTTTCTGAAATATTATTTAATCCATTTATGGATTTTATTTTGAAAGGTGAATCAACTTTTTTTATGCCTTTAAGAAAATCAAATGGTTTTATATAATTCTTTGATGTTCCAGTATCAATGAGAATTTTAAGAACTTGTCCATTCGAAAGTATTCTAGTAATGAATGGCAAGTTCGATTTTATCCTAAAAATTAACCTCTTCAAAAGATTCATCTTCATAATTTTGAGATTCCTGATCTGAATAATAAGTATTATTTTCTATAGCATTAACCCTTTGAATTTTGTGAAAAGGAGATTGAGTAGAAGTATTGATATCATGCGTTCTTTTTGGATTACTATTGTTAGGAAATCTAACGTAGGGATATTGTTGAAAATTTGAATTATTATTAGCAGGAAGTCTAACGTTGGAATACTGTTGAGAATTTGACTGTGTGACTCTATTTTGTTGACTATGAGGATTTTTGATAATATTATCTTTAAAATCAGTTTGCCTTCTTAAGTTCGAACTTTGATAATCTATTTCCATTGGAATTTGATCTTGATTAAATTGATTATTTGCTCAATATAGAGGTTGATTATTATGACGACGCATAAAAGAAAAAGACGGAGAATTTTGGAATGAGCTTGCAACAGCATATGTATTAGCAAAGTCATACCTTTGCCTGTTATGTTGCAATTCTTGAGCTGTAGCAAGTGCTGTGGGTAAATCAACTGGATTTACCGAAAATAATGTGTCACAAAGTGGACGCCTTAAACCCGATATAAAAACTCTAAGAGCATTTTCTCTAGCTCTTTGATTAAAAGCATTTGTTAAAATGTCATTACCACTATATGTCATTGTGTTTTTATTTAAAATTAACGTTAACTGTTTATCAACAGCATCATAATATTGACTAATGGTTTGATTTCCTTGCCTCAGTGTATTTAATTCATTTTCTAAAATATGTAAAGGTCTTTTGTCAGCATAAAGCTGATCCAATCTCGATATTATTGCCTTGAAATTAAGTGGAGTATTAAAAGAACTCAAATTTTCATTTGCAGAAGCCGTTATTTTATTGCGAAGTATACCCATTGCAATATAATAAGCTTCTGAACCTTCATTATAAAAATTAATTGCGAACCTTGCCGCTTCCCTCCATGCAGGGTATTCAACAATACTTCCCTTAAATTCAGGCAATGATTTAACTAAACTTAAATCGCTATGAGTATTCTCAACTCCAGGAACTATAGATACAGGAGAATGTATCTCCACTCTCGATGGAATTATCCTTTCAAAAGCTAAAGATAATTCATTTATTTGATTCCCTAATTCTGTTTTAACTGTTTCTATTGCAGCTTCTACTAAGCTCAGAACAGTACCACGATCAACCATGTTTGAGCAATTGAGAAAAAAGGAGACAACCCAAAGAAAAATAAACGTTTGACAAAAAACCAATATATGGTATTATAGAAGTATTAAATTGAAATAAGCTATATTAAATTAAATTAAATCAAATAAAATAATACTTAATTCACATTTAATCAAATACTTAGCAATTTATATGTGCAAAGATGTAGTTGAAGTTGATTGTAGGTTGAATGTACGATAATCCTAGCTTCAGCTTACAGGGATATAATCCTTATTGAAATTGTTATTCTCTCGTATATAATTGATTGCAGATCATTATTGATTCTGGCCATTTTTAAATTGACAAATTGTTTTAATGAGTTTTACAGCGCAAGAAGTCATTAACAATTTTTTGTTACACCGCTGTATAGGTATATGTATGCACGATATATTTTCAAGTTCGTGTCTTTATTCTTTCGTTGATTTTTTAAATCTTATGGGATATATTTTATTTGATCAAAAATTGTCAAAAATTTTCACATAAATTTTTTAAAAAGTTCTTTTTGTTGAATGTCACAATGGTTTTTTATTTCACATAAGTTAAATTAGTCCTTTACAAGAATTTTAATCTGTTCAACACATTTTTTATAGTTCGCAATATTGTTCTTTTTTATTAATATCCTTGTTTTCACGTTTTTATTTTCAAAATAGTTTGCTTTTTATTACTTTATCCTGTTTTAAGGATTTTAATATTATCCTATTATTAGAATATCTTTCTTCACTTTTATCCTATTATAAGGATATGTATTAGTTGTGGTTGTTGTAGTTGGGCGCCAATGAAAAATATTCAAATTTTTCTTTTTAAAATTTATTTGTTTGAACTTCAATATCCAAACTTGAAAACTGAAAAACTGAAACTGTAACAAAAATTTCAAAGTGTTTTTATACATTTCTTTGTTAACAAATTTTCAAGAAATGTTTTCTGTGATTATTCTAAAATTTATTAAAGTGTTTTTTTTAATGTGTGACAAAGTGTTTATGTAAAATAATTGATTTTCATTTGTTAAATTAAACAATTCTTAACTTATATACTGAAGAACACGTTACCCTTACTTTTTTGAAATTTTTTTAAGAATTTGATTTTAAGATACTTGAGTTTTTTTTATCCCTTAGTGTACCAAGGTAATTTGTAAGCTCTTTTAGATTGAAGGGCCGAATTCATATTAGCAGAATCGAGCACTAGCTTATTGTTTGCAGCACTAAGCTCAGTCACCAATTCTAACACACTAGCATTTTCAGCTCTTACTTTTTTGAAATTTTTTTAAAAATTTCATTTTAAGATTCTTGAGTTTTTTTAATTCCTTAGTGTACCAAGGTAATTTGTAAGCTCTTTTTACCCGCAAGGGGATTCTATCCAAACATTGGGTGGGTACAATAGACTTAAAAGTGGAAAAGCTAACAGAAGTATCAAGTCCACCAAGTAGCTCCTCCCAATTTATTTCAAGTAAAAAATCATTGAGACTTGCAAAGTCACACAAAGAATAATTAAATATTAATCTACTGTCAGTTGAAGAATTCACCATCAAAAAAGTTTTTGTTTAACCCTGTTTCAACGAAAACAAAGATGTCTTAATTCATTCGTTCACTAAAGTTTAGCACCAATTCAGACTTGGCTCTCATAACAGATCTATTACCAGTCTATAGTGTACTATTGTGCAGTTCACCGCTCATGGGCTTTAGGTTAGGTTAGGTAGAAGTGGCTGCCGTAAAGGCACACCTAGGCCAGTATTAAAAGGCCCGTTGTGATACCATCAACACTAGGAAAGTCAGTCCCGGGACCCTGCCATATGGAAAATCCCAGTGCTATTGGGACTCTCCACATAGCAGAATCCCGGGGCTGACACTCCTAAAACCGACACCGTTACACCTCCTCGAACCATTTAGATGACTTGATGAAAGCCATCAAGTCCTTTATGTCCAGCTCCGCTACCTGGCGTAGGCTATCCAGGAAGGGAACTCCGAAAAAGCGCCTTCACGCGTCGCTTAAAGCCGGGCAGTTGCAGATGAGATGCTCCACCGTTTCCTCCTCCTCATCATCTTTGCAAATCCTACAGCATCGTCGGTAGGGTACACCCAGCCTTGCTGCGTGCCTTCCAATAAGGCAGTGCCCGGTTAAAACCCCTATTAATATAGATATATCCCTTCTTCTTAGGGTGTAAATATATTTAGATCTTTTAATATCCCATTTTGGCCAGGATTGTTTGGATACTCGGCACCCTGGCGATAAAAGCCATCTTTCATTGGCTTGTCGGAGTGTATGCTCCTTCAGCATTAGCTTGCATGTGGCAAAGGGCATACCTAAGCGTTCTTTATCCTGAAGAACCTGCTTGGTCGTGCCCTGCCTAGCAAGTTCGTCTGCCCTACAGTTTCCCTCAATGTCCCTGTGTCCCGGGACCCATGTGAGGCTCACGCGGTTCTGTTGGGCCATCTCCTGAAGAGATCGACGACAGCTGAGCGTCAGTTCAGAGTTGAACAAGTAAGAGCCAAGGGATTTGACTGCCGCTTGGCTATCGCTGAAAATAACGATATTCTGTCCGATAGCGTGTTGCCCTATCCAAGCCGCGGCGTCCATGATTGCTGAGACCTCAGCCTGGAAGACGCTGCAATGATCAGGCAGTCTGAAGGAAAGCTCAAGGTCCAGATCCTTGGAATAAATCCCTCCTCCAACTCTGCCGTCCAACTTCGAACCGTCGGTGTATATGGAAATGCCGCCATTAGTAGCAGGACACCGATCCGTCCTCTCCCAGTCTTCCCTGCTGGGAATGTTTATTCTGAACCAGCTATCTCCGACTGTTGTGGTTGCACAACGGTCCGTGCTCGGAGGGAGAAAGCTGTAAGAATCCAGAATACCGGAGTGTCCAGTAGTGCCTGCACCCCAGCCGGAAGTTTCCCTTAGACGCAGAGCCGATGCTGCCGCTGCCCGGTACCCTTCCAGATCGAGTGGCAAAATGCCAAAAATGGCCTGGAGAGCTTCGTTGGGCGTTGTTCTCAACGCGCCGCTAATACAGATCATGCTAGATCTGTGGACTTTACCTAACAGGTTTAGGTTGGCTGACTTGCTCAGCGCAGGGCACCATACCACGACTCCATACAGCATAATTGGCCGGATTATCGCAGTGTAAATCCATCTGCAGATTTTGGGACTGAGCCCCCATTTTTTGCCAATGGCTCTTTTACAGGTGTAAAGTGCAATGCACGCTTTCCTCTGGCGCTGGATGACACTCTCCTTCCAGTTAAGCTTTCTATCCAGAACTATGCCTAGGAATTTGGCTTTGTCAGCCAAGTTCAGGCGCACGCCATTTAGTTCTGGTAGGCTTAGCGTTGGTATTTTGTACCGGTTAGTATAAAGGACAAGCTCCACTTTTCCCGGGTTGATATTAAGTCCGCAGCGGGATGACCACGAGGAAACTGCTCGCAGTGCTACTTGCATCAAGTCACACAGGGTTTGTGGGAATTTGCCCCTGTATGCAATAGCTAAATCGTCTGCATACGCAACTATCCTCCCGCCCCCCCAGCTTGTGTCTCGTAGCAACGAGTTTACAGTGAGGTTCCATAAAAGCGGAGAGAGAACACCACCCTGAGGCGTTCCTCTTGTGACATAGCGTGAGAAATCAACTGTGCCCAGTGTAGAAACTATTTTCCTTTCCTTTAGTAGCTTATCAATTAGCCCAATAAGAGACCTGCTTATGCCCAGATTAGTTAGAGCGGTGTTAATAGCCTCCGGGCTTATATTGTTGAAGGCACCTTCAATGTCTAGGAAGGCCACGGGATAGTAATCTTTTTCATACAACGATTTTTCAATAACAGAGACAAGGCTGTGAAGCGCAGTTTCCGTTGATTTACCTTTGGTGTATGCATGTTGATAGCTAGAGATAAGGTTGCTATCAATAGTAGAGGAGAGATAACCGCTAATTATCCTCTCGAAGGTTTTGAGTGCAAAGGACGAGAGACTGATCGGTCTGTAGTCCTTAGGCTCATAGTGTGAGGCCTTCCCAGCCTTAGGAATAAAGACTACCTTGGCGCTTCTCCAGGAGTGCGGAATGCAGTTGAGAGCCAGGCAGGCTGAAAAGATAAATACCAGCCATTTATTCGATGTTTCCAACGTGTTTATGAGTTGTGCGGGGAAAATCCCGTCTGGCCCAGCAGCCTTGAACGGCTCAAAGCTTTTGATCGCCCACCTTACCCTTTCCTCCGTGATGGGTATATTCACTGCCATATTTGTTGCAGATGCTAAAGGTGCTTCATGCAAGTTCCCCGGAAAGTGTGTATTCAATAGCAGCTCCAGGGTTTCCCCTTCCGTGCTAGTCCACGATCCGTCAGGCTTCCGCAAATAGCTAATGGCTGTTTGAGTTTTTGAGAGCACTCGTCTAAGTCTCGCCGTATCATCGACCTTTTCGACCCCGGTGCAGAAATCTCTCCACGAAGTTCTCTTCGCCTGCCTTAGGGCCCTTTTATAGGCCCTCAGTTTAACTTTATATTCGAGCCATTCAGGCTCCGTTCCGAGGCTCTTGGCCCTATTAAATTGCTTCCTGCAGGACTTGCGGAGCGAATCCAGGTCGTAGGACCACCAGTGTGGTCTATGTTTACCGCGTGGTTTCGGCACTGGACAAGCCTGCTCTAGGGCATTTGAGAGCGCCGTTGTAAAGGTCGCAACCAGATCATCCAGTTCTCCTACTGATGATGGAGCTTGTGGGGGTAACACTGGTAGGTCCCTAACTAATATTTGATTATGTAGCTGCCAATTAGTGTTGCGTGGATTGCGTTTCATAACTGGCTGCTCAACAGAAAAATCTAAGGCAATTTCTATGTACCGGTGGTCGGAAAATGAATGCTCCTCAAGAACACGCCATTTCCTAGCCCACTCATAAGCGCCTTCGCTACAAATAGTGAGGTCTATGACCTCCCTACGGGCTTTAGTGATAAAAGTAGGCTCGTTACCCCCCTCGTGAAGGGTGGATACCTTGCCGCGGTACGAGGGCTTAAGTCGATAGCCACAGGGCTACGCTGCCCTTGTGATCATAGCTCCGTACGGCACTTCATCACGAGAGCAGCCTAGCCTCTCTGGCGCGACGACAAAGATCTTCCCCCTCCCAATCCAGGGTGTTATGCGAAACCGTGCCCATTGGACGTTTGCAGCCGGGAGGCAAATCGTGGCTGTATTTGAACGGAGCCTCTCTGACACCGGGTCGCCTCAGAGAGTAAGCATGGCCTTACCGCGGTACGGGGCTCTGCCGCGGCGGACGACACATTTTCCCCTACTCTTCCCTTGACCCTAAGCTGGCCTTGTCCGGCGATGGGTCGTACGAACAAGATGAACTCGAATAACCTGAATAAAAACGAAAAATCTAAAAAACAAACAACGCCAAATTTCACTCCTCAGCAAAGGAGAGCTATGGAGGAGCAGGCGAGGAAGCAACAACAACGCCGGAGGACAACCTCCGTTCCACAATCAAGGGGGGGATCGACAGCGATGGCAACTACGAGTCGGTCAACCAACCCTCTATCGAATAAGATTGACTTGATGGGAGCTAGCACCAGTGCGGTTGCCAACGCAGCTAAGCGGACAACGGCGGATGCTAAACTCCCATCAACCGCTGATATGGAAACCAGTATCTTTACGTCTGTGGCAGCGGTCTCACGACCTGGCCTCGGAGTTTCGAAGGAGAAGGAAGCTGCAACTGAGATGTCGGCAAGGAGAGCGACCGCGATGGCAACTACGGGTCCGCACTCCCGGGAGACATCTCCCCGCCGCTTCACATACCACGAGAAAAGATTGGCTGCAAAGATCCTGAAGAGGTATGAAGGGGTACCGCAGGAATCACTGTCGCCGAATTCCAGTAAATCTGTAGAGCTAGCGAAAGCTGTGATACCGGATTTCCAAAATTCGTACATGCCAAAGAGGTTAAAAGTTAACCCTTTCAAGCGCCAGAGATCGGATCTGGAGTTTATTCCCCCTCCCAAGCGGCATCAGAATACCTCTGGAGCGGGCAAACTAAGCTTTGCTGAGGTAACCAAGGACAGGATCCTTATAGGCGTCCTTGACCGAGGCAATGACCGTCTGGCCATCTCCAAGGACCGGTGGCGTTACGTGCGAAATGAACTCGGCAACATTCTTCTCAACGTTGCTCCGGAGTTTCCGGGTAGTTCGGCACGAGTAACGGATGCGGGTTGGCACCAGGGTCAAATTAAATTACTCGCATGCGAGGATGCAAAAACCGTAGCACTGTACAAGGCAGCAGCTGCTAAACTGGGTGAAGTCTACCAGGGCGCAAAGATAGAGGTCGTCGACTGGAAGGACATTCCAGCTCGTCCAAGGGCAAGGGCGTGGATTCCGGCCATCCCTGACGAACCCGAGAGAATACTCGGGATGCTACGGCTAATGAATCCGTCCCTCCCAACGCATGACTGGAGTGTCAATCTGGTCGGGGATGCGGTAGGGCCCGACAGACAGGTGGTGTTCACCATGAATAAAGAGTCAATCGAGCCCCTCAAAAGGTGCAATGGCCTAGTACACTACAGCGTAGGCCAGATCGTTATCCACGTATATCGTGGTGATGCTCAGCGCGCTGCCTTCTCGGCTGCTCCGGGGGAACCGGAAAACTTATTACCAGAAGAGGAAGCGGAGGATTCCGATGCGGAAAGCCTGTTATCCGCCACGTCTCTTGGCGATAGTGCTGTGAACAACTCGGAGATGGAGGACAGCCTACAGGACGAGGAAGTCCTCGACGTCACGGTGGTAGCAGCCAACGCTGAGCGACTAACATCTAACGCTACAGGCAGCAGGACTCCTGCAACGCCACATCGGGCAGTTAATCGGAACAACTCGTCGTTGATAGGCAACCTCCGGGATGGAGCAAACCTCGACGATATGGGGACGGCAGGGAAGTCTGTGCGCTCTCATGTTGGTGGTGCTTCAGATTAATTTGCACAAATCTAAAGTGGCTTCGGCTGCTTTAAGTAGTCGTCTTTCTAAAGGCGACGTGGATGTGGTCCTCATCCAAGAACCCTGGGTCAATAGCTCGAGAATCTGCGGATTGGGGACTAAGGGCTTCAAGCTCATTCGAGCCAGCGAGGAGAGCAAAGTCAGAACGTGTATTTTGGTCAAGTCTGAGTTGAACTCCTTTCTCCTACCTAACTACACCAATGGTGATATTACCGCTATCAGTCTAACGGTCGACAGCACCCGCCTGACGGTGGCGTCGGTCTATATGCCCTACGACGCCGAAGAACCCCCACCACAAACGGAGGTGAAAGACCTGGTGTCAAATTTCTGCACGGGTAATCTTATTATTGGAGCGGACGCTAATGCTCACCATGTCCAATGGGGGAGCTCCGACATCAATGCCAGGGGCGAGTCTCTGTTTGAATACCTCTTAACAACCAACCTGGTGATTTGCAACGTGGGTAATGAGCCTACTTTTATCACTAAGACCCGCAGGGAGGTCATAGACCTCACTATCTGTAGTGAAGGCGCTTATGAGTGGGTCAGAAAATGGCGGGTTCTGGAAGAACATTCTTTCTCCGACCACCGTTACATAGAAATGGTTTTAGACTTTATTGTAGAACAACCAATCATGAAGCGCAATCCACGTAACACTGATTGGCAGTTACACAATGAAATATTAGACAGAGACCTACCAGTACTGCCCTCACAAGCCCCCTCATCAGTAGAGGAGCTGGAGGATCTTGTTACTACATTTACATCGGCGCTCTCAAATGCTCTAGGACAGGCTTGTCCAGTGCCAAAACCACGCGGTAAACACAGGCCACATTGGTGGTCCTACGATTTGGACTCGCTCCGAATATCATGCCGGAAACAATTTAACAAGGCCAAGAGCTTCGGCTCTGAGCCTCATTGGCATGAATATAAAGCTAAACTAAGGGCCTACAAAAAAGCTCTGAGACAGGCGAAGAGAACCTCGTGGAGAAATTTCTGCACTGGCGTCGAAAAGGTCGACGACACAGCGAGACTTAGACGAGTCCTCTCGAAAAGTCAAACAACCATCAGCTATTTGCGAAAGCCTGACGGATCCTGGACCAGCACGGAAGAGGAAACCCTTGAGCTGCTCTTGAATACACATTTTCCGGGGAATCTGCATGATGCACCACTAGCACCTGCAACAAACCTGGCAGTAAATATACCCATCACTGAGGAAAGAGTAAGGTGGGCAGTTAAGAGCTTTGAACCGTATAAGGCTGCCGGGCCGGACGGGATTATCCCCGCGCAACTTATAAACACGTTGGAGACATCAGCTAAATGGCTGGTATTTCTATTCACAGCCTGCCTGGCTCTCAACCACATTCCGGGCTCCTGGAGAGGCGCCACGGTAGTGTTTATCCCTAAGGCTGGGAAGGCATCCCACTACGAGCCAAAAGATTACAGATCAGTCTCTCGTCCTTTGTACTCAAAACCTTTGAGAGGATACTAAGCGACTACCTTTCAACGACTATTGATAGCAACTTTATCTCTAGCTATCAGCATGCATACACCAAGAGTAAATCAACAGAAACTGCTCTGCACAGCCTAGTATCTGTCATTGAGAAATCGCTGTGTGAAAAGGACTACTGTCTCGTGGCCTTCTTAGATATTGAGGGGGCTTTCAACAATATAAGCCCGGAGGCGATCAACTCCGCTCTAACTAATCTGGGCGTAGATAGACCTCTAACTGGTTTAATTGACCAACTTCTAAGAGGAAGGAAAATAGCTTCTTCACTTGGTACGGTCGAGTTATCACGCTATGTCACAAGGGGAACGCCCCAGGGTGGTGTTCTTTCCCCGCTTTTATGGAACCTCACAGTCAACTCGTTGCTACGTGACACAAGCTGGGGGGGCGGGAAGATAGTGGCATACGCAGACGATTTAGCTATTGCATTCAGAGGCAAGTTCCCACAAACTCTGTGTGACCTGATGCAAGTAGCACTGCGAGAGGTTTCGAGGTGGTCCTCTCGCTGCGGACTTAGTATCAACCCGGGGAAAGTGGAACTTGTCCTCTTCACCAACCGGTACAAAATACCGCCACTAAGCCTACCAGAACTAGATGGCACGCGCCTGGGCTTGTCGGATAAGGCCAAGTTTCTAGGCATAGTTCTGGACAGGAAACTGAATTGGAAGGAGAATGTTCTTCAGCGCCAGAAGAAAGCTTGCATCGCTCTTTACACATGCAAAAGAGCCATTGGCAAAAAATGGGGGCTCAGCCCTAGAGTATGCAGTTGGATCTACACGGCCATCATTCGCCCAATCATGCTGTATGGAGTCGTCGTATGGTGGCCGGCACTGAGCAAGACAACATACCTGAATCTGTTGCGGAAAGTCCATAGATCCAATATGATCTGTATAAGCGGTGCGCTAAGGACAACGCCCAACGAAGCCCTCCAGGCCATTCTGGGCATTTTGCCACTTGATCTGGAAGGGTTTCGGTCAGCGGCGGCATCAGCTCTGCGCCTAAGAGAAACCTCCAGTTGGGGTGCGGGTACTATTGGACACTCCAGTATTCTGGAATCTTACAGCTCTCTCCCTCTAAGCACAGATCGTTGTGCGACCACTACAGTCGGGGATAGCTGCTTCAAAATAAACATTCCCAGCAGAGAAGACTGGGAGAGGACGGATTGGTGTCCCGAAACAAATGGTGGCACTTCCATATACACCGACGGCTCGAAGTTGGACGGCAGAGTTGGAGGAGGGGTTTATTCAAGGGATTTGGACCTTGAACTCTCCTTCAGACTACCTGATCATTGTAGCGTCTTCCAGGCGGAAGTCTCGGCAATCCGGGACGCCGCGGCCTGGTTAAGCAAACGTGTTATCGGAGGAGATATCACTATTTTCAGCGATAGCCAGGCGGCAATCAAATCCCTTGGCTCATACACGTTCAACTCTGAACTGACGCTCAGCTGTCGTCGATCTCTTCAGGAGATGGCCCAACAGAACCGCGTAAACCTCATATGGGTCCCGGGACATAGGGACATTGAGGGAAACTGTAAGGCAGACGAGCTTGCCAGGCAGGGCACGACCAAGCAGGTTCTTCGGGATAAAGAGCGCTTAGGTATGCCGTTTGCCACATGCAAACTAATGCTGAAGGAGCACACACTCCGTCAAGCCAACGAAAGATGGCTGCAATCCCCAGGGTGTCGGATATCGAAACAAACCTGGCCAAAATGGGATCTTAAAAGGTCTAGACGCATTTATGCCCTAACTAGGAGGGAAATCTGCATATTGATAGGGGCATTAACCGGTCACTGCCTCATTGGTAGGCATGCAGAAAGGCTAAGTGTGCCCTACCGACGATGCTGCAGGAGTTGCAAAGATGATGAGGAGGAGGAAACGGTGGAGCACCTCATCTGCAACTGTCCGGCTTTAAGCGGCGTGAGAACGCGCTTTTTGGGAGTTCCGTTCCTAGATAGTCTAAGCCAGATCGCGGAACTGGACATAAAGGACTTGATGGGCTTCATAAAGTCATCTAAGTGGTTCGAGGAGGAGTAACGGTGTCGGTTTAGGAGTGTCAGTCCCGGGATTCTGCTATGTGGAAAATCCCAACAACTCAGGGATTTTCCATATGGCTGGGTCCCGGGGCTGACTTTCCTTGTGTTGGTGGTATCACAACGGGCCTTCAAAACTGGCCTAAGTGTGCCTCTGCGGCAGCCACTTGAACCTACCTACCTAGGCTCGTTACCCACGTTACAAACCACCAGGTTAGTTGTTAGTAGGTAGTCAAACAGAGACTCGCCCCTAGCTAGCGTTAATATCGGAGCTTCCCCACTGGACGTGATGAGCATTAGCGCCAGCTCCAATAATAAGATGACCCGTGCAGAAATTTTCCACCAGATCTTTCACCTCCTTTTGTGGAGGAGGTTCTTCGGCGTCATAGGGCATGTAGACCGACGCCATCGTCAGGCTGGTGCTGCCGACCGTTAAGCTGGCAGCTGTAACGTCACCATTTGAATAGTTGGGTAAGAGAAAGGTGTTCAGCTCAGACTTGACCAAGATACAGGTTCTGACCTTGCCCTCCTCATTAGCTCGGATGAGCTTGTACCCCTTAGCCCCCAATCCACAGATCCTTGAGCTATTAACCCAGGGTTCTTGGATAAGGACCACGTCTACGTCGCCTTTATAAAGACGACTGCTTAGGGCAGCTGAGGCTGCTTTAGATTTGTGCAGGTTAATCTGAAGCACCACCAACATGAGAGCGCTCAGACTTCCCTACCACCGTCGTACCGTCGTGGAGGTCTACCCCGTCCCGGGGCCTATCTCTCAACGACAATTTATCTGCATGATTTGGCGTGGCGGAATCTCTACTGTCTGAAGCGGCATCAACGTTAGTGTGCACCGGATTGCCCTCCACCACCGTGCGGTCGAGGTCTTCCGCGTCCGTTAGGCTATCTTCCATCGCCGAGTCGTTCACGGCTTCCTCGCAATTTGACGTGGCGGATACCATACTTTCCGCGTCTGACACCCCTGCCTCCTCTTCTGGTCCTTCGATTTCCGAGTCCTTCGAAGCGGCCGGAATGGCAGCGCGTTGTGCATCGCCACGGTATACGTGGATCACGATCTGACCCAATCCATAATGCACTCGTCCGTTGCACCGTTTAAGGGGCTCGAGTGCCTCCTTATTCAAAGTTAAAACCACCTGTCTATGAGGCCCAACCTCACCCTCGACCAGATTGACACTCCAGTCCTGCGTCGGGAGAGACGGATTCCAGGCCTGCAGCATCTCAAGAATATTCTCCGGTTCAGCAGGGATGGCAGGAATCCATGCCCTTGCCCTTGGCCGGGTCGGAATGTCCTTCCAGTCGACGACCTCGATTTTTGCCCCTGGGTAGACTTCACCTAGTCTTGCAATTGCTGCCTTGTACAGTGCAACAGTTCTTGCATCCTCACACACCGCGGACTACCCGGAGACTCACGCCATATGTCGAGAAGGGCCCTGCCAATTTCGTTCCGGACATACAGCCACCGGTCTCTAGGGATGGACCAACGGTCGTTGCCTCGATCAATGACACCTATAAGGATCCTGTCCTTGGTCACTTCAGCAAAGCTGGGTTTGCCCACTACTGGGATATTCTGATGCCGCTTCGGATGGGGATCCACCTCTCCGTCCGATCTCTGGCGTTTGAAGGGATTCCCGTTCAGCCTTTTAGGCGCATAGGGCCTTTGGAAATTTGGTATCAGAGCTTTCGCTTTCTCCACCATCTTCCTTTCATTCAGCGATAGTGTATCCTGCGATGCTCCCTCATATTTCTTCAGGATCCTTGCAGCCTTCCTTTTATCCCAGTACGCAAAGCGTCGGGGAGATGTCTTTTGGGAGGAGTTCAGACCCGTAGTTGCCATCGCGGTCTCTCCCTTTGATAGAAGCTTAGTTGCGTCTTCCTTCTCTTTCGGATCACTGAGGCCAGGTCCCGAGACCATTGCCACAGACATTGAGAGGTTGATGTTCGTGCCGGCGCTTGATGGAAGTTTAGCATCCGCCGTTTTCTGCTTACCTGCGTATGCAGCCGCTCTGGTGCTGGCTTTCATCAAGTCACTCTCACTTGCTAGCAGTTTCGAGGATGACCGACCCGTAGTTACCATCGTTGTCGGTCCCCCAGTTGACTTTGAAATAGAGTATGTCCTCCGGCGTTGTGATTTCTCTTGCTCCAGCATAGTTCTCCTCTGCTGCGGAGTAAACGAAGTTATTGATTGTTTTGAATTTTGAGTTGTATTCATCTTGTTCGCACGACCCCTCGCCGGACACGGCCAGCTTGGGGCCAAGGGTGGATTAAGGGGAATGTGTCGTCCGCCACGGCAGAGCCCCATACCGCGGTAAGACCATGGTTACTCTCTGAGGCGGTCCGGTATCAGAGAGGCACCGTTCGACTACAGCCACGATTTGCCTCCCGGCTGCAAACGTCCAATGGGCACGGTATCGCGTAACACCCTGGATTGGGAGGGGGTAGATCTTTGTCATCGCGCCAGCGAGGCTAAGCTGCTCTCGTGATGTAGTGCCATGCGGAGCTATGATCACAAGGGCAACGTAGCCCCTTGGCTATCGACTAAGCCCTCGTACCGCGGCAAGGTATGCACCCTTCACGAGGGCGCTCATGGGCGTTACAAATTATGAAATTTTAAATTTTCGACAAAGTGGTCGGTGCTTACGGCCCCGCCACGTTCCCCGTGCCCCAGCTTTATAAACTACAACTTAAATCTAAAAACCTGTGGCTGCCTGGCTGATGTTGTTTCCTCAGTGGTCGTTGAGTTGCTGTTGGTGGTAGCTTGTCGAGGTGGTGGCAGGTCGTCGTTATGAAGCGTGGTCGTGCAACTGCTATACCGCCAAGCTGCTGTGGTGTCGTTGACCAAATGGCGATGTTGCGTAACTGCTGACGGTGTGAATTTGTTGGCACTCGATGTGCCGCTATAGGTGGGCGCGCCGGCGAGTGTCACGGCCGTATGGTTGTGCGCCTATACACTTTTCCTAAAAATACCCGTTCTGGTCAGAACATTGCACACGCACTGGTTGATATTTTACTCACCGTGTATCTGTCCGCTTCACGTGCCTGCGCTGGTGTGAAATTGTATCTCGAAATGAGGTTTTGTTACAAGTCGGCCGCCAAGGTCGGCAGTTGAATGTGCTACGACGTGCTCGTGGTTACCCGTCCACAGCAGTGACACAGCAGCCGGTGCGATTGCGGTGTTCGTTAGGATGACCGGAATTGTGCATGTGCTTATGGTGCGTTGCCTTCCCGACGCAATCGCTGGATTAATGGCCGCGGTGTTGGTTTTACTATCGCACCACTATGATGCTGCTGCGCACCTCGTGGCAATAACGTTGCTTGGGGACTGGATTTGCAAACTATTAGATTTTTTCCAGCTATGGCGGCTTCTTTTCCCTGCGGCGCCTTCCACTGTCTAAAATAAACAATCCTGTTCGTGACGTTGTTCTATTCCACCTCAATCATGTTAGTCTGCTTGATAAAATGTTGATGTCCTCTCTGAATATTTGCGCAACCTCCTTGACCGCTTGGGTTGTGGAACGGCTCATCAATAGCTGATACTGGAAGAGCATTTCTTCGAACTTCCGCATCAGTGTTTCTCCTACCGTGATGTCACCTGCAGTGGCTGTCCACGCGCTCCCAATGTATATATGTATGTATGTTAAAGTGGCTGCCTTCGCAGACCACGCGGAGGCTCACGTGGGCCTTAGTTTGGTCCGTTGTGATACCACGAAAGGAGCCCTAATTTCCCTTTCTGTAGATCGACCTAACCCAGCAGAACGGTCGCATCCCCCAAAAAGTTTTGTAAGAAACCTTCTGAGATACGACCTCTCCGCTGGGACGGGTCGAGGCAGGAGGCCCCAAAAACTCATAAAAACCTTGAAAGGATCCGTCCGTCCGTCACCCCCATACAAAGTATTACGTATACGTTGCAACTCTATATGGTGATGACAGACAGACGGATCCCCCAAGGTTCCATGTGTTTAGGGCCGGAGTTCATACACCCATGAAGCTAAACCAGCGCGTTGGTGTGATGTAGCGCAGATTATCATCTATATTTGCAGATTCTAGCTCCGCGAGGCATCCAAAGGAGTGTTTGCGGAGACATCGGTACCTGGTTTTCGACAGAGCGGGACAGTGACATAGATAGTGGTCTACACTTTCTATCTCCTCCTCGTCCCTGCAGCTGCGGCAGAAGTCATTTTTATAGAGGCCCATGAGAGCACCATGGGTTCCCATAAGACAGTGTCCTGTAAGAAGGCCCACTAGTGGGCTAATGAATAGGCGATTCAGATGAATTACCGATTGCGACCTTGTTTCGTTAAGTTTTGGGCCAAATTTGTCTCGACGTTCTGCAAGTCGGCTCCATGGCCCATCTTGCGTCGGCTTGTTCTATGAACCGGGAATGCAGCCAGTGCTTGCATGTATTTAGAGGGGGCTCACCCAGCTGCCGGAGGTGATTGTATGTAGACAGGTGCCCTTCCTTGCTAGCTCATCAGCAGCGCAGTTACCCGATACAAAACTATGGTATATACTCAGGCTGCACTTATCGGCTAGCTTATTTAGAGCTTCCCTGCACTTAATCGCCACTAGTGACGACGTCTTACTACTTTGCAGGGATTTTATGGCAGCTTGGCTGTCGGAAAAGATGGAGATAGAGTTAGCCACTGGCAGGTTAGTCAGATAGCGAGCAGCTTCCCAGATAGCTATAAGCTCAGCCTGAAAGACACTGCAGTGGTCTGGAAGGCGTAAGGTCATATTAATGTCGAGCTTACTTGAGAAGATTCCACTGCCAACTTTGTTGTCTAGTTTAGAGCCGTCCGTGAAAATTGAGATTTCTTGACTTCCCGGTTCCACGCAATTTTTCCACTCGCTTCTCTCTGGGATCCACGTTTCGAACTTGTTATCCCAGCAAGGCAGTGGTATTGCATAGTCCAGCTTTAAGTAAGAGTTGGGGAGTTTGTAATGCTTGGGGGTATAGCAAGTATTATCTGAGCTCTTCAGCCGTATCAATCCGAGCATTAGAATGCACGATTCGATTCATGGAAAGAGTGAAACTATAAGTTTATGTCTTAGACCAAGAATGATTTTATTTCGGCTCATCGCCATCTTTTATATGTTTACAATCTACCTTATGAGTAATCTACTTTACAAACTTACATTTTTAAGTGGTTATTCATGCTTGTGCATACAAACATATGTATGGGTTCAATCGAGTTTATGTTATTGGAGAAGTGCAGCGTAAGCTAAATTGATTTGAATACTTTGGCCTAGTTATTGCCAAAAGTATATTGAACTGTGAACATTTTATTTTGCTTAGCTGGCATGCTACACCTCCTCTCTTTAAAAGAATGCTCATACATTTTGGTTAATGTATGAGTATTCTATTCGATGACTTATTGAGTAACAGTTAATTATTAGGTAATAAAATGTTTGACTCACTTAGCTTATCGTTTATTGTTATGCTATTGGCAATATTAATATGGGTTCAATCGACTTTATGTTATTGGAGAAGTGCAGCGCAAGCTAAATTCATTTGAATACTTTGGCCTAGTTATTGCCAAAAGTATATTGAACTTATTTATTGTGTGAACATTTTGTTTTGCTTAGCTGTCATGCTACACCTCCTCTCTTTAAAAGAATGCTCATACATTTTGGTTAATGTATGAGTATTCTATTGTGAGGTAATAAAATGTTTGACCCACTTAGCTTATGGTTAATGTTATGTCATCGGAAAAGATTTTCTTTCTTTTATTTTGTTTACATTTGTATTACATGTGTCTATATTGCAATGACTTTTTTTGTATTTTGAACATGATATTGTCTATTTTGTTTTTTTTTTTGTTATTACTATGTAGTGGAGTTATATTGCTTTAAGTCTATTCTTATGAATTATAATTTCTTTTTTGTTTTTAATGCTACTTCCTATGCTATGCGGTATTAAAGTGAAATTGTTGTTCTCATCGATATTTTTAACTTTGTAGTATCCGTTATATCTATTATCTAACTTATGGGAGGCCTCTTCTCTAACTAATACTAAATCTCCTATGTTTATTTCTTTACTATAGCTATTTTTATCATAATTTGTTTTTTGTTTTTCTTTAGCCTCTTGGACTAATTTCCTAGCTCTTTGCTGTGCTATTTGAAGTCTATATTTTACTTCTTTATCATAAGCTTCATGGTTGTATAATGAGCTGATTTTATTTTCTTTTAAAAATGCATAATTCGGTGGGTTTTTCCCAAATATTAATTCAAATGGACAATATTTATGTGTGGTTAATGGCGTCGTATTGTAACAATACGTGAAATACCTGAGGTATTCATCCCAGTCATCTTTGTCACTGGATATGTAGGAACGTATATATTCATTGAATGTCCGGTGACTGCGTTCTACAGTACCCAAAGCTTGGTGATGATACGGTGTTGAAGTCTTATGTTCAATTTTTAATAATTTACACAGTTCTTTGAATAAGTCGTTTTTGTATTCTGTGCCCATGTCTGTCATTATTGTATTCATGCGTCCATAAATCAAAATGACGTTCTCGAACACGGCTTTAGCGACTGTTGCTGCGTGTTTGCTTGGAACGGGGATCGCTACCAAGTATTTGGTTAGATCACATATGATGGTAACTGCATATTCGTTTCCGTTTATCGATTTCCGACTGTATCGATTTGTACAATGTCAAATGCCTTCGGAGGTGTCTCCGTTATTGTCATTGGTTCTTTTATATGCTTATTGGTCTTATTTTTCTTGCAGTGGATGCAGTTTTTTATGTATTTTCTTATATCGTTTTTCATATTCAGCCAGCTATACTTCTGCTTGATTTTATCTGTCATGCGATTTATTCCTGGGTGGCCACCACTAATAGGATCGTCATAATATCTATGCAGAATTTCTTTAATTTTCCCGGGATTTGTCACATATATAACCTCTGGGGTTAGAGCGATTGTTAGCTTTTTGAGAACTTTGTTACCCATTTCTATAAATTTGCCTACTGCAGTATAATTTCTTTTGAACAATTTGTCCCCTAAGGACAACTGTATTTGTACAAGTCCTAAATTGCCGGCTTCTCTTTCGAGCCTGGTAAAGAATTGTCCTAAGTCAATCTTATCCTCAACAATTAGGTTGCTTGTATCCAAAGTGCTACAAATTTTCTTTCCTTTTTTGAAATATAATTTCGGAGGAGTCTTTTAACTTCAAATTTATTTAGCGCTTCGTAAATTTTGGGGTTCTCTTTGTGACTTTCTTTATTTACATGATATTGTCTATTTTGTTTTTTTTTTTTGTTATTACTATGTAGTGGAGTTATATTGCTTTAAGTCTATTCTTATGAATTATAATTTCTTTTTTGTTTTTAATGCTACTTCCTATGCTATGCGGTATTAAAGTGAAATTGTTGTTCTCATCGATATTTTTAACTTTGTAGTATCCGTTATATCTATTATCTAACTTATGGGAGGCCTCTTCTCTAACTAATACTAAATCTCCTATGTTTATTTCTTTACTATAGCTATTTTTATCATAATTTGTTTTTTGTTTTTCTTTAGCCTCTTGGACTAATTTCCTAGCTCTTTGCTGTGCTATTTGAAGTCTATATTTTACTTCTTTATCATAAGCTTCATGGTTGTATAATGAGCTGATTTTATTTTCTTTTAAAAATGCATAATTCGGTGGGTTTTTCCCAAATATTAATTCAAATGGACAATATTTATGTGTGGTTAATGGCGTCGTATTGTAACAATACGTGAAATACCTGAGGTATTCATCCCAGTCATCTTTGTCACTGGATATGTAGGAACGTATATATTCATTGAATGTCCGGTGACTGCGTTCTACAGTACCCAAAGCTTGGTGATGATACGGTGTTGAAGTCTTATGTTCAATTTTTAATAATTTACACAGTTCTTTGAATAAGTCGTTTTTGTATTCTGTGCCCATGTCTGTCATTATTGTATTCATGCGTCCATAAATCAAAATGACGTTCTCGAACACGGCTTTAGCGACTGTTGCTGCGTGTTTGCTTGGAACGGGGATCGCTACCAAGTATTTGGTTAGATCACATATGATGGTAACTGCATATTCGTTTCCGTTTATCGATTTCCGACTGTATCGATTTGTACAATGTCAAATGCCTTCGGAGGTGTCTCCGTTATTGTCATTGGTTCTTTTATATGCTTATTGGTCTTATTTTTCTTGCAGTGGATGCAGTTTTTTATGTATTTTCTTATATCGTTTTTCATATTCAGCCAGCTATACTTCTGCTTGATTTTATCTGTCATGCGATTTATTCCTGGGTGGCCACCACTAATAGGATCGTCATAATATCTATGCAGAATTTCTTTAATTTTCCCGGGATTTGTCACATATATAACCTCTGGGGTTAGAGCGATTGTTAGCTTTTTGAGAACTTTGTTACCCATTTCTATAAATTTGCCTACTGCAGTATAATTTCTTTTGAACAATTTGTCCCCTAAGGACAACTGTATTTGTACAAGTCCTAAATTGCCGGCTTCTCTTTCGAGCCTGGTAAAGAATTGTCCTAAGTCAATCTTATCCTCAACAATTAGGTTGCTTGTATCCAAAGTGCTACAAATTTTCTTTCCTTTTTTGAAATATAATTTCGGAGGAGTCTTTTAACTTCAAATTTATTTAGCGCTTCGTAAATTTTGGGGTTCTCTTTGTGACTTTCTTTATTTACATGATATTGTCTATTTTGTTTTTTTTTTTTGTTATTACTATGTAGTGGAGTTATATTGCTTTAAGTCTATTCTTATGAATTATAATTTCTTTTTTGTTTTTAATGCTACTTCCTATGCTATGCGGTATTAAAGTGAAATTGTTGTTCTCATCGATATTTTTAACTTTGTAGTATCCGTTATATCTATTATCTAACTTATGGGAGGCCTCTTCTCTAACTAATACTAAATCTCCTATGTTTATTTCTTTACTATAGCTATTTTTATCATAATTTGTTTTTTGTTTTTCTTTAGCCTCTTGGACTAATTTCCTAGCTCTTTGCTGTGCTATTTGAAGTCTATATTTTACTTCTTTATCATAAGCTTCATGGTTGTATAATGAGCTGATTTTATTTTCTTTTAAAAATGCATAATTCGGTGGGTTTTTCCCAAATATTAATTCAAATGGACAATATTTATGTGTGGTTAATGGCGTCGTATTGTAACAATACGTGAAATACCTGAGGTATTCATCCCAGTCATCTTTGTCACTGGATATGTAGGAACGTATATATTCATTGAATGTCCGGTGACTGCGTTCTACAGTACCCAAAGCTTGGTGATGATACGGTGTTGAAGTCTTATGTTCAATTTTTAATAATTTACACAGTTCTTTGAATAAGTCGTTTTTGTATTCTGTGCCCATGTCTGTCATTATTGTATTCATGCGTCCATAAATCAAAATGACGTTCTCGAACACGGCTTTAGCGACTGTTGCTGCGTGTTTGCTTGGAACGGGGATCGCTACCAAGTATTTGGTTAGATCACATATGATGGTAACTGCATATTCGTTTCCGTTTATCGATTTCCGACTGTATCGATTTGTACAATGTCAAATGCCTTCGGAGGTGTCTCCGTTATTGTCATTGGTTCTTTTATATGCTTATTGGTCTTATTTTTCTTGCAGTGGATGCAGTTTTTTATGTATTTTCTTATATCGTTTTTCATATTCAGCCAGCTATACTTCTGCTTGATTTTATCTGTCATGCGATTTATTCCTGGGTGGCCACCACTAATAGGATCGTCATAATATCTATGCAGAATTTCTTTAATTTTCCCGGGATTTGTCACATATATAACCTCTGGGGTTAGAGCGATTGTTAGCTTTTTGAGAACTTTGTTACCCATTTCTATAAATTTGCCTACTGCAGTATAATTTCTTTTGAACAATTTGTCCCCTCAGGACAACTGTATTTGTACAAGTCCTAAATTGCCGGCTACTCTTTCGAGCCGGTAAAGAATTGTCCTAAGTCAATCTTATCCTCAACAATTAGGTTGCTTGTATCCAAAGTGTTACAAATTTTCTTTCCTTTTTTGAAATATAATTTCGGAGGAGTCTTTTAACTTCAAATTTATTTAGCGCTTCGTAAATTTTGGGGTTCTCTTTGTGACTTTCTTTAATTTCAGCATTACTGCTGGTCTGTTTTGCTGCTGATCTTGTTGTTATTTTTAATATTTTACTTGCTTTAATTGACATATCTTTTAAGTTTGTAATTGTAATGCGGGATAATGCGTCCGCAATATGATTTTCTTTTCCGGCTATATACTCCACTTCAAAATCGTACTCTTCTAAATCGAGTCTTACTCGTGTCAGCTAAGATGAAGGGCTCTTCATTGAGAATAGGTATGTTAAAGGACGATGGTCGGTTTTAACTAGAAATTTTCTGCCATAAACATATGGTCTGAAGAAGGTTATGGCCCAATGGATTGCGGCCAATTCTTTTTCTATTGTGGCTTTGTTGGTTTCACCTTTTGTGAAGGACCTAGAAGCGTAAGCAATTGGTAACTGTTTGCCATCGTGTTCTTGGCTAAGGACTGCCCCACAAGCGTACCCACTAGCGTCTGTTGTTATGCAGAATTTTTTATCGAAATCTGGGTATTGCAAAAGTTTTGGGCTAATTAATGCTTCCTTTAAGTAGACAAAAGCTTTTTGACATTCTTCTGTCCATTCGAAGGAAACATTCTTTTTGCATAGCCTAGTTAATTTTCTTGAATGTTCTGCAAAATTCGGTACAAATCTTCTGTAATAAATACAGAAAGCTACGAATCTTTTAACTTCATCGGCTGTTTTTGGTGTTGGGTAATTTTGGACTGTTTCAAATTTGCTCGGGTCGGGTAATATTCCCTTGTTTGTACATTTATGTCCTAAATATGTTACTTCTTGGTTGAAAAATAGGCATTTCTCTGGATGTAATTTTAGGTTGTATTTTCGGCAAGTGGAGAACACATCTCTTAAATTTTTCAACATATGGTTTTCAGAACATCCTAATACAACTAAATCATCCATATAGAGAAATGCTTGAGATGGTTTGAGACCTGCGAATGCTAGGGTCATCATTCTTTGGAATGAATTCGGTGCTACCTTTAATCCGTACGGTAGTCTTTTGAATCTATATGTGCCATTTTCGGCAGTGAATGGAGTAATGTCCCTAGAGTCTGGGTGTAATTCTATTTGATAAAAACCTGACATAAGGTCTAGGCATGAAAAATATTTTGCTCTTCCAAGTTGATCTAGAATGTCATCAATTCTTGGGAGTGGGAATTTATCTGCTGCTAATTTTTTATTTACTTGTCTGTAGTCAACAACCAATCTCCATCTTTTTTCCGTTTTTCCTGGAAGTGGTTTTTTAGGAACTAATAAAATTGGACTATTATATTCTGAAATTGAAGGTTCTATTATATCATCTTTAATTAGCTTATTTACTTGTTTAGTTATTTCTCCTTTTTGTGTTTGGGGCAATCTATAATTTTTAATGTAAACGGGGTTGTCATCCTTCATATATAATTTTTGTTTATAAAAATTATTAGAAGTAATTGGTTCTGTTTCCAGTGCAAATATATCTATGAATTCTGTGCAAAGTGATGTTAATTGAGTTTTAACGAATTTTGGAAAGTTTTTGGTTAATCTTTTCAATTTTTCTGTATCGTTAAAATTTTTATTGTGTGTGTTTGTTTTAATTAGTATGTAATCGTCTAAATTTTCGGTATTAATCTTGTAATTTTGAATAGTTGTGTTTTTATGTGTTGATAATTCTAACAAAAGTTTGATCTTTATCTGTGATAGTGTTTGCTATGAAAATGCCTTCAGATAATTGTTGGTGTGGTATGAAGATGTTTTTGTTATCGGTATTTACTTTAACTTGTCTAATGACTTCAGATCTAGCAGGGATAGTAAGTGTGTTGACAGACAGACAATTTTTTAGGTGCATTGTTATTGTTTGGGGGAAATCATATGGCCTTAGGATTAATTTATCCTCTGTTTTGCTATAATCTAAGATACAATTGTATTTATGAAATCTAGTCCTATTATTCCGTCGCATGGGATTGGAAAGTCGTCTTCTACAACATGGAATTTGTGGTAAATTAGAAGGTCATCACTTTTAAATCCGCTTTAATTGTGCCTAATGTGCTGGTTATTCCCTGACCGATGCCCTTTAAATCTGTAATTTGTTCCTTATTAATTTTGTGAGTTTTACTAATTTGATGCATTTTTATAATGGAAATGTCTGCTCCCGTATCAATTAAAAATTTTGAAATCGAATTATTTAGGGATGCCCTTGTAGGTATATAGCTGTTTAGATTTAGGTTTAGTACGCATATTTTTCTTTCTATTAATTTTGAAGTGGAGTTTCCTGGTTTTCCGTCTGGGTGCAGCTGCGCACGTTACGGGTCTGGTTGTAGGATCTATTGCCGTTTTGGGCTTGTGATCCTCTTCGCTTATTATTATTGTTGTTGGATCTCGAGTTATTGTTGTATCTCGGTTGTGGTCTAAATCTCCTACTTTGGTAGTTCCCATAATTGTTACTTCGGTAACCACCGCGGAAATTACTCCGGTAGTGACTCTGTTGGTGTATATTCCAAATCGTGTTTGAGCTGCCCATTATTTCGGTACAGCTGTTAGTGAACTTAGAGATTGCATCGTTCATTGTTGTGAACGTTCCCGCTTGCATTATCATTTTGACCTTGTCATTAGAGCAGTTTTTGCACATAGCTTTGACTGCTGCTTGTGTTGAATATCTCGTTGCCAAGTCTGGGTTAAGTCCATCCGAGATATAAGCTCCTTCTAATGATTTGGTATTTTTTTCTATTTCTGTTGTGTATTGGTTAGCCGTTTTACTACGTTGTTGAACGTTTAGGAGTTTGACGGTTAAAACCTCTACCGATTCACCTTTTATCGCGCTTTTCAGCTTTGTTTTTATTTGTTCAATCGTGTTTTCATTACTTATAAAATTTCTTGCCGTTCCTTTTAGTTTGGTCTTTATCATTGTTACTGCAACGGCTTCGTGAGTATCTTTGATTTGATCAAGTAGATCAAGGGCGTCTAAGAAGCTGTGTAAATTCTCCGGCTTACCATCAAACTCTGGTAGCACTGATGAAGCAGATTTTATAAATTCAACTACGGATTGTGGCATTGTGACGTTTATAATTGGGATGATTGGGGTTTTTAGTTCCTTGTTTTTGTCCACTGGTGGAGTCTGATTCAAAGAAGGTGATGGAGTTCGGCTCCGACCACGTTCTGATAAAAGTAAAGTAAAATCAACCTGGAGTTCTTCCTTTACTGTGGTTGGTATTGTTATTTCTATATTGTGCCTAGCTAGAGAAGATACCAATCTATCTCGTACGGCGGAAAAAAATTGGTAAGCTTCTTTTTGGTGTTCTTCGGTAAGTATAAGAGTTCCTACCTTGATAACCTGTCTTATACTATTTAAGGCTTCCAAAATTATGTTCAGATGCTTTACTAATGTTTCTGTTGTTATGGGGGTACTTTTATTTATACATTTATATGACTTATTAGCTTTTGTTTTTTCTTCAGTTAATGTATCGTGGATTTCTTGCCAATTATTCATTTCTTGGCATATACAATTTTTGTTTAGATGCATTGTTGCACATTGTTCAATTGTCTCAATTTATTCTTTATATAATTTTTTTATTAAAATTGCAATTGCGACAATTTTTAATATGATTTATGTTTAGAAGTTTGTTAATTTGTGTTTTATTTATGTTTTTATTAACAGTTTTACCCTGAAGACGGTTACCGTGGAGTAACCGAAATATATTGGTTAAAAAGAAAAACACTTGTGTTTTATTTTTGCGGAAATTGACCTAAAGCCAGCCTAACAACAAAGTTTTATAATAAAATAAAAAAATAAGAAAATAAAGTTATATAAAAAAAAATAAGATAAAATGAAATAAAATGATATAAAATAAAGTAAATAAAATTTAACTAAATTTTATTTAATTAGCAAGAAAAATAAATTAAAAATAAAATAAAATACAGCAAAATGAAATAAAACAAATAAAATAAAATAAAATTAATAAAAGAAATAATATAATATAAAAAAAATAAAATAAAATAAAATAAGACAAATAAAATGTATAAAATTGATAAAACAAAATTAAAAGAAATAATATAATATAAAAAAATTTAAAATAAGATAAATAAAATATATAAAATTAATAAAACAAAATTAAATGAAATAATAAAATTTTATTAAAATAAAAGAAACAATTTAAATAAAATTTCAATTTGACCAGAAAAAAAAATCGGATGCGCCCTTTCCCCCCTCTTGGTAAAATCCTGGGTAGGCCACTGTACGCATACATATTTTAAAATGGTAGCGAGGTAAAAAAAGATAAATAAAAAATATTTAGTGCATATTTAACTTCATTCACATTCAAAAATTTGATACTGCTGGTCTTTGTTTTTTTTCTTCTTTTTATTGCAGATATGGAGTTTTCATTCGAAGAGGAAAGTTTCGGCACTCAGGAGCAGCAGTCGACAAGTGGCAGTGGTATTTGGATTATCAAATTTTTCCTTACATCAACTTCTAACGTTTTATTTTATACAGAGATGAAGGACATGTTAAAACTGCTTTTAAACAATCAGAGCGAGGTGTTAGCCAACCAAAGGGCTTTTATCAACCGTTTAGACAGTTTTGATAAGCGGCTAAGTAATTTGGAAAGCGGGCTTAAAGAAAATGTACGTGCCCCCATTCCGATCTACTTTGCATTGTTATCTACATATATCAAGCGAAACTCGTACAGAAAAAAAATGGTTTTATTCGGTGCGATACCCTAAATCAAAAGCCGTCACAATTCAAAAATTTAAAATTTTTTTGGTCGCTTTCTTGGCATAGATTGCCTAATAAAAAGTAGTACAGCCAGGACATCAAATTTTTTTCTTTTTGACTACTATCGTTACTCTTTAAATAGCAGCTCAAAAGACTGTTGTGCGATCCAGAAGCAATTAACTGAAAGTTACTCTGATTTTGAGTTGTGACTTTTTTATTTAGTGTGCGATATATTAATTTAAGAGTTTTTAGTAATTTTGATTTAAACTATAGCTAAATCAATAAAAGAAACCATATAAATTTTAGTTAAAAAGTTTGTGCAATATTCAGGCGAGCTCTAACTTACACATCGTTAGAGTAAAATCTAATGAGCTACAAAACAGCATACTCGAAAAAAAATCTAAAAACTCTTAGAAAAAAGTTGGAAACTGAGCTAACAATTTGGGGAATTTTCATGCATTTTGCACAAGTTTTTTAACTATGGTTTATATGGTTTCTGTGTTAGATTAAACTATAGTTTAAATCAAAATTACTAAAAACTCTTAAATTAATATACATATGTTAAGAATAAAACCATTTTTTCTGTACGAGATTCGCTTGGAGCTAGTATATGTACATATGTATTAGTAATTTTTTTTAAGGTCATACCCCCTCCAAAGTCAGTTGTTCATAAGAAAATAGACCTTGCCAATTTAGCACTGTAAGTTAACCGTTAGAGTTCGCTTTTTTATTCTCACATAAATTTATAGTTTTTTTATTCAAAGTGAATTTTATTATAACTATATATTTTATAAAAAATTGCATTGCAAGTAAATTTAGTCATCTTTAAATGGCTGTAAAAAGTTGTATAGTTATGATAATCGTTCTATATATATAGTTTTGAAAAGTTCAAAGCTTCGGCTTTAAGAAAATGTAAAGGTTTTTATTTTTAATTAAAAAAAAATTGGATAAAATTAACTTTGAAAAAATATTTAAAAAAAAAAAATTGTTCATGTTTAGAACTCTAAGGGTTAAGTTACACAGCTTATTTTTTGAAAGGTTTATTTTCTTACCAATAACTAACTTTTAAGTGGGTAAGACCATAAAACTCCGAATTTTTTTTATTTGAGTCACCCTTATTTATACTATGCTTATAAGTTATAACGCTTTTACTTCTAGAAAATTGAAGCCAGTGAGCAGCTAACCCAGTCAAAGACGTTACGCGTCTTACTTCGTAGGGTTCACAGCTCTATCTGCAAAATAACAGGGGAGGAAGTTGACGAGCTACAAACAGAAATCGCTGCTATTTTGCCTTTTCAAACTTTGGCTTCAGCTAAGGAGTTTGAAGCGAAGCTTGTTCAACAGGAATACCTTGAGGCAATGGTGAGTACTCCACATCCAAGAAAAAGTACAAACATTTTCAGCTTATCTCATCCTTTACCCTATTACTTCTGTCGCAATTTCCACCACCCTCCTCTGCGTATTCTTTTTTGCTCCTGTACCTATAGTTGCCGGTCTATCCATTACCCACGCTATCCTTACTTTTTTCCACTCCCTCCTTTCCCCCTCCCTTTTAATTTAACATTTTTTGTTTGTACTTTCAGAAAATTTTCCTTTTACGGTTGAAGGGTAAAGAAGGTACAGTGGATGATTTACTTCGCCGTATATATAGCGATGACTTTTTGTCATTTTGCAATTGGGGCGGTAGAGGAGAAAAGGAAGCATTGTCTCAGTTTTCCACTGCCGGAAAAATTTTGTATGGTAAGTCGTGCATACATATTCGTCAATTCTCCCCGTATTTTTACCGATTTCTTTTCATATATTTTTTTATTTATTTTCAGATGTGTTCCAGCTGGATGGGCGAGACACTTACGAAGGAAATATTCGTACGTCGATTCGGCACAGCCACTCGAGATTCAAGCAGAGAAATTATCGACAGCGAACTTCCAAAAACGCGCAAGGGACAAATCTTGAAAACAGCAATAATTAGTACCTAGAATTAGTAGAGTTAAATTTTTTCACCGCAGACTACTAATTGAATTTCAAGATGTTGCCAATAGCATTCTAATTTAACAGTTGTTCAAATCTAGTTCTTAACAATGTTGTAGGTTTAAAAATTATACCAATGTAATTATCTGTGCCGATTTGCAATAATCGCATAAGTGCTTCACAACTTAACCATACATGTAAGTTTGAATCGTTTATAAACAAAATACCACAAGTATGGAAAACATTGCAAATTTCATGGTTTGTTATTAAAAATCAGCAGTAGAAATTTCGGTTGGACCAGTTTCTTAAGTACACTTAGCGATTATTACAAATCGACACAGATATGCTTTACCTGCATTTGTACAAAATTTAGTCATTCTCAAATGGATGTAATTAGTTTAATAATTATGACTAGTATATCCCGTGGTCGAAATTCGACCAATTTAAAATAGTTGAACTTATTCAAACATCTGATCAACTTTTTGTCAATAGCTACCTTTACGCCCGTGGCCGAACCTCGACCAACTTAAATGTATACATTAAAAACTCATCTATAGGTAAAATGAGGCCATCAAAGAATTTAAAAAATAGTGGCTGTTATTATATAATAAAAATATTAAATTACAGCAGCCCTTTCCAAAATTATTTATGGCAAATGCCATGCAAATATTCGGATTTCGAGATTTTAATTTGCACTTGAATAATCGGATGATGAGATTGTGCTTAACAAATAGCCACTAATTTATGCGATCGTTTTGTCTCAAACGGTAGAAATCACTAAAATTTATAGAAGTAATCTACCGAAATCCGATAAATAGACTACTGTGGTTGAAAAAATTTCGCAACTTCGATCTTATATCATCAAAAATTAGACAAAAAAACCCAAATTGAATAAGCGGTTATCGCATTTCTATAATGGGTGGTATGTATGCATATGCTTTCCATCAACTAAAAATATTCAGCAATTTTTTTCTCGAAAATAGATATCACAAACATAAAAATTTTAAAAAAGTCAAGATAAGAAATTTTCATATATTGAAAAAAAAAACAATTTTCAATGACAAAAAATAAAAAAAAAAAAATTGGCCGATAGCTGTACTTGAACCATTAACCGCTCGACCACTACCCCCGACGCTTCCCACTGGGCTATCGCTTTATTTACAAATTGATTGTTAGATAACCAATTCAAGTGGCATGAGAAATTTTCATTCGCTTATTACAGATAAATGAAGCAGGATTGGATATATATTTGATAATTGTGCACTGCCTTAGAGGTATGCCAACAAATCCATATGCATTTCATAAATATTTATGCATATTTAGTATGGGTTTAAGCTTGGCATATATTTATATGTAAAATTTGTTAGCCTATTAATATAATAGATAACTGCGCATGATATATAGTTTTAGAATGTCTAAAGCATAAACTTAACTCAATTACTAATTTTTGTATGGATAAGACCTAGATACTTTTTTTAATCACCCTAATGTACATGCCATGAATTTTAATTTTAATAGTTATTTTTATAAGTCTGTATTCTAAACTTTGCACATCTTTAAAAATTAAAAAAAAAATGTACATACTTTAAACTAGAAAAACGAAAATATAGTTTCGTAGGTCATGATATTCTAGAAAACTGAGTACAACTTTAAGGCCTACTTGTTCGACGGCAAGTTATCGTTTTAACTCAGAATTTATTTGAAAATTTTTCAAAAATGTATGAATATAACCCCCCATTTAAAGTTAACTCTGAATTAAAAATATACATTTTCGTTGTGGAAGTGGGTTTACTGGTGTAAAAAAAAACATTGTATTTTCATAATTTTATAACCGAGGGTGGGGCCGTGTGTAGAACTCCACTCAAATGAGGAAGTTTTCTTTTTGCATGCGGTCCAGCCAGTTCACTACTTCCTGGCTCTTTGCGTACAAATATTCTCTGGGTAGCCACCGAGCACCTGTTTAGTGGTGAGCTAAACGTGAGAAGGCGACAACCTGGTGAGGCTACTCCGACATAATCGGTTTAAGGGCTCGCCAGGGGATTTCAGCAGCGTCTGTCACCATGAGGTGCGGCTGCAAGAGGGCGTTCGCCTTAGATCAGGTGGCTCGCTATACCTATGTATAAACATAATTTAAATTCAACCTCCTGCGAAATGGGTTGTAAACATGAAAATTCAACAAAAAACATTTAAATATAATAATGTATATTTTGGATGACGACATCCGGCCAACACTGCCTATTCAGGACGAGTTTTAAAAGACTTAAAAGTTGTACTTTGTTATACTAGAATTTTATGGTTTACAAAACTGTATTTCCGGTTTTCTGGTTTAAAAAAATGTGCATATTTCTTTAAAAGTTGCACGGCTATACTTAGTCAACATTGACACGTTGTTGTTATTTATATTCAAGCATTTATTTAAATTCTTATATGCCTCGCAAAGGTTGTATACATACATTGTATAATGTCATATAAGCATCTAAATGAAATTGTTAAAATTGTATTGCACTGTTAAAATAAAACTACAACGTTATACAGCTTTCTAATAAATAATATTGTTTTTAGTTCTAATTGTGATAGCATTTTCAAATCGCATCATAATAATTTTAATATTGTATAAATTTTTTGGCTTATAATCAAAAAAATTTAAAAAATATAACTTAAGAAATTTTGTAAGTAATACAAATTGATAAAAACATCTGCATATTTTTATTAAAAAATAAAATATTGAAAAATAAAATATTGAAAAATAAAATATTGAAAAATAAAAATTAAAAAAAGTTTTTTTATTCGTATTTGAACCCAGGATATTTGAATGGAAAGGCGAGGTCGCTAGCACTAGGTTATTTCACTGCGGGGCTGCCTGTCGGCTAAATTCAGTTTTACTTGTCCCAACGTTTACAAATGCATAAAAACCTATGAGTGTGACAAAGACAGATATATATATACAATTTCGCATGAGTGCAAGTGTGACAGAAAACGCACATGTACACAAATAAAGTGGAATTATTTTCCCAAAGCTGTTAACAACGTTATAGAAAAAAGCTTAGCTCCGTTACCAGTTTTGTACCACGCGTGACTAGGTTACGTGACCGGTACGCTCTTTGCTGGGTATGCACTTCTTTAGAGGAATACCAACAAATCCATATGCATTTTATAAAAATGTATGCATATTTAGTATGGGTTTAAGCTTGGCAATTATTTATATGAAAAATTTGTTAGCCTATTAATATAATAGATTATACTCCTTATTTTTAGGAATATATTGGGGATTATGTTTAGACTGTCCCGAATTATTAACCATCTTTTCTGGTCATATGTTTGGGGATTTTGTCTAACTTGACCCGAATTATCTTTATTAGCTTGCCCTTAATTTGCATTCGCATTAGGTTGATGGTAGTTGTTTTTATAATATCTATGATCTGCATTATTTGATCTGTTAGGGTATTGTCTATTATATTTCTTGTCGTCTCTGGCTATTTTTCTGTATTCTGGTCTTATACATGCGTCCTCTTTGATTTAAATTTGTTTCCTCATACATTTTGTCGAGTAGCGTTCCCTGAGTAATTTCTTTTACTGTGTTTACTAATAGACTGTCCACGTTTGTCAAGTCTATGTAATGGTCGCCCCTATAATAAACTGTCAGTTCGTCTGCTTTGTATTTGATGTTTTGAATTTCAACCATTAACTCATTCACTGTATTCACTTTCAGATTGCATATCATCCTATATATATGGTGGGGTTCTACATTTGTCCTATATCTCAATTTTAAAGTTTCTTTTATTAACTGCCAATTGTCTGGCTCGGGTATATTTATGACTACATCTTTTGCCTGGCCCTGGATAGTCTTATAGAATATTGTACGCACCGATTCTCGTTTTAATGCTTCATTGTGTATTGTAGATATAAAGTATTCTATGCTGCTGAAGAAACTGTTTACGGTTATATCACCTGTACCCGTGAACGTTGGTAGATTATTTATCGCCTTGAATATATTAGCCCTGTCGGTACCATGACTTTGTTGTTGTTGATTTTGTAGTTCCAAGTATGCACTTCGAAGTTGCTCGATTTGTTGTTGTCTTCTCGCTAGTTCCTCTACAAGTTCTATTGGAAACATATTTGACTGTTCTTGAGCCTGTGCCATCCTAACTTCGTCAAATGCTCGCTGTCGATTGATTCGTTTAATGATGATTGTTGTTTTTCTTTTTGTTTTCGATTCAGTGTTGTAATACGGTAATATATTAGCGTAAATTCCGAATTATCTCCGGTTATGGGAGTTAACTTGAGCTTAATCTTCATTATAAACTCCCAAAAATGAAGAAGATTTGAGCGGCCACAACAAAATGTTCGCTGGCAACACTCTTCAGATAAATAAACAAAAACTGCAAGAAAACGCATATTTCTTGCAGTTTACCGCTATTTTCCGCTAGAAATAATAAGGGCAACTACCAAAATTACGATTTACCGCTACTGCACACTAGAGTCACCATAAAATAAGCAATTCCCAGCGACATCTAGTTTTAAATAGCAAGTAATACAACACAAAGCACTAGATGGCGCGATTGTTAATCTTCAATTTTGTGTGTATCAGGGTTAAATTTGGATCTGATTACCCAACAAACATCGAGCACCAAAAACTCAAACGTTTGAGAAAACATCTATTCTAAATTTTTTTCTCAAATGTTGTTTATATCATCATCATCATTTATTGGCGCTTAACCGCCTAAGCGATTTTGGCCGTCGCCTATCAAAGCACGCCAGTCATTCCTTTTTAGCGATAACTGACGCCAATTGGAAACCCCAAGGGAGTTCAAGTCATCCTCCACCTGTTGTTTCCATCTCAGTCGAGGCCTCCCCCTTCCTCTGCTGCCGAATTCGGGTGACGATTGGAAAACCTTCTGGGCTGGAGCTTCTTTGTCCATTCGCATGACGTGACCCAGCCAGCGGAGCCTTTGGGCTTTAATTCGCTGGACTATGGTCAGATCTGCGTAAAGCTCGTACAGCTCATCGTTAAATCTCCTTCGATACTCGCCGTCGGCATCACGGGAAGGACCATAAATCTTCCGGAGAACTTTTCTCTCAAATACTCCAAGGGCCATCTCATCTTCTCTTGACATTGTCCATGAATCTGAGCCATACATCAGGACAGGTATGATGAGAGGCTTATAGAGCGCGATCTTTGTTCTTCGAGAGAGGACTTTACTTCTCAATTGCCTACTCAGTCCAAAGTAGCACTTGTTCGCAAGAGTGATTCTCCGTTGGATTTCTAGACTGATATTATTTTCGGTGTTAATGCTGGTTCCCAAATAGACGAAGTCCCTCACAGTTTCAAATTTGTAACTATCAACAGTGACGTGGATGCCAAGGCGCAGGTGCGCCGATTCTTTCTTTGATGACAGCAAATACTTCGTCTTGTCCTCGTTGACCGCAAGACCCACTTTTTTCGCTTCTTTATCCAGTCCAGAGAAGGCAGCGCTTACGGCGCGGTTGTTAAGGCCAATGATATCAATATCATCGGCATACGCCAGCAATTGCACGCTCTTGTAAAAGGTTGTACCATTGCGGTTTAGCTCTGCTGCTCGAATTATCTTCTCCAGCATCAGGTTGAAGAAATCGCACGAAAGGGAGTCGCCCTGTCTGAAGCCTCGTTTGGTTTCAAATGGCTCAGAGAGGTCCTTCCCGACTCTGACGGAGCTGTTAGTATTGCTCAACGTCATTTGGCAAAGCCGTATAAGCTTTGCAGGGAAGTCAAATTCAGACATGGCGGCATACAGGCAACTCCTTTTTGCGCTGTCAAAAGCGGCTTTGAAATCGACAAAGAGATGGTGTGTGTCGATTCTTTTATCATGGGTCTTCTCCAGGATTTGGCGTATCGTGAAAATCTGGTCGATGGTAGACTTACCAGGTCTAAAGCCACACTGATAAGGTCCAATCAGCTTGTCTACGATGGGCTTCAGTCTTTCACACAATACGCTAGAAAGAACCTTATACGCGATATTAAGAAGGCTGATTCCGCGGTAGTTTGTGCGGTTAGCGGGATCGCCTTTCTTGTGGATTGGGCAGAGCACACTTAAATTCCAATCTGGAGGCATGCACTCGTCTGACCATATTCTGCATAAGAGCTGATGCATGCTTTTTACCAGCTCTTCGCCTCCGTGTTTGAACAGCTCGGCGGGCAGTCCGTCTTTTCCAGGCGCTTTGTTGTTTTTCAGCCGGGATATAGCTATCCTCACTTCATCATAGTCAGGTGGTGGGACGACTTTTCCATCGTCAGGGATTGGGGTATCGGGTTCGACGTCTCCCTCGCAATTTAGCAGTGAGGAGAAGTGCTCCCTCCATAATTTAAGTACACTCTGTACGTCGGTTACCAGGTCGCCATTATTGTCCTTACAGGAACTTGCCCCGGTCTTAAAACCTTCCGTCATCCGCCGGATCTTTTCATAGAATTTTCGGGCATCATTCCTGTCAGCCAGCATCTCAAGCTCCTCACACTCACGCCTTTCGGCCTCACGTTTCTTTTTTCTGAAAAGGCGTCTCTCTTCCTTCTTTGCCTCACGATAGCGTTGCCATACACTGCGGGTTGCGCCCGTTCGCAACGTCTCCCTGTAGGCAGCGTCCTTTTTGTCCGAGGCAGTGCTGCATTCCTCATCGTACCAGTTGTTTTTGCGGGCTCGCTGGAACCCTATAGTGGCCTCAGCGGCGGTACGTAATGAGTGAAAGATATGCTTCCATTGCTCGGTTGCATCGTTAGGTCGAGGATTGCTCTCCGATAGCAGGTGTGAGAGTCGAGTGGAGAAATTGTCAGCTGTCTGTGTCGTGCGCAGCTTCTCGACGTCAAACTTTCCTTCCGTAACTGTGCGCACTTTCTTTGCTACACAGAGGCGTGTGCGTATCTTGGCTGCAACAAGATAATGGTCCGAGTCGATATTGGGACCACGAAGGGTACGCACGTCCAGAACGGTGGAGCTATGTCTGCCGTCGACCATGACATGATCAATCTGGTTTCTTGTTCTTTGATCAGGAGACAGCCATGTGGCTTGGTGTATTCGTTTATGCTGGAACCTGGTACTACTGATGACCATATTGCGAGCAGCGGCGAAATCAATCAACCTAGTGCCGTTGGGGGATGTTATATCATGGAGACTAAATTTTCCAACTGTTGGACCAAAGACTCCTTCCTTGCCCACCTTCGCATTAAAGTCGCCGAGCACGATTTTGATATCATGTTGTTTATATAACAGGATTATTTGTAGAACTATATTAATTAAAAAAGTATTAAGTAAAATTTAACTGCATAAATGAAACTAGCTTTTTATTAAAATGGGTATTTGTTTTGCATGATTGGCATCTCTGAATATATATTTCAATGAGAGCATGTGGATTCCATTTCGATCCATTCCGCTCAGTTTGACAAACGTTTGAAAATTCTGCCGTTCTCAATTTGAAAATCAGGGAAAATCCCATATTAAAAATTAGCGTTTTAGGTTGAGAATGCTATCAAAGGTTATTTCGCCTCAAATTGAAAACGAACGTTTGAGATTTGAGAAGATGATTTATTGGAGGTAATCTCCGTGTGTGTATCCATAGCATGAGCTACGTTTTGTGTCCATTACACTGTTCTTTACACTTTCAAAATTTTTGATCTACTATTCTTCAGTGGTGATAACAAGGATTTATGTCCACTGCACTGATATTTTCGCTTTTTAAAAATCTTTTGTTCTTTAGAGGTGTTAACAAGGATTTGTGTTCACTGCACTAATATTTTCGCTTTTTAAAAATCTTTTGTTCTTTAGTGGTGTTAACAAGGATTTGTGTTCACTGCACTAATATTTTATTTTACGGTTCGATCACTGGATTCCAAGTTGTATTGAAATCCTACCGACTGCGCCAAATGCGTACTTTATAGTACGTCCGAACTTTTTAAAAAAAGAAGTTATTTTGTTGAAAGCGAGCTGCCGCTTGAAGTGGTCACATCAGACTGACTTTATTGATTACTTTTACTTAAATTGGAACTTAACAATTTTCTTTATACATATGTATTGACTATGCTTATTTGTTATTGTAGAAAATGCTTACTTATCTTTAAGTGGAAAGGCTTGGTTTTGTTTATTCAAATTACAATTAATTGCAGATTAAACAGATATGGGTGACGAACGATGTGTACTTCCTCGAGCTGGGTTCAACTGGCACGTGGAAGAAACCGTTAACGAGGTCCAGTGTGGTGAAGACATTTGCCGCATGTAACCGTTCAACTACATCATCGATTAGTGGCATTGGAAAGTTGTCCCGCACAATCTTATCATTCAACCGTCCGTAGTCGCAACAAAGCCGTTTGCCCCCGTCTTTCTTTGACACCAACACGATAGGTGAGGCATACTCCGACTTGCTGCGCTGGACAACTCCTTCTTCCAACCATTGTGCCACCTGCTCGTCAACAATGCGTCTGTCCACATACGACATTCGCCTTGGTCCTGAATAAACGGGTACATCGTCGGTCAACAAGATCTTCATCTCCACTGGAGACCGCTGCATTTTCTTCGGCGTATACGAGTTCACCATTGTATTCACTATACCTGCCTTATCCCAGCTGAGGTGTGGCATCTCCAACTCACGCTCGCCATTTTCAGCCGCTACAGCTACACATAACTCTCCGAATTCTTCCCATAATTCAGACCCTGTCCTTGGGTTTTCGCCCAGAGCGCTACATGGTAGTGCGTTAGCCTTCGCATTTGGCTTGAATTCCACCCGATCCTCACTGACAACCAAGGTTACCTGCTTCAATATGTCATTGCCGATCACAGCCGCGTACGTCATATCGCGCTCCCTGGTGACATGGAACGTAACCTCCAATACTATCCCGTCGACCATGACCGATTTGGTAAAACTGCCTAGAGTAGTTAAGCCGCCCTCTCCTACACCGACCAAACGACATCTGTCTTTATCTAGCTCGATATCTTCGTCCAGCCTGAGCAAGGTGTCGTAGCGCATTAGACAGAGATCGCACCCGGTGTCGATCAACGCGGAAAAAGTTACATGGTCGCAGGTCACGTCAACAAATAGACACTTACCCGCCGTGCTAAGCTTACGACAACCCAGTGGATTTGCATTGTGGCTTTCCATCTTAATGGCAGCGGGTGCGCTCGGACAGTCAGCTGACCGGTGTCCAGGTTTTCCACATCTAAAGCACTTAAAGGGTTCTCGACAATCTTTGGCTAGATGAGATGTGCTACTGCACTTAAAACACTTTTTCCCGCCTTCTCTTCGTGCACCCTGACTCGCCAAAGACTTATCTCCTGTGCTTACTCGGTTTTGGTTCGAGGTGGTCGCTTGATGGCGGCTCGTCCTAATCTTTTCGTAAACTAAAATTTGCTCCTTTAACTCAGATACCGTCTTCGCTAGATAAAGGTTCATTTTGTACTGTTTGGAATCTGGTATACCTTCAATAAAATATTCGATGAGGCTCATCTCATCGAGCGAAATTGGCTTACCTGTTTCCATTAAAGAGTAGAGGTATTCTCGGTAGTCCTCGCTACCCCGTTTGCGTCTATTCATTAAGGCCCTATGTACTTCTATCGCAGAAACCTTTGAACCAAATTCAGATTTCAGTGCTTGCACTAACGAACTCCAACTGATTACGTAACGCTGAGTGCGTATAAACAATTTTGCAGCTCCTTTGAGAAGCTGCTTTGCGTATATGAACTTTTGGAGTTCGTTCCACTGCACCGCACTAGCATTTTGTTCAAAATCTTCCAACCACTCCTCTATTTGTGGCGAACCTGACCCACTGAACGATGTTAAGGACTCTTCTATGTCGCGCAAGGTGAAGGGAGTACGAGTGGGTAAACTGCATGGTATTGCTCTTGATGGAGACGAACCCGCGTTGTCGTAAACCGAACCTACCTCGTCATCACCGTTCGCATCATCACTCTCACCATCAACATTCAGGCCGAAATGCTCCAATAGCCGGTCTTGCAGAGTGACTTTCCTACCTGTAGTGGCTAGACCTAACTCTAACAACTTTTGTCTCAACCCTACAACATTTAGATCTAAAATTTCCCTGCGATCCATTTGTCGACCGTTTCCGCTTACGTACAGCAAAGCTTAATGTGAAATGGGGTCCTTTTCAGATATTTACGCTTCTCAATTTAATTTTGTACAAAGCTTCAAACAATTTCTTCGTATTTATGAACTACCCTATTCAATCTTTTTGTATTTGTTTTTCTCTTTAAAATATAGATGTCCAAAATAAAAGTTTTAACAAACGTGTACATAAAAATTCTGATTTAAACTAACAATACATATATGTATATAAAATGTGTTCAAATGACCGTACCTTCTTGCCCATATACACATATGCACATAAAATTTGTCACCTCTTCTGCTACACCTCGCTGCCAGTCACACCACCTCTGCTACTTTACTTTTTGATGCTCTGTGTGAATCTGAGTCGGTTGGTACTCCTCTGCTAGCAAAGTACCGTCGCGTGGTACAGCTTATTCGTTTATAGCTGATTAACGCCTCATTTGCTATTCCGTTTTGGTGTACAACGAAGTGACTGCTATTTGGTACAGTCTGCCAGCCGGGCCTAGATATTATCGAGTACTTTTTTTTTTGTTTAGGGACTCGACAAAACAGCCGCAAGTATAAATTTTGATTTTATCGCACTAGTGGAGCGCGTGTCTCACCATGCTTAGTTATAATAGACTAACGTTATAACTTCTAACGCTTTCACATTTGCTTCAGTTTTTTTTTTTTTAACGCTTTTATTTTCTCTACTATGTAGGCGCTTTTTTTTGTTTTGTGTAATCCCGATTCTGGCACCACTTTATAGGATTTTGTTAAATAAAGTTCTACATCAACAGTTTATTTAGTTTTATATTTGGTTGCATTCAGTTTATTACAATAACGCATTTTACTTAGCTTTATTTAGTCAATTGTTTAAGTCCTTAGTTTTACGTTCAACACAAATATTTAGTTTCGCCTTAGTTCGTTACTATTACATTTTATGTGGCTTATTTTAGTCGATTTAACGCAAGCACTAATTTTTACTCGATAAACTATTTGATGTTAACACGGCGACGGCTGACAATGAACTTGCAATTTCGAATCGAGATCAAACGGAACTACTAGGTCGGCCATTGTGAAATTGGTACGACTGTAGGCAGAGTTGCCCTCTGCAAGACTAGGTTTGGTGTTGCCGGCCTAACAAAAGACAGCTGCCTATGAACCGGATCCTACATGTATTTTAGTAAATAAGAGTTTTAGAATTAAGAATTATTATAAATAAGCTGAAAGATCACTAAATAAAGGAATTGCTGCTCTGCCACGCAACTGGCAACATAAGTCATTTGTATTTAGATTCTTTATGGCGATCCTGCCTTGATACTGACGGCAAATATTGCTCATTAGCGATCTGCCAAACTTCAAAGGCAGGAAAACCAGGATAATAAAATTAGTATTTCATTAAATTATCCTGCCGTCCAAATTCGGCAGGAATAAAGTAACATAATTTTGAACGAGCAATTTCCTGAATCGGAACTATTGATCAACATAACTAAATATGAATTAGTGCCCGCAGACGTTGCGAGGATATCCGAGGAAAAAAAAAAGAATTGTTGGCATAACAGAGGGGAAGTATCCAAAGATTTAATGAATTATTGCCCGAACACGTTGTAATGGCATCTGAGGAAAAACAAGGATTGTTGGCATAACAGAAAGGAATTATCCAAAGAACTGGCTTATTAAAGGGACCACAAAGCATCAATCAACTAAATAATTAAGTATAAGAAAAAAAATATTTGTTTAAATTATGGCTGGCCTAACGGCCGCTTAAACTAGAAGGGCACCAAATAGTTGCCGTTTCGCTTTGTTTTTTTTTATCCAAATTTTTTTTTTAATCGGTTGAGTCAAAAATATGTTAAAAGAAGAAAATTAGCTGAATTGTATCAACAAGCTAATATATGTACAAACAAAGATTTAAAGATAAAACTAAAAAGAGAAATCCAAAGTTTAAGAAAACAATCGAAAGATAAAAATTTTTAAAAAATAATTAAAAAAAAAAAAAATTTTTGGTACGTTAATTTAGTTACTTGCAATCTATTCCCATGGATTGTGCATTGCCTGAAGATCTTGACTACGAGGCAATAAAAAAATTGTTGAAGATTTAGAGCGTGAAAACGCAGACGTTGCCCGAAAGTCGAGATCACGTAATATAGGCAGCAATAGGCATAATCTAAATTGTATGAAAAAATTCTGGTCCTTCATAGGAATGGAAAGAGAACCCACAATTGAAGATCTCTTGTGTATCCTTCCACTTTGGTAGAAGAATTGTGTAAATTTATAAGAAAAATGGGCGGTAAAAGCATTTATGACTAAATAAAAATAAAGATTTAAACAAGAAAAATTTGGTATTGAATTTTTTTTTTTTTTTAAATATATAAGAAAAAAAAAGAAGAGTAAGTAAAAAGACCATTTCCATTTATCTATCTAACTCCTGATATGGGCGGAAAACTTCTAAAGTGGATACCCCAAATGCGAATGTAGTCAATAGCACTAAAGGTATTAGAAGCTTTCGAATTCATAAAAATCCTGCTTCTGATTGTGACGATCTGCACTTGTATCAGTTTGTTCCTCAAGATATATTCAGCCCACAATAAATTTTTAAAAAAGAAATACCAGAGTCGAGCAGACGATCTGAACATAGTTTAAGTAATAAATAAAAATTTTAACATAAATGGAAAAGTGGAACGATATTTTGAAGGAGCTTTCTGACGAAAAAACAAATGCAGAAAAGTCATATAAATGTATTTGTAAAAATACAAAAATTAAAATTGAAACGATAAAGAAACATTTGAATATCATTTTATTGTCATTGAATAATAGTGGAAAAATAATAAAAAGAACTAATTTATCAAAACCTCATGAAAAGGAAGCATACCAAATTTTTTCGTCGATCAGAGACAAATTGGTGTGTTCATTGTCTAGATATGAAATTGACTTCCATGTGCCAAAATCCTATCAAAAAGAGATTGAAATAGATTTTGACGCAAAATTACTGGAAGATAGTTCAGAAGAGGAACTAGAAGAAGAAAAAACAGTTCATTCTGATAAATTTATCCAGACTGAGACTATCGAGAAACAAGAAACATTTTCTCAAACAAACATTGTCGCCCAAGTAGAACAAAATTTTCAAAAAGACACCGAAATGGCGCAATCAGCGACTTCATTTATTAAAACTGCGTCATCGATCTTACCTGAGTTCGATGGCAAACCGGAAAACTTATCGAGTTTTCTGGATGCCCTTGATATCCTCGAACAAATCAAAGAGGAACATGAGGCTTTAGCAGTGTCCATGATAAAAACTAAGCTGAAAGGCACAGCTAGAAATTTGATAAGCGCTGAAGAGTCAATACAGGAAATAAAACTAAAATTAAAAAATAAAGTAAAGGGTGAGTCAGTTGAAGTTATAACAGCGAAACTCCTGAACATCCAACAGCGCAGTAAGACTGCTAATCAATATACTGCAGAGATTGAAAAATTGACAAAATCACTAGAGGGAGCATACATATCTGATGGCTTAACAACAGACCTAGCCACCAAATATGCTACACAAACTGCTGTAAAAGCTATGTGTAAAAATTGTTCCAATGATAAGGTGAAAACAATTATGCAAGCTGGAACGTTCACTTCGATGATCGAAGCTATATCCAAATTCACCAACAGCTGCACAGAAATAACGGGAAACCCTAATTCATTGTTGCACATACGCCAACAAAATTATTTTCGCGGTAATTTCCGCAGAAGTTACCAAAATAACTCTTACAGAGGTAACCAAAGGCGTACATTTCCAGCACGTTTCAATAATTTTAATAATAACAATAATAATAATAATATATTCTATCATATAGTGGAAGATACATTTCCAATCCCATGTGACGGAATTTTGGGACTTGATTTTATTAAAAAATATAATTGCATTTTAGATTACAATAAAAACGGGGACAGCCTAATACTACGTCCGTATGATTACCCAGAAAACATAATAATCCAAATGACAAATAACCCAACCGTATTGCATAACAATCCCAGCAAGATCGGAAGTAATCCGACAAGTTCATATTCAAAATGGCAATTCTGAATTATTGATCCCTCATCAAAAATTATCCGAAGGTATTTTTATAGCAAACACCTTAGTAAATTCAAAGCAAACCTTTATTAGAGTCATAAATACAACAGATAAAAACGCAACTATTCGTAACTTCAAAATTAACACAGAGAATCTATGTAGATGATTACACAGTAGTAAAAAATAAACCGGAAACAGTAGAAAATACTAAAGAAAAATTAAAAAGATTAAATAAAAACTTTCCAAAATTTGTTACTGAACAACTTAATGAACTATGCGCAGAATTTATTGACATATTTTCACTAGAATCAGAACCCATTACCACTCATAATTTTTACAAGCAAAAATTACGTATGAAAGATAATAATCCAGTCTATGTAAAAAATTACAGAATTCCACAAGCTCATAAAAGCGAAATTAGTAAACACTTCAATAAATTAATTGAAGATGACATTATAGAGCCGTCTATGTCAGAATACAATAGCCCCATTCTGCTTGTACCCAAAAAACCTCTACCAGGCAAAAATGATAAAAGATGGAGATTAGTAGTCGATTACCGGCAGGTAAACAAAAAGTTAACGGCAGATAAATTCCCATTGCCAAGAATTGATGATATATTAGATCAATTGGGTAGAGCTAAATATTTTTCATGCTTAGACTTGATGTCTGGCTTTCATCAAATTGAGTTACATAAAGACTCTAGGGACATAACATCGTTTACGGCAGACGATGGCACGTATCGTTTCAAAAGATTGCCATATGGTTTAAAAGTGGCCCCAAACTCGTTTCAAAGAATGATGTCTCTTGCATTTGCAGGCCTTAAGCCTTCCCAAGCTTTTCTATATATGGATGACCTGGTGGTATTAGGATGTTCCGAAAAACACATGATTACGAATTTGAGAGATGTATTTTCAACTTGTAGAAAATATAATTTAAAATTACATCCGGATAAATGTTTATTTTTTAACCAAGAAGTTACTTATCTTGGCCACAAGTGCACAAATAAAGGCATTTTACCGGATGCTAATAAATTTGAAGTTGTTTTAAATTATCCAACCCCAAAAAATGCAGATGAAGTTAAAAGATTTGTAGCATTTTGTAACTATTACCGGAGATTTGTTCCAAATTTTGCGGAACATTCCAGAATTTTAACAAGGTTATGTAAGAAGAACGTTTCCTTCGATTGGACGGAAGAATGTCAAAAAGCTTTTGTCTACTTGAAGGAGGCATTAATTAACCCAAATATCTTGCAATATCCAGATTTCAGTAAAGAATTTTGTATAACAACAGATGCAAGTGGATTCGCCTGCGGCGCAGTTCTTAGTCAAGAATATGAAGGCAAACAATTACCAATTGCCTATGCGTCAAGAGCATTCACGAAAGGTGAAAGCAATAAAGCAACAATTGAAAAAGAATTGGCGGCAATCCATTGGGCAATCACTTATTTCAGACCATACGTTTATGGTAGAAAATTTTTAGTTAAAACAGACCATCGCCCCTTAACATATTTATTTTCGATGAAAAACCCTTCATCAAAATTAACTAGAGTTCGACTGGAATTAGAGGAATATGACTTTGAGGTGGAGTACATAGCTGGAAAAGAAAACTATGTCGCGGATGCGCTTTCACGCATCAATATAAATGATTTAAAGGAAATGTCAATAAAAGCATGTCAAAAAATGAGGGTTAGGTAGATCGGAAACTAATAAAAATTCCAATAATAAAAATTCCAATAATAAAAACATCAAAGAAAAACGTCACGAAGAGAACATTAAAATATATGAAGCGCTTAATAAATATGAAGTAAAAAAGCTAGCTCACCTCGTTTTCGACCCCCCGAAACTGCAGTTCAAAAAGGGAAAGAAAATTTGTAGCAAAATATACATTAATGATTTAATTGTTGAGGCGAAGATTGATTCAGGCCAATCCTTTGCCAGGCTTTCAAATGAAGCCGGCAATTCATCTATTAATGATAATTCAATTGTTGAGGCGAAGATTGATTTAGGTCAATTCTTTGCCAGGCTAATGAAAGAGGCCGACAATTTGAAAATAAATAAAATACAGTTGTCCTTAGGAGACAAATTGTTTAAAAATAATTATACTCGAGTAGATAAATTTAAAGAAGTTGGTACCAAGGTTCTCAAAAACTTAACTATTGCATTAACTCCGGAGGTTGTGCACGTGACAGATAAGGAAGTAATAAAAAAGATATTACAAAAATATCACGATGATCCTGTTAATGGTGGCCACCCAGGAATCAATCGAACGACAAACAAAATAAAACAGAAATATTATTGGAAAAATATGAAAAATGACATAAGAAAACACATTAAAAAATGCATAAAATGCAGTAAAAATAAAATAAATACAAATTTAAAGGAAACAATGACTATCACTGAAACGCCAACGAAAGCTTTCGATATAGTACAGATTGACACAATCGGTCCATTACCAGGATCGATGAATGGAAATGAATACGCGGTAACAATTGTATGTGATTTAACAAAGTATCTGATCGTAATTCCGATTGCTAGCAAACACGCGATAGCAGTGGCCAAAGCAATTTTTGAAAATTTTATCTTAACTTATGGTTGTATGAAAACAATCATGACTGATATGGGGACTGAATACAAAAATAATGTCTTCAAAGAATTGTGTAAACTTTTAAAGATTGAACACAAGACTTCTACCCCATATCACCATCAAACTTTGGGCACTGTTGAACGTAGTCAAAGAACTTTCAACCAATACATTCGTTCTTATATATCCATTGACAAAGATGATTGGGATGAGTATATCAAATATTTTGCATACTGTTACAATACAACACCATCCACGGTTCATGGTTATTGTCCATTTGAATTGGTTTTTGGGAAAATACCCATTACGTACGAATTTCTTAAAGAAAATACAATTAGCCCAGTTTATAACTATGAGGCATATGAGTAGCTCAACAAAGAGCGTATAAATTGGTAAAAGAAGCCAAAGAAAAACAAAAAATTTATTACGACAAAAATATTCAGTATAAAGAAATAAATTTAGGAGATTTAGTTTTAGTTAAGAATGACCAATCAATCAATCAATCAATCAAATAAATATAGTTTAATTCCATACAATATAGAAAACATAGATTTAAATAATAGTAACTCCTTAAGCAAAGAAAATAAGAATATCATAATTCATAAAAATAGACTTAAGCTATTTGAATAAATTAATTTCATTTTGCCTAAAATTTTAGCTCATAAATTTACAAATATAAATTTTTTTTACGACCTATAAAACTTTGTTTACGTTTTAAGTAATTAACGTCATAAACAAAAACCGACACTTATACAAATTGTACAAAAGAAAACAAATTGCAAATAAAGAAAATGTATCAGATGAATAAGTAAACAAACATCCAAAAATATGAGTTATTCAAGTCGACAACACTTGAAAATAAAACAAACAAAATTGAAAAACATTGTAACATAATTACCAGGCACAACAGAAAATTTTGTAAACAAACGACAAGCAATAAAAATCTAAAAAGTATCAAATGAAACACTCATAAATTAATTGCAGAAATGTACAAGAAAAAGAAAAAAAAAACCACTTAAATATATCACAACTATAAAATCGTTCATATGTATTCACGATTTTTTTTTTGGAAAGGAGGTGTAGTATATCAGAGCATGTCACTAACAACAACAAAGCCACACGCCGACTTCTAAATGTTTGGCTGTGGAATGTAAACATTTTGCAGAGTCAACGTATTCATAATTACGTTCACTTTCTCACGAGCCCCAAATATATAAGCGGCACTAGCTATAGTTTCATATCGCCTTACATACGCTAGCACCATATGTGTGAATGTGCGCGACTGCATTGCTAGCAGCCCCACGCTTAGTACATGTGTGCGTGCGTATGTAACGGCATTACTTGTAGCTGCGAGCTGCCTATGTTTGTATGTACGTTACTGACTGCACTGAGCTGCACTGTATGAACACATAGAATTAGAGTAAATATGTATTTTAGTAAATAAGAGTTTTAGAATTAAGAATTATTATAAATAAGCTGAAAGATCACTAAATAAAGGAATTGCTGCTCTGCCACGCAACTGGCAACATAAGTCATTTGTATTTAGATTCTTTAATATGACATCATATGATCTGATATGACATCATATGATCTGACATCATATGATATGACATCATATGATATGACATCACATAATATGACATCATATGATCTGACATCATATGATATGACATCACATGATCTGACATCATATGATATGACATCATATGATCTGACATCATATGATATGATATTCACATGATATGACATCATATGATATAACATCATATGATCTGACATCATATGATATGACATCATATGATCTGACATCATATGATCTGACATCATATGATATGACATCATATGATCTGACATCATATGATATGACATCACATAATATGACATCATATGACATGACATCATATGTTTGGAGCGGCTGATTTGCCGTCCTGAATTGAGGATCGAGTGGAGTGGCTTAGGTGCCAAACCACGTAGAAATGACAGGACTCGAGGTGGTCGCACCAGGAGTTTGGGTTGTATGGTGGTTTAGTCAAGGCAGTGGCACCAAGACTTGCGAGTAATAACTTCAGGCACTTGAACCTGGTTATTTACGGCGATGGGAGAAATGCATGACCAGCAAACCTAAAGCTACTTTTTCTTTAATCATATAGCGCAATTGCTTCCGTCGCCATTTCTCCCATCGCCGTAAATAACCAGGTTCAAGTGCCTGAAGTTATTACTCTCAACTCTTGGTGCCACTGCCTTGACTAAACCACCATACAACCCAAACTCCTGGTGCGACCACCTCGAGTCCTGTCATTTCTACGTGGTTTGGCACCTAAGCCACTCCACTCGATCCTCAATTCAGGACGGCAAATCAGCTGCTCCAATTTTTTTGTGAGCAAGTGTATTAAGATGGGGTCCCAAGTGTTTGTAGGGATGCCCATGTTTACTAATGCATGCAAGCATTCTTTTCTTACATCATGCAACCTTTTTATTGATGTGGACGTTGCTGTAATTGTTGGTTGCTCCAGTAATTGGTTCATAAAGGATGCAACAAGAACCCGTTTATTGTTATATCTATTTTGTAGCAGCTTCCAGGCTGTTTCGTAATTTTCGGCAGTGGCTGATAGGTGGCTTATTAGTTGTTCGGCTTCCCCACTTAGGTTTGACTTTAAATACCACATTTTTTGAACTGTGGGGATCTCTTGTTTGTCTACCAATTGGGAGAAGAGGTCAAAGAATGCTATCCATTTTAAGTATTCCCCATTAAATTTGGGGATTGTTATTTTTGGAAGCTGAATCGTTTTATTTTTGACCGTTTCCTCAATTTTATTTGCCGTGTTTTCCTTGAGCTTGAAATTGCTATAAACCGATGCTTCGACAGTCGTGTATGACTCCATGTCATACCCATCTCTTACAGGATCTATGCTGTCTTCCCCGATCGAGAAGTGGAGCTCTTGTATTTGCTCCAAAAGTTTCTCTTTTAGCTTCATGTTTGCCGCTGTAGGGTCCATTTCGAGGAGCCGTTTTAGTGATGCTATCATCACGTTTTGTCTTCTAATGGCTGAAGACAATTCTGGTTTCCGAGAGGGAGCGTAGGTACTTCCGGGAAGACCTTTCGTTTGCTCGTCCGGTGTTTGGGTTTTGAGAGGTTCCGTCATGCCGGACTCCATTATTTCCTTGTACTTTGACGTCAACTCGGATATTTTTTTGTAGTATCCGGTGGTGAAATATTGGTGGCTGGGATCCATATCTGCGAGGCAACGGATTTTATTGTCCCTTACCTCAAATTCGGCCCACGCTATGTCTAAGCGTTCGAGGCGCTCTTTGTAATATACAGGCGTTTTCCTCGCTGCTGAATCCCTTTTGAAGTTACGGATTATGGTCTCTATCAGCTCTCCAGTTGTACTTTAGGAGGCTGTCAATGTCTCCATTGTGTCTTCATTGGTTGGAGCCATAACGAAATTGATTCCGATGCTGGCTAACTGAATTGGCAAGATTGAGGGTGGGTCAAAAGTTGCTGACGTTGTCGCTCAAGTCGTTGCGTGTTCGGGATTACAGACTGGCGGAGTTGCCGAGTTGTTCAGGTCCTGTAACTTGCGGGGTCACAGAAAGACGTTAGTTTAGAGGTTCTGCCACAATGACAGCAGAACAACCATTCTTTTTATTCAAATAAAATTCAGCTTATTTATAGTGATTCTTAACTCTAAAATTCTTACTTGCTAAATACATATTTACTTCTAAGCCTATGTACTGGCTATGTAGTTTACATTCCACAGCCAAACATTTAGAAGTCGGCGTGTGGCTTTGCTGTTGTTAGTGACATGTTCTGATATACTACACCACCCATCCTAAAAAAAATCGTGAATACATATGAACGATTTTAGAGCTGTGATATATTTAAGTGGTTTATTTTCTTTCTTTTGTACATTTCCGCAAATAATTTATGAGCATGAGTTTCATTTGATACTCTTAAGATTTTTATTGTTTGTTGTTTGTTTACAAAATTTTTCTTGTGGTACAATGTTTTCAGTTTTGTTTATTTATTTCAAGTGGTTGAACAATAATCTCATATTTTTAGATGTTTCTGGTTGTTTGTTTATTAATATGATATTTTTTCTTGATTTCATATTTAGATTTTCCTTTGATAAAAGTCGGCTTTTTGCTAATGATATTTATGACTTAGTGAAATTTATGACATATGAAATTTAACGGTTGTTGTAAAAATGAATTGACTTACTCCAATAGCTTAAGTCTATTTTTATGAATTATGATTTTCTTAATTTTATCGTTTAACTGATTATTTAAATCTACATTTTCTATATTATAGAGGATTAAGGTATAATTATTATTTCTATCTATATTTATTACTTTGTAGGGCCCTTTATACTTATTGTCTAACTTATGTCCTGCTTCATTCTTAACTAACACTAAATCTCCTATTTTAATTTCCTTAAATTGAAGATTTTTATCGTAAAGAATTTTTTGTTTTTCTTTGCTTTCTTTAACTAATTTATTGGCTCTTTGTTGAGCTATTTGTAATCTGAATTTAATTTCTTTTTCATAAGCCTCATAATTATAAACTGGGCTAATTGTATTTTCTTGTAAAAATTCGTATGTTAAGGGTATTTTTCCAAAAACTAACTCGAATGGGCAATAACCATGAACCGTAGATGGTGTTGTATTATAACAATATGCAAAATATTTTATATACTCACCCCAATCGTCTCTGTTAGTGGAAATATAAGAACGGATATATTCATTAAAAGTTCTGTGGCTACGCTCAACCGTGCCCAAAGTCTGATGGTGATATGGAGTAGAAGTTCTGTGTTCAATTTTCAAAAGGTTACACAATTCTTCAAATACGCTGTTTTTGTATTCGGTTCCCATATCTGTTATGATTGTTTTCATACAACCATAAATCAAAATAAAATTTTCAAAGATTGCTTTGGCAACTGTTTTTGCGTGCTTACTCGCAATTGGGATTGCGATCAGGTATTTAGTAAGGTCACATACAATAGTGACCGCATATATTCATTTCCATTTACCGATTGTGGCAATGGACCAATTGTATCGATTTGCACTGTATCAAACGCTTTCGTGGGCGTTTCTGTTATAATCATAGGTTCTTTTAAGTTTTTATTTACTTTATTTTTACTGCATTTAATGCATTTTTTAATATAATTTTTAATATCATTTTTAATATTTCTCCAATAATATTTTTGTCTAATTTTATTATTTGTTCTATTGATTCCTGGGTGGCCACCAGTAACAGGATCATCATGATATTTTTCCAATATATTTTTAATATTTTCTTTATCAGGTACATGCATAACCTCCGGAGTTAATGCAATTGTTAAATTTTTGAGAACTTTGGTACCAAATTCTTTAAATGTGCTTACTCGAGTATAATTATTCTTAAACAATTTGTCTCCTAAGGACAACTGTATTTTATTTATTTTCAAATTAGCCTGGCAAAGAATTGACCTAAATCAATCTTCGCCTCAACAATTGAATTATCATTAATAGATGAATTGCCGGCTTCATTTGAAAACCTGGCAAAGGATTGACCTGAATCAACCTTCGCCTCAACAATTAAATCATTAATATTTATTTCGCTACAAATTTTCTTTCCCTTTTTGAACTGCAGTTTCGGGGGGTCGAAAACGAGCTGAGCTAGCTTTTTTACTTCACATTTATTTAGCGCTTCATATATTATTGGGTTCTCAATGTGACTTTTTCTTTTACTAATATTTTTATTTTTATTAGACTTTTGTTTAGTTTCCGATCTAGTCGTAACTTTTAATATTTGACATGTTTTAATTGACATATCCTTTAAATCATTTATATTGATGCGTGAAAGCGCATCCGCAACATAGTTTTCTTTTCCAGCTATGTACTCCACCTCAAAGTCATATTCCTCCAACTCCAATCGAACTCTAGTTAATTTTGATGAAGGGTTTTTCATTGAGAATAAATATGTTAAGGGGCGATGGCCCGTTTTAATTAAAAATTTTCTGCCATAAACGTATGGTCTGAAATAAGTTATAGCCCAATGGATTGCTGCCAATTCTTTTTCAATTGTTGCCTTGTTACTTTCACCTTTTGTGAAAGCTCTTGACGCATAGGCAATTGGTAATTGTTTGCCTTCATATTCTTGACTAAGAACTGCGCCGCAGGCAAATCCACTGGCATCTGTTGTTATACAAAATTCTTTATTGAAATCTGGATATTGCAAAATATTTGGGTTTATTAATGCCTCCTTCAAGTAGACAAAAGCTTTTTGACATTCTTCCGTCCAATTGAAAGAAACATTCTTTTTACATAATTTTGTTAAAATTCGAGAATGAGCTGCAAAATTTCGCACGAATCTTCTGTAGTAATTGCAAAATGCTACAAATCGTTTAACTTCGTCTGCACTTTTTGGTATTGGATAATTCAAAACAATTTCATATTTACTAGGATCAGGCAAAATTCCTTTATTGGTGCATTTATGTCCAAGATAAGTGACTTCTTGGTTAAAAAACAAACATTTATCCGGATGCAATTTTAAATTATATTTTCTGCAAGTAGAAAATACATCTCTCAAATTTGTAATCATGTGTTTTTCGGAGCAACCTAATACCACTAAATCATCCATATATAGAAAAGCTTGGGATGGCTTAAGGCCTGCAAATGCTAGTGTCATCATTCTTTGAAATGAATTAGGTGCTACTTTTAAACCATATGGCAATCTTTTGAAACGATATGTGCCACCGTCTGCCGTAAACGATGTGATGTCTCTAGAGTCTTTATGTAACTCAATTTGATGAAAGCCGGACATCAAGTCCAGACATGAGAAATATTTAGCTCTGCCTAATTGATCTAGTATATCATCAATTCTTGGTAGTGGGAATTTATCCGCCGTTAGTTTTTTATTTACCTGTCGGTAATCGACTACTAATCTCCATCTTTTATCGTTTTTCCCTGGTAACGGTTTTTTCGGTACCAGGAGAATTGGGCTATTATATTCTGACATAGACGGCTCTATTATGTCATCGTCAATTAATTTATTGATTTGCTTGTTAATTTCACCCTTTTGGGCCTGAGGCAATCTATAATTTTTAATGTATACGTTTGTAATGTAATGTTTGTAAAAATTATTAGCAGTAATTGGTTCTGTATCTAAAGAAAATATATCAATGAATTCAGAGCATAATTTGTTAAGTGATTGGCTAGCGAAAGGTGGGAAATTTTTATTTAATTTTTCTAGTTTTTCCTTATCATTTTCTACTAATTTAGGTTTAGTTTTTACTATTGTGTAATCATTTAGATTTTCTGTGTTAATTTGGAAATTTTGAATGGTTGCATTTTTAGCTGTTGTATTAATGACTCTAATGAATGTTTGTTGTGAATTTACTAGGGTGTTTGCAATAAAAATGCCTTCAGATAATATTTGATGGGGTATTAATAAATCGGAATTACTATTTTCAATATGAACTTGTCGGACTACTTCCGATCTTGCTGGTATTGTTATGCAATTAACGGATGGTCTATTTGTCATTTCTATTATAATGTTTTCTGGGTAATCATATGGACGTAGTATTAGGCTGTCTCCATTTTTATTGTAATCTAAAATGCAATTATATTTTTTAATGAAATCAAGTCCCAAAATTCCGTCACATGGGATTGGGAAATTATCTTCAACTATGTGAAATTTATGTGCTATTAGTAAGTAATCATCCTTTAAATCTGCCTTGACTGTTCCAATAGTGCTTGTTAAACCTTGACCAATGCCCTTTAAATCAGTTTTTTGTGAATAATTAATTGTGACATTACTGTCAATTTGACCCTTTTTTATAATTGATATATCCGCTCCTGTATCGATCAGGAGGGTTGAAATGGAATTATTCAGTGTTGTTTTGGAGGATATATAGCTGTTGAGGTGTAGATTGAAAACATATAATTTTTTATCTATTGAGGTGGAGTTTGCTGGTTTTCCTGTTTGTTTACATTTCTTACCGTTCTGGTATTGTTACGATTAGAGCCTCGGGCTCCAAAATTTCGACCTGACCTTTGATAAGATCGATTATTATTATTGTAATTATTATTATAATTATTATTGTTATTGAACCTTGATGGAAATATACGCCTCTGGTTACCTCGATAAGAGTTATTTTGGTAACCTCTGCGGAAATTACCGCGAAAGTAATTTTGTTGGCGTATGTGCAAAAGCGAGTTTGTGTTTCCAGTTACTTCTGTGCAACTATTGGTGAATTTGGATACAGCTTCGTTCATCGAAGTGAACGTTCCAGCTTGCATAATTGTCTTTACTTTGTCATTGGAGCAAATTTTGCACATAGCTTTTACAGCTGTTTGTGTAGCATATTTGGTTGCGAGGTCTGTTGTTAAACCATCGGATATATATGCTCCTTCCAATGATTTCGTTAGTTTTTCAATTTCTGCAGTGTACTGGTTAGCTGTTTTACTGCGCTGCTGGATGTTTAGGAGTTTCGCTGTTAAAACTTCTACTGACTCACCCTTTATCGCACTTTTTAGCTTTGTTTTTATTTCTGCTATTGTGCTTTTATCATTGATACCGCGATAGCCTCATGTTCATCTTTGATTTGCTCGAGGATATCAAGAGCATCTAAAAAACTAGACAAGTTTTCAGGTTTGCCATCAAAGTCTGGCAAAATTGATGACGCAGTTTTAATGAAAGATACTACAGGCTGCGACATTTTGGGGTCTGTTTGAGAATTTTGTTCAATTTGTGTGACGATATTGCTTTGGGAAAATGTTTCGTGTTTTTCAACACTTTCAGTTTGAACGTTTTTATCAGTGTTTGTATGAACCTCGTCTTTTGTTTCTGGTTCTTCTTCTTCAACATCCGAAATACCTTCTAACAACTTGGTGTCGAAGTCTATCTCTATATCTTGGATATAAGATGTTGGTACTTTAAATTCAATGTTATACCGTGATAACGAATATACTAACCTGTCTCTAATGCTCAAAAATATTTGAGAAGCTTCCGTCAGGTGAGCTTTTGACAGGATGTGCTTTACCCTTTGTAATATTTTTCCCGTATTATTCAATGACAGTAGTATAATATTGAGGTGTTTCTTTATTGTTTCTAATTTTATTTTCGCGTTTTTGCTTATGCATTTGTATGATTTTTCTGCGTTTATTTTCTCGTTAGTAAGTTCCTTTAAAATATCCTCCCACTTTTCCATTTGTAAAAAAAATAATTTATTTATACTTTTTCCAGACCATCTGCACGGCTCTGGTACTTCTTCTTCAAAAACTTGTTGTGGGCTGAATATATTTTCAGGAACAAACTAAGGCAAGTGTCCGGTGGTGAAATATTGGTGGCTGGGTTCCATATCTGCGAGGCAACGGATTTTATTGTCCGTTACCTCAAATTCGGCCCACGCTATGTCTAAGCGTTCGAGGCGCTCTTTGTAATATACAGGCATTTTCCTCGCTGCTGAATCCCTTTTGAAGTTACGGATTATGGTCTCTATCAGCTCTCCAGTTGTACTTTGGGAGGCTGTCAATGTCTCCATTGTGTCTTCATTGGTTGGAGCCATATCGAAATTGATTCCGATGCTGGCTAACTGAATTGGCAAGATTGAGGGTGGGTCAAAAGTTGCTGACGTTGTCGCTGAAGTCGTTGCGTGTTCGGGATTACAGACTGGCGGAGTTGCCGAGTTGTTCAGGTCCTGTAACTTGCGGGGTCACAGAAAGACGTTAGTTTAGAGGTTCTGCCACAATGACAGCAGAACAACCATTCTTTTTATTCAAATAAAATTCAGCTTATTTATAGTGATTCTTAACTCTAAAATTCTTACTTGCTAAATACATATTTACTTCTAAGCCTGTGTACTGGCTATGTAGTTTACATTCCACAGCCAAACATTTAGAAGTCGGCGTGTGGCTTTGCTGTTGTTAGTGACATGTTCTGATATACTACACCACTCATCCTAAAAAAAATCGTGAATACATATGAACGATTTTAGAGCTGTGATATATTTAAGTGGTTTATTTTCTTTCTTTTGTACATTTCCGCAAATAATTTATGAGCATGAGTTTCATTTGATACTCTTAAGATTTTTATTGTTTGTTGTTTGTTTACAAAATTTTTCTTGTGGTACAATGTTTTCAGTTTTGTTTATTTATTTCAAGTGGTTGAACAATAATCTCATATTTTTAGATGTTTCTGGTTGTTTGTTTATTAATATGATATTTTTTCTTGATTTCATATTTAGATTTTCCTTTGATAAAAGTCGGCTTTTTGCTAATGATATTTATGACTTAGTGAAATTTATGACATATGAAATTTAACGGTTGTTGTAAAAATGAATTGACTTACTCCAATAGCTTAAGTCTATTTTTATGAATTATGATTTTCTTAGTTTTATCGTTTAACTGATTATTTAAATCTACATTTTCTATATTATAGAGGATTAAGGTATAATTATTATTTCTATCTATATTTATTACTTTGTAGGGCCCTTTATACTTATTGTCTAACTTATGTCCTGCTTCATTCTTAACAAACACTAAATCTCCTATTTTAATTTCCTTAAATTGAAGATTTTTATCGTAATGAATTTTTTGTTTTTCTTTGCTTTCTTTAACTAATTTATTGGCTCTTTGTTGAGCTATTTGTAATCTGAATTTAATTTCTTTTTCATAAGCCTCATAATTATAAACTGGGCTAATTGTATTTTCTTGTAAAAATTCGTATGTCAAGGGTATTTTTCCAAAAACTAACTCGGCAATAACCATGAACCGTAGATGGTGTTGTATTATAACAATATGCAAAATATTTTATATACTCATCCCAATCATCTCTGTTAGTGGAAATATAAGAACGGATATATTCATTAAAAGTTCTGTGGCTACGCTCAACCGTGCCCAAAGTCTGATGGTGATATGGAGTAGAAGTTCTGTGTTCAATTTTCAAAAGGTTACACAATTCTTCAAATACGCTGTTTTTGTATTCGGTTCCCATATCTGTTATGATTGTTTTCATACAACCATAAATCAAAATAAAATTTTCAAAGATTGCTTTGGCAACTGTTTTTGCGTGCTTACTCGCAATTGGGATTGCGATCAGGTATTTAGTAAGGTCACATACAATAGTGACCTCATATATTCATTTCCATTTACCGATTGTGGCAATGGACCAATTGTATCGATTTGCACTGTATCAAACGCTTTCGTGGGCGTTTCTGTTATAATCATAGGTTCTTTTAAGTTTTTATATACTTTATTTTTACTGCATTTAATGCATTTTTTAATATAATTTTTAATATCATTTTTAATATTTCTCCAATAATATTTTTGTCTAATTTTATTATTTGTTCTATTGATTCCTGGGTGGCCACCAGTAACAGGATCATCATGATATTTTTCCAATATATTTTTAATATTTTCTTTATCAGTCACATGCATAACCTCCGGAGTTAATGCAATTGTTAAATTTTTGAGAACTTTGGTACCAATTTCTTTAAATGTGCTTACTCGAGTATAATTATTCTTAAACAATTTGTCTCCTAAGGACAACTGTATTTTATTTATTTTCAAATTAGCCTGGCAAAGAATTGACCTAAATCAATCTTCGCCTCAACAATTGAATTATCATTAATAGATGAATTGCCGGCTTCATTTGAAAACCTGGCAAAGGATTGACCTGAATCAACCTTCGCCTCAACAATTAAATCATTAATATTTATTTCGCTACAAATTTTCTTTCCCTTTTTGAACTGCAGTTTCGGGGGGTCGAAAACGAGCTGAGCTAGCTTTTTTACTTCACATTTATTTAGCGCTTCATATATTATTGGGTTCTCAATGTGACTTTTTCTTTTACTAATATTTTTATTATTATTAGACTTTTGTTTAGTTTCCGATCTAGTCGTAACTTTTAATATTTGACATGTTTTAATTGACATATCCTTTAAATCATTTATATTGATGCGTGAAAGCGCATCCGCAACATAGTTTTCTTTTCCAGCTATGTACTCCACCTCAAAGTCATATTCCTCCAACTCCAATCGAACTCTAGTTAATTTTGATGAAGGGTTTTTCATTGAGAATAAATATGTTAAGGGGCGATGGCCCGTTTTAATTAAAAATTTTCTGCCATAAACGTATGGTCTGAAATAAGTTATAGCCCAATGGATTGCTGCCAATTCTTTTTCAATTGTTGCCTTGTTACTTTCACCTTTTGTGAAAGCTCTTGACGCATAGGCAATTGGTAATTGTTTGCCTTCACTTCTTGACTAAGAACTGCGCCGCAGGCAAATCCACTGGCATCTGTTGTTATACAAAATTCTTTATTGAAATCTGGATATTGCAAAATATTTGGGTTTATTAATGCCTGCTTCAAGTAGACAAAAGCTTTTTGACATTCTTCCGTCCAATTGAAAGAAACATTCTTTTTACATAATTTTGTTAAAATTCGAGAATGAGCTGCAAAATTTCGCACGAATCTTCTGTAGTAATTGCAAAATGCTACAAATCGTTTAACTTCGTCTGCACTTTTTGGTATTGGATAATTCAAAACAATTTCATATTTACTAGGATCAGGCAAAATTCCTTTATTGGTGCATTTATGTCCAAGATAAGTGACTTCTTGGTTAAAAAACAAACATTTATCCGGATGCAATTTTAAATTATATTTTCTGCAAGTAGAAAATACATCTCTCAAATTTGTAATCATGTGTTTTTCGGAGCAACCTAATACCACTAAATCATCCATATATAGAAAAGCTTGGGATGGCTTAAGGCCTGCAAATGCTAGTGTCATCATTCTTTGAAATGAATTAGATGCTACTTTTAAACCATATGGCAATCTTTTGAAACGATATGTGCCACCGTCTGCCGTAAACGATGTGATGTCTCTAGAGTCTTTATGTAACTCAATTTGATGAAAGCCGGACATCAAGTCCAGACATGAGAAATATTTAGCTCTGCCTAATTGATCTAGTATATCATCAATTCTTGGTAGTGGGAATTTATCCGCCGTTAGTTTTTTATTTACCTGTCGGCAATCGACTACTAATCTCCATCTTTTATCGTTTTTCCCTGGTAACGGTTTTTTCGGTACCAGGAGAATTGGGCTATTATATTCTGACATAGACGGCTCTATTATGTCATCGTCAATTAATTTATTGATTTGCTTGTTAATTTCACCCTTTTGGGCCTGAGGCAATCTATAATTTTTAATGTATACGTTTGTAATGTAATGTTTGTAAAAATTATTAGCAGTAATTGGTTCTGTATCTAAAGAAAATATATCAATGAATTCAGAGCATAATTTGTTAAGTGAATGGCTAGCGAAAGGTGGGAAATTTTTATTTAATTTTTCTAGTTTTTCCTTATCATTTTCTACTAATTTAGGTTTAGTTTTTACTATTGTGTAATCATTTAGATTTTCTGTGTTAATTTTGAAATTTTGAATGGTTGCATTTTTAGCTGTTGTATTAATGACTCTAATGAATGTTTGTTTGTGAATTTACTAGGGTGTTTGCAATAACAATGCCTTCAGATAATATTTGATGAAGTATTAATAAATCGGAATTACTATTTTCAATATGAACTTGTCGGACTACTTCCGATCTTGCTGGTATTGTTATGCAATTAACGGATGGTCTATTTGTCATTTCTATTATAATGTTTTCTGGGTAATCATATGGACGTAGTATTAGGCTGTCTCCATTTTTATTGTAATCTAAAATGCAATTATATTTTTTAATGAAATCAAGTCCCAAAATTCCGTCACATGGGATTGGGAAATTATCTTCAACTATGTGAAATTTATGTGCTATTAGTAAGTAATCATCCTTTAAATCTGCCTTGACTGTTCCAATAGTGCTTGTTAAACCTTGACCAATGCCCTTTAAATCAGTTTTTTGTGAATAATTAATTGTGACATTACTGTCAATTTGACTTTTTTTTATAAATGATATATCCGCTCCTGTATCGATCAGGAGGGTTGAAATGGAATTATTCAGTGTTGTTTTGGAGGATATATAGCTGTTGAGGTGTAGATTGAAAACATATAATTTTTTATCTATTGAGGTGGAGTTTGCTGGTTTTCCTGTTTGTTTACATTTCTTACCGTTCTGGTATTGTTACGATTAGAGCCTCAGGCTCCAAAATTTCGACCTGACCTTTGATAAGATCGATTATTATTATTGTAATTATTATTATAATTATTATTGTTATTGAACCTTGATGGAAATATACGCCTCTGGTTACCTCGATAAGAGTTATTTTGGTAACCTCTGCGGAAATTACCGCGAAAGTAATTTTGTTGGCGTATGTGCAAAAGCGAGTTTGTGTTTCCAGTTACTTCTGTGCAACTATTGGTGAATTTGGATACAGCTTCGTTCATCGAAGTGAACGTTCCAGCTTGCATAATTGTCTTTACTTTGTCATTGGAGCAAGTTTTGCACATAGCTTTTACAGCTGTTTGTGTAGCATATTTGGTTGCGAGGTCTGTTGTTAAACCATCGGATATATATGCTCCTTCCAATGATTTCGTTAGTTTTTCAATTTCTGCAGTGTACTGGTTAGCTGTTTTACTGCGCTGCTGGATGTTTAGGAGTTTCGCTGTTAAAACTTCTACTGACTCACCCTTTATCGCACTTTTTAGCTTTGTTTTTATTTCTGCTATTGTGCTTTCATTACTAATGAAGTTTCTTGCTGTGCCTTTCAGCTTAGTTTTTATCATTGATACCGCGATAGCCTCATGTTCATCTTTGATTTGCTCGAGGATATCAAGAGCATCTAAAAAACTAGACAAGTTTTCAGGTTTGCCATCAAAGTCTGGCAAAATTGATGACGCAGTTTTAATGAAAGATACTACAGGCTGCGACATTTTGGGGTCTGTTTGAGAATTTTGTTCAATTTGTGTGACAATATTGCTTTGGGAAAATGTTTCGTGTTTTTCAACACTTTCAGTTTGAACGTTTTTATCAGTGTTTGTATGAACCTCGTCTTTTGTTTCTGGTTCTTCTTCTTCAACATCCGAAATACCTTCTAACAACTTGGTGTCGAAGTCTATCTCTATATCTTGGATATAAGATGTTGGTACTTTAAATTCAATGTTATACCGTGATAACGAATATACTAACCTGTCTCTAATGCTCAAAAATTTTTGAGAAGCTTCCGTCAGGTGAGCTTTTGACAGGATGTGCTTTACCCTTTGTAATATTTTTCCCGTATTATTCAATGACAGTAGTATAATATTGAGGTGTTTCTTTATTGTTTCTAATTTTATTTTCGCGTTTTTGCTTATGCATTTGTATGATTTTTCTGCGTTTATTTTCTCGTTAGTAAGTTCCTTTAAAATATCCTCCCACTTTTCCATTTGTAAAAAAAATAATTTATTTATACTTTTTCCAGACCATCTGCACGGCTCTGGTACTTCTTCTTCAAAAACTTGTTGTGGGCTGAATATATTTTCAGGAACAAACTAAGGCAAGTGTCCGGTGGTGAAATATTGGTGGCTGGGATCCATATCTGCGAGGCAACGGATTTTATTGTCCGTTACCTCAAATTCGGCCCACGCTATGTCTAAGCGTTCGAGGCGCTCTTTGTAATATACAGGCGTTTTCCTCGCTGCTGAATCCCTTTTGAAGTTACGGATTATGGTCTCTATCAGCTCTCCAGTTGTACTTTGGGAGGCTGTCAATGTCTCCATTGTGTCTTCATTGGTTGGAGCCATATCGAAATTGATTCCGATGCTGGCTAACTGAATTGGCAAGATTGAGGGTGGGTCAAAAGTTGCTGACGTTGTCGCTCAAGTCGTTGCGTGTTCGGGATTACAGACTGGCGGAGTTGCCGAGTTGTTCAGGTCCTGTAACTTGCGGGGTCACAGAAAGACGTTAGTTTAGAGGTTCTGCCACAATGACAGCAGAACAACCATTCTTTTTATTCAAATAAAATTCAGCTTATTTATAGTGATTCTTAACTCTAAAATTCTTACTTGCTAAATACATATTTAGTTCTAAGCCTATGTACTGGCTATGTAGTTTACATTCCACAGCCAAACATTTAGAAGTCGGCGTGTGGCTTTGTTGTTGTTAGTGACATGTTCTGATATACTACACCACCCATCCTAAAAAAAATCGTGAATACATATGAACGATTTTAGAGCTGTGATATATTTAAGTGGTTTATTTTCTTTCTTTTGTACATTTCCGCAAATAATTTATGAGCATGAGTTTCATTTGATACTCTTAAGATTTTTATTGTTTGTTGTTTGTTTACAAAATTTTTCTTGTGGTACAATGTTTTCAGTTTTGTTTATTTATTTCAAGTGGTTGAACAATAATCTCATATTTTTAGATGTTTCTGGTTGTTTGTTTATTAATATATTTTTTCTTGATTTCATATTTAGATTTTCCTTTGATAAAAGTCGGCTTTTTGCTAATGATATTTATGACTTAGTGAAATTTATGACATATGAAATTTAACGGTTGTTGTAAAAATGAATTGACTTACTCCAATAGCTTAAGTCTATTTTTATGAATTATGATTTTCTTAGTTTTATCGTTTAACTGATTATTTAAATCTACATTTTCTATATTATAGAGGATTAAGGTATAATTATTATTTCTATCTATATTTATTACTTTGTAGGGCCCTTTATACTTATTGTCTAACTTATGTCCTGCTTCATTCTTAACTAACACTAAATCTCCTATTTTAATTTCCTTAAATTGAAGATTTTTATCGTAAAGAATTTTTTGTTTTTCTTTGCTTTCTTTAACTAATTTATTGGCTCTTTGTTGAGCTATTTGTAATCTGAATTTAATTTCTTTTTCATAAGCCTCATAATTATAAACTGGGCTAATTGTATTTTCTTGTAAAAATTCGTATGTTAAGGGTATTTTTCCAAAAACTAACTCGAATGGGCAATAACCATGAACCGTAGATGGTGTTGTATTATAACAATATGCAAAATATTTTATATACTCACCCCAATCGTCTCTGTTAGTGGAAATATAAGAACGGATATATTCATTAAAAGTTCTGTGGCTACGCTCAACCGTGCCCAAAGTCTGATGGTGATATGGAGTAGAAGTTCTGTGTTCAATTTTCAAAAGGTTACACAATTCTTCAAATACGCTGTTTTTGTATTCGGTTCCCATATCTGTTATGATTGTTTTCATACAACCATAAATCAAAATAAAATTTTCAAAGATTGCTTTGGCAACTGTTTTTGCGTGCTTACTCGCAATTGGGATTGCGATCAGGTATTTAGTAAGGTCACATACAATAGTGACCGCATATATTCATTTCCATTTACCGATTGTGGCAATGGACCAATTGTATCGATTTGCACTGTATCAAACGCTTTCGTGGGCGTTTCTGTTATAATCATAGGTTCTTTTAAGTTTTTATTTACTTTATTTTTACTGCATTTAATGCATTTTTTAATATAATTTTTAATATCATTTTTAATATTTCTCCAATAATATTTTTGTCTAATTTTATTATTTGTTCTATTGATTCCTGGGTGGCCACCAGTAACAGGATCATCATGATATTTTTCCAATATATTTTTAATATTTTCTTTATCAGGTACATGCATAACCTCCGGAGTTAATGCAATTGTTAAATTTTTGAGAACTTTGGTACCAAATTCTTTAAATGTGCTTACTCGAGTATAATTATTCTTAAACAATTTGTCTCCTAAGGACAACTGTATTTTATTTATTTTCAAATTAGCCTGGCAAAGAATTGACCTAAATCAATCTTCGCCTCAACAATTGAATTATCATTAATAGATGAATTGCCGGCTTCATTTGAAAACCTGGCAAAGGATTGACCTGAATCAACCTTCGCCTCAACAATTAAATCATTAATATTTATTTCGCTACAAATTTTCTTTCCCTTTTTGAACTGCAGTTTCGGGGGGTCGAAAACGAGCTGAGCTAGCTTTTTTACTTCACATTTATTTAGCGCTTCATATATTATTGGGTTCTCAATGTGACTTTTTCTTTTACTAATATTTTTATTTTTATTAGACTTTTGTTTAGTTTCCGATCTAGTCGTAACTTTTAATATTTGACATGTTTTAATTGACATATCCTTTAAATCATTTATATTGATGCGTGAAAGCGCATCCGCAACATAGTTTTCTTTTCCAGCTATGTACTCCACCTCAAAGTCATATTCCTCCAACTCCAATCGAACTCTAGTTAATTTTGATGAAGGGTTTTTCATTGAGAATAAATATGTTAAGGGGCGATGGCCCGTTTTAATTAAAAATTTTCTGCCATAAACGTATGGTCTGAAATAAGTTATAGCCCAATGGATTGCTGCCAATTCTTTTTCAATTGTTGCCTTGTTACTTTCACCTTTTGTGAAAGCTCTTGACGCATAGGCAATTGGTAATTGTTTGCCTTCACTTCTTGACTAAGAACTGCGCCGCAGGCAAATCCACTGGCATCTGTTGTTATACAAAATTCTTTATTGAAATCTGGATATTGCAAAATATTTGGGTTTATTAATGCCTGCTTCAAGTAGACAAAAGCTTTTTGACATTCTTCCGTCCAATTGAAAGAAACATTCTTTTTACATAATTTTGTTAAAATTCGAGAATGAGCTGCAAAATTTCGCACGAATCTTCTGTAGTAATTGCAAAATGCTACAAATCGTTTAACTTCGTCTGCACTTTTTGGTATTGGATAATTCAAAACAATTTCATATTTACTAGGATCAGGCAAAATTCCTTTATTGGTGCATTTATGTCCAAGATAAGTGACTTCTTGGTTAAAAAACAAACATTTATCCGGATGCAATTTTAAATTATATTTTCTGCAAGTAGAAAATACATCTCTCAAATTTGTAATCATGTGTTTTTCGGAGCAACCTAATACCACTAAATCATCCATATATAGAAAAGCTTGGGATGGCTTAAGGCCTGCAAATGCTAGTGTCATCATTCTTTGAAATGAATTAGATGCTACTTTTAAACCATATGGCAATCTTTTGAAACGATATGTGCCACCGTCTGCCGTAAACGATGTGATGTCTCTAGAGTCTTTATGTAACTCAATTTGATGAAAGCCGGACATCAAGTCCAGACATGAGAAATATTTAGCTCTGCCTAATTGATCTAGTATATCATCAATTCTTGGTAGTGGGAATTTATCCGCCGTTAGTTTTTTATTTACCTGTCGGCAATCGACTACTAATCTCCATCTTTTATCGTTTTTCCCTGGTAACGGTTTTTTCGGTACCAGGAGAATTGGGCTATTATATTCTGACATAGACGGCTCTATTATGTCATCGTCAATTAATTTATTGATTTGCTTGTTAATTTCACCCTTTTGGGCCTGAGGCAATCTATAATTTTTAATGTATACGTTTGTAATGTAATGTTTGTAAAAATTATTAGCAGTAATTGGTTCTGTATCTAAAGAAAATATATCAATGAATTCAGAGCATAATTTGTTAAGTGAATGGCTAGCGAAAGGTGGGAAATTTTTATTTAATTTTTCTAGTTTTTCCTTATCATTTTCTACTAATTTAGGTTTAGTTTTTACTATTGTGTAATCATTTAGATTTTCTGTGTTAATTTTGAAATTTTGAATGGTTGCATTTTTAGCTGTTGTATTAATGACTCTAATGAATGTTTGTTTGTGAATTTACTAGGGTGTTTGCAATAACAATGCCTTCAGATAATATTTGATGGGGTATTAATAAATCGGAATTACTATTTTCAATATGAACTTGTCGGACTACTTCCGATCTTGCTGGTATTGTTATGCAATTAACGGATGGTCTATTTGTCATTTCTATTATAATGTTTTCTGGGTAATCATATGGACGTAGTATTAGGCTGTCTCCATTTTTATTGTAATCTAAAATGCAATTATATTTTTTAATGAAATCAAGTCCCAAAATTCCGTCACATGGGATTGGGAAATTATCTTCAACTATGTGAAATTTATGTGCTATTAGTAAGTAATCATCCTTTAAATCTGCCTTGACTGTTCCAATAGTGCTTGTTAAACCTTGACCAATGCCCTTTAAATCAGTTTTTTGTGAATAATTAATTGTGACATTACTGTCAATTTGACTTTTTTTTATAAATGATATATCCGCTCCTGTATCGATCAGGAGGGTTGAAATGGAATTATTCAGTGTTGTTTTGGAGGATATATAGCTGTTGAGGTGTAGATTGAAAACATATAATTTTTTATCTATTGAGGTGGAGTTTGCTGGTTTTCCTGTTTGTTTACATTTCTTACCGTTCTGGTATTGTTACGATTAGAGCCTCAGGCTCCAAAATTTCGACCTGACCTTTGATAAGATCGATTATTATTATTGTAATTATTATTATAATTATTATTGTTATTGAACCTTGATGGAAATATACGCCTCTGGTTACCTCGATAAGAGTTATTTTGGTAACCTCTGCGGAAATTACCGCGAAAGTAATTTTGTTGGCGTATGTGCAAAAGCGAGTTTGTGTTTCCAGTTACTTCTGTGCAACTATTGGTGAATTTGGATACAGCTTCGTTCATCGAAGTGAACGTTCCAGCTTGCATAATTGTCTTTACTTTGTCATTGGAGCAAGTTTTGCACATAGCTTTTACAGCTGTTTGTGTAGCATATTTGGTTGCGAGGTCTGTTGTTAAACCATCGGATATATATGCTCCTTCCAATGATTTCGTTAGTTTTTCAATTTCTGCAGTGTACTGGTTAGCTGTTTTACTGCGCTGCTGGATGTTTAGGAGTTTCGCTGTTAAAACTTCTACTGACTCACCCTTTATCGCACTTTTTAGCTTTGTTTTTATTTCTGCTATTGTGCTTTCATTACTAATGAAGTTTCTTGCTGTGCCTTTCAGCTTAGTTTTTATCATTGATACCGCGATAGCCTCATGTTCATCTTTGATTTGCTCGAGGATATCAAGAGCATCTAAAAAACTAGACAAGTTTTCAGGTTTGCCATCAAAGTCTGGCAAAATTGATGACGCAGTTTTAATGAAAGATACTACAGGCTGCGACATTTTGGGGTCTGTTTGAGAATTTTGTTCAATTTGTGTGACAATATTGCTTTGGGAAAATGTTTCGTGTTTTTCAACACTTTCAGTTTGAACGTTTTTATCAGTGTTTGTATGAACCTCGCCTTTTTTCTGGTTCTTCTTCTTCAACATCCGAAATACCTTCTAACAACTTGGTGTCGAAGTCTATCTCTATATCTTGGATATAAGATGTTGGTACTTTAAATTCAATGTTATACCGTGATAACGAATATACTAACCTGTCTCTAATGCTCAAAAATTTTTGAGAAGCTTCCGTCAGGTGAGCTTTTGACAGGATGTGCTTTACCCTTTGTAATATTTTTCCCGTATTATTCAATGACAGTAGTATAATATTGAGGTGTTTCTTTATTGTTTCTAATTTTATTTTCGCGTTTTTGCTTATGCATTTGTATGATTTTTCTGCGTTTATTTTCTCGTTAGTAAGTTCCTTTAAAATATCCTCCCACTTTTCCATTTGTAAAAAAAATAATTTATTTATACTTTTTCCAGACCATCTGCACGGCTCTGGTACTTCTTCTTCAAAAACTTGTTGTGGGCTGAATATATTTTCAGGAACAAACTAAGGCAAGTGTCCGGTGGTGAAATATTGGTGGCTGGGATCCATATCTGCGAGGCAACGGATTTTATTGTCCGTTACCTCAAATTCGGCCCACGCTATGTCTAAGCGTTCGAGGCGCTCTTTGTAATATACAGGCGTTTTCCTCGCTGCTGAATCCCTTTTGAAGTTACGGATTATGGTCTCTATCAGCTCTCCAGTTGTACTTTGGGAGGCTGTCAATGTCTCCATTGTGTCTTCATTGGTTGGAGCCATATCGAAATTGATTCCGATGCTGGCTAACTGAATTGGCAAGATTGAGGGTGGGTCAAAAGTTGCTGACGTTGTCGCTCAAGTCGTTGCGTGTTCGGGATTACAGACTGGCGGAGTTGCCGAGTTGTTCAGGTCCTGTAACTTGCGGGGTCACAGAAAGACGTTAGTTTAGAGGTTCTGCCACAATGACAGCAGAACAACCATTCTTTTTATTCAAATAAAATTCAGCTTATTTATAGTGATTCTTAACTCTAAAATTCTTACTTGCTAAATACATATTTAGTTCTAAGCCTATGTACTGGCTATGTAGTTTACATTCCACAGCCAAACATTTAGAAGTCGGCGTGTGGCTTTGTTGTTGTTAGTGACATGTTCTGATATACTACACCACCCATCCTAAAAAAAATCGTGAATACATATGAACGATTTTAGAGCTGTGATATATTTAAGTGGTTTATTTTCTTTCTTTTGTACATTTCCGCAAATAATTTATGAGCATGAGTTTCATTTGATACTCTTAAGATTTTTATTGTTTGTTGTTTGTTTACAAAATTTTTCTTGTGGTACAATGTTTTCAGTTTTGTTTATTTATTTCAAGTGGTTGAACAATAATCTCATATTTTTAGATGTTTCTGGTTGTTTGTTTATTAATATATTTTTTCTTGATTTCATATTTAGATTTTCCTTTGATAAAAGTCGGCTTTTTGCTAATGATATTTATGACTTAGTGAAATTTATGACATATGAAATTTAACGGTTGTTGTAAAAATGAATTGACTTACTCCAATAGCTTAAGTCTATTTTTATGAATTATGATTTTCTTAGTTTTATCGTTTAACTGATTATTTAAATCTACATTTTCTATATTATAGAGGATTAAGGTATAATTATTATTTCTATCTATATTTATTACTTTGTAGGGCCCTTTATACTTATTGTCTAACTTATGTCCTGCTTCATTCTTAACTAACACTAAATCTCCTATTTTAATTTCCTTAAATTGAAGATTTTTATCGTAATGAATTTTTTGTTTTTCTTTGCTTTCTTTAACTAATTTATTGGCTCTTTGTTGAGCTATTTGTAATCTGAATTTAATTTCTTTTTCATAAGCCTCATAATTATAAACTGGGCTAATTGTATTTTCTTGTAAAAATTCGTATGTCAAGGGTATTTTTCCAAAAACTAACTCGAATGGGCAATAACCATGAACCGTAGATGGTGTTGTATTATAACAATATGCAAAATATTTTATATACTCATCCCAATCATCTCTGTTAGCGGAAATATAAGAACGGATATATTCATTAAAAGTTCTGTGGCTACGCTCAACCGTGCCCAAAGTCTGATGGTGATATGGAGTAGAAGTTCTGTGTTCAATTTTCAAAAGGTTACACAATTCTTCAAATACGCTGTTTTTGTATTCGGTTCCCATATCTGTTATGATTGTTTTCATACAACCATAAATCAAAATAAAATTTTCAAAGATTGCTTTGGCAACTGTTTTTGCGTGCTTACTCGCAATTGGGATTGCGATCAGGTATTTAGTAAGGTCACATACAATAGTGACCGCATATATTCATTTCCATTTACCGATTGTGGCAATGGACCAATTGTATCGATTTGCACTGTATCAAACGCTTTCGTGGGCGTTTCTGTTATAATCATAGGTTCTTTTAAGTTTTTATTTACTTTATTTTTACTGCATTTAATGCATTTTTATACCTTTCATGAACATGAAATGGTATTATAACTTTGGTCCGATGTTTGTAAATATGAGAAGAAGAAGAGATAGACCCATCAATAAGTATACCGAAATGATCAGGATGACGAGATGAGTTGATTTAGCCATGTCCGTCTGTCCGTCTGTCCGTCTGTCTGTCTGTCTGTCTGTCTGTCTGTCTGTTTGAACGCAAACTAGTCCCTCAGTTTTTGAGATATTTGGCTGAAATTTGGTATGCGGCCACCATTTTCCAATATAGGAATCATTTGTCGGAACCAGTAAGATCGGACCAATATAACATATAGCTCCCATACAACCGATTATTCCGATAAACGGATTTTGGGCTATAACTCCTGTAATTAAACACGAAGGAACGTGAAATTTTATAAGTGTTGCTATTTTTATATGTGAAATATCGATGCTGAAAATCATAGAGATGGGATAAATATTTCACATAGCTCCCATACAATCGATTATTCCGATAAACGGATTTTGGGCTATAACTCCTGTAATCAAACACGTAGGAACGTGAAATTTTGTAAGTATTGCTATTTTTATATGTGAAATATCGATGTTGAAACTCATAGAGATGGGATAAATATTTCACATAGCTCCCATACAATCGATTATTCCGATAAACGGATTTTGGGCTATAACTCCTGTAATTAAACACGTAGGAACGTGAAATTTTGGACGTATTGCTATTTTTATATGTGAAATATCGATGTTGAAAATCATCGATATTGGATAAATATTTCACATAGCCCCCATACAATCGATTGTTCCGATAAACGGATTTTGGTAGATAACTCCTGTAATTATATAGGTAGGAACGTGAAATTTTGGAAGTATCGCTATTTTTATATGCGAAATATCGATGTTGAAAATCATTGAGATGGCGTAAATATTTCACATAGCTCCCATACAATCGATTATTCCGATAAGCGGATTTTGGGCTATAAGTCCTGTAATTAAACACATAGGAACGCGAAATTTTGGAAGCATCGCTATTTTTACATATATGTAAAATATCGATGTTGAAAATCATTGAAATGGGATAAATATTACACATAGCCCCCATACAATCGATTGTTCCGATAAACGGATTTTGGTAGATAACTCCTGTAATTATATCGGTAGGAACGTGAAATTTCGTAAATGTTGCTATTTTAGAATGTGGAATGTCGATGTTAAAAATCAATGAGATTGGACCGTATGAGCTAAAGTTTCGGTATGAGCTAAAGTTAAATTCACACAGGCTGTACTGGGGATCAAACAGTGAAAATCGTGACGCTTATTCATGAAAGGCATTTAGCCTTCGGCACAGCCGAAGACAGCTTTCCTTACTTGTTTAATATAATTTTTAATATCATTTTTAATATTTCTCCAATAATATTTTTGTCTAATTTTATTATTTGTTCTATTGATTCCTGGGTGGCCACCAGTAACAGGATCATCATGTTATTTTTCCAATATATTTTTAATATTTTCTTTATCAGTCACATGCATAACCTCCGGAGTTAATGCAATTGTTAAATTTTTGAGAACTTTGGTACCAATTTCTTTAAATGTGCTTACTCGAGTATAATTATTCTTAAACAATTTGTCTCCTAAGGACAACTGTATTTTATTTATTTTCAAATTAGCCTGGCAAAGAATTGACCTAAATCAATCTTCGCCTCAACAATTGAATTATCATTAATAGATGAATTGCCGGCTTCATTTGAAAACCTGGCAAAGGATTGACCTGAATCAACCTTCGCCTCAACAATTAAATCATTAATATTTATTTCGCTACAAATTTTCTTTCCCTTTTTGAACTGCAGTTTCGGGGGGTCGAAAACGAGCTGAGCTAGCTTTTTTACTTCACATTTATTTAGCGCTTCATATATTATTGGGTTCTCAATGTGACTTTTTCTTTTACTAATATTTTTATTATTATTAGACTTTTGTTTAGTTTCCGATCTAGTCGTAACTTTTAATATTTGACATGTTTTAATTGACATATCCTTTAAATCATTTATATTGATGCGTGAAAGCGCATCCGCAACATAGTTTTCTTTTCCAGCTATGTACTCCACCTCAAAGTCATATTCCTCCAACTCCAATCGAACTCTAGTTAATTTTGATGAAGGGTTTTTCATTGAGAATAAATATGTTAAGGGGCGATGGTCCGTTTTAATTAAAAATTTTCTGCCATAAACGTATGGTCTGAAATAAGTTATAGCCCAATGGATTGCTGCCAATTCTTTTTCAATTGTTGCCTTGTTACTTTCACCTTTTGTGAAAGCTCTTGACGCATAGGCAATTGGTAATTGTTTGCCTTCATATTCTTGACTAAGAACTGCGCCGCAGGCAAATCCACTGGCATCTGTTGTTATACAAAATTCTTTATTGAAATCTGGATATTGCAAAATGTTTGGGTTTATTAATGCCTCCTTCAAGTAGACAAAAGCTTTTTGACATTCTTCCGTCCAATTGAAAGAAACATTCTTTTTACATAATTTTGTTAAAATTCGAGAATGAGCTGCAAAATTTCGCACGAATCTTCTGTAGTAATTGCAAAATGCTACAAATCGTTTAACTTCGTCTGCACTTTTTGGTATTGGATAATTCAAAACAATTTCATATTTACTAGGATCAGGCAAAATTCCTTTATTGGTGCATTTATGTCCAAGATAAGTGACTTCTTGGTTAAAAAACAAACATTTATCCGGATGCAATTTTAAATTATATTTTCTGCAAGTAGAAAATACATCTCTCAAATTTGTAATCATGTGTTTTTCGGAGCAACCTAATACCACTAAATCATCCATATATAGAAAAGCTTGGGATGGCTTAAGGCCTGCAAATGCTAGTGTCATCATTCTTTGAAATGAATTAGGTGCTACTTTTAAACCATATGGCAATCTTTTGAAACGATATGTGCCACCGTCTGCCGTAAACGATGTGATGTCTCTAGAGTCTTTATGTAACTCAATTTGATGAAAGCCGGACATCAAGTCCAGACATGAGAAATATTTAGCTCTGCCTAATTGATCTAGTATATCATCAATTCTTGGTAGTGGGAATTTATCCGCCGTTAGTTTTTTATTTACCTGTCGGTAATCGACTACTAATCTCCATCTTTTATCGTTTTTCCCTGGTAACGGTTTTTTCGGTACCAGGAGAATTGGGCTATTATATTCTGACATAGACGGCTCTATTATGTCATCGTCAATTAATTTATTGATTTGCTTGTTAATTTCACCCTTTTGGGCCTGAGGCAATCTATAATTTTTAATGTATACGTTTGTAATGTAATGTTTGTAAAAATTATTAGCAGTAATTGGTTCTGTATCTAAAGAAAATATATCAATGAATTCAGAGCATAATTTGTTAAGTGATTGGCTAGCGAAAGGTGGGAAATTTTTATTTAATTTTTCTAGTTTTTCCTTATCATTTTCTACTAATTTAGGTTTAGTTTTTACTATTGTGTAATCATTTAGATTTTCTGTGTTAATTTTGAAATTTTGAATGGTTGCATTTTTAGCTGTTGTATTAATGACTCTAATGAATGTTTGTTGTGAATTTACTAGGGTGTTTGCAATAAAAATGCCTTCAGATAATATTTGATGGGGTATTAATAAATCGGAATTACTATTTTCAATATGAACTTGTCGGACTACTTCCGATCTTGCTGGTATTGTTATGCAATTAACGGATGGTCTATTTGTCATTTCTATTATAATGTTTTCTGGGTAATTATATGGACGTAGTATTAGGCTGTCTCCATTTTTATTGTAATCTAAAATGCAATTATATTTTTTAATGAAATCAAGTCCCAAAATTTCGTCACATGGGATTGGGAAATTATCTTCAACTATGTGAAATTTATGTGCTATTAGTAAGTAATCATCCTTTAAATCTGCCTTGACTGTTCCAATAGTGCTTGTTAAACCTTGACCAATGCCCTTTAAATCAGTTTTTTGTGAATAATTAATTGTGACATTACTGTCAATTTGACCCTTTTTTATAATTGATATATCCGCTCCTGTATCGATCAGGAGGGTTGAAATGGAATTATTCAGTGTTGTTTTGGAGGATATATAGCTGTTGAGGTGTAGATTGAAAACATATAATTTTTTATCTATTGAGGTGGAGTTTGCTGGTTTTCCTGTTTGTTTACATTTCTTACCGTTCTGGTGTTGTTACGATTAGAGCCTCGGGCTCCAAAATTTCGACCTGACCTTTGATAAGATCGATTATTATTATTGTAATTATTATTATAATTATTATTGTTATTGAACCTTGATGGAAATATACGCCTCTGGTTACCTCGATAAGAGTTATTTTGGTAACCTCTGCGGAAATTACCGCGAAAGTAATTTTGTTGGCGTATGTGCAAAAGCGAGTTTGTGTTTCCAGTTACTTCTGTGCAACTATTGGTGAATTTGGATACAGCTTCGTTCATCGAAGTGAACGTTCCAGCTTGCATAATTGTCTTTACTTTGTCATTGGAGCAAGTTTTGCACATAGCTTTTACAGCTGTTTGTGTAGCATATTTGGTTGCGAGGTCTGTTGTTAAACCATCGGATATATATGCTCCTTCCAATGATTTCGTTAGTTTTTCAATTTCTGCAGTGTACTGGTTAGCTGTTTTACTGCGCTGCTGGATGTTTAGGAGTTTCGCTGTTAAAACTTATACTGACTCACCCTTTATCGCACTTTTTAGCTTTGTTTTTATTTCTTCTATTGTGCTTTCATTACTAATGAAGTTTCTTGCTGTGCCTTTCAGCTTAGTTTTTATCATTGATACCGCGATAGCCTCATGTTCATCTTTGATTTGCTCGAGGATATCAAGAGCATCTAAAAAACTAGACAAGTTTTCAGGTTTGCCATCAAAGTCTGGCAAAATTGATGACGCAGTTTTAATGAAAGATACTACAGGCTGCGACATTTTGGGGTCTGTTTGAGAATTTTGTTCAATTTGTGTGACGATATTGTTTTGGGAAAATGTTTCGTGTTTTTCAACACTTTCAGTTTGAACGTTTTTATCAGTGTTTGTATTGTAGTATTACATAAACACACCGCCCTTTTTCGTCTAATTGTCATGTGCACAAAAATGCATAATCAAATAAGAGTGTAAACAACACTTTAAATTAGTTACAATGAACTAAACGGGAGTTTATGCAAAGACAGCACATGCCGCATATAGCGAGAGTCTTGTTACACTTGTGCGGATGGTCAAAGACACCGCCAAAGACAGTCGCAATGCCTAACTGAGTCACAACGCCAGTTCGGCAGTTGGCCAATACGACTGTCATACCGACACATTTATTGTATACTGTAAAGAGTTTGTAAGTGTTAGTGTAAGAATTTTGTATAAAATAAAGTTAAGTCAATAAAGAAATTCATTCATTGATCGAACTTCCAACGTTTTAATTGATCGTGGCTATATGGCGATCATGCCAGGAGTCTAAAATAAATTTACAATTAGGCTTTAAAAGGCGATACCGCCAGCCGAAAATAAAAAATTTTTTAAATAATTTACTTGGCTATACACAGCGATATCGCTAGCCATGGTTAGAAGGACGCTCCATTAGCATTTACTTTAATTGAAAACAACAAAATAATTCATCAACAACGCAAGAAGGACAATTAAAAAACCATCACTGAAGGGACTGGCCCTCGTGGTGTACCAGCAAGGGCGGCAAGAAAAAAAAAACAAACTAACATCACTGAGGGACTGGCCCTCGTGGTGTACCAGCGAAGGCAGCAACATAACAGGGTGGAATAATTACTGGATATGACTGGCGGCGAATGATGGTAATTTAACAGCACTACATTGGTATTTCGTATTTTGGCAACAAAATAATTTTCGTGATATAACTGGCGGCAAAATTATGCAGACAGCACTACATTGGTATTTCGTATTTTGGCAACAAAATAATTTTCGTGATATAACTGGCGGCAAAAACAGCAGCGTAAAATAGAAGTAAAAATTTAAAATATTTAAAACATTTAAAATTTAAATAAAAACAAAAACAAATTTAGAAAACTTCGGCAAGCCTTATGGTCGCCATCCAAATAGCAGTAATTTGCTTAGGGGTAAAAGTTTAAAAATTAAATATTGAAAATTTTGTTTATATAACCGAATTTTTACGAAATATAATGCAAAAGATTTCGACTCAAGAGGAGTCTGATAAAATATTTCAAGAAGAAATTGATAAACTTTTTCAAAAGTGTATAGACACATTTATTAAAGGTTCAAATCAGATCCTCGAGAGTCGCAAATCCGAAAAAATTGGCCCTAAACCGATTACTATTGAAGAGTATCGGAAAAGGAATAAAATAAATAAAACGGAAAAAATTCCTAAAACCCCTGTCCCAAACATTGTACATAAACGAAAAAGGGCAGGCAGAAAAGTAAAAAGAAGAATAGAGTTAGCTAAATTGCATCAAAAATTTAACTTTGCCACTAACTCTGATGAAAGATTAAAAATTCAAGAAAAAATAAAATTGTTAAGACATCAATAATAATAAAAAAAAAAATTGAGTAAATTTAAATGCTTTTTCAAATTTAATTATTTTAAATAAATTTTCTTCTTATGGATAGTGCATTGCCCGATGATCTTGATTACGACGCAATAAACAGAATTGTGGATAACTTAGAGCGTGAAAACGCAGACATTGCTCGTAAATCAAGATCACGAGATAAGGGAAGTAACAGACATAATTTAAATTGCTTAAGGAAATTTTGGATATTTATAGGAATGGGTAGAGAACCTACAATGGAAGATTTATTATATCCTTCCACAATAGTAGAAGAAGTAAATAGATGGATAAGTAAAGTACATCCTGAAAATAAATTTTAATTAAAAACAGAAAAAAATTTTTTTTATGAATAAATAAAAATTTAAATACGTAAAATTTTTTTTTATTAAATAAATAAAGTTAGTTTAGAAAATAAAGTTTAATTTAAAATTAAAAACAAAAAAAAAAATTTTTTTTATGAATAAACAAAAATTTGAACTCGAAAAATTTTTCTATTAAATTTTAAAATGACTTGGTGGAAAATTGCACTAAACGGCATCTTAATAGGAATAGCAGGATACGAAGTAGGAAAAGAAACTTCAGGTGAAGACACCTACGATACTAAAATAGTTAAATATGAACCACACCCTATCGTGGAAAACAAGGCAGAAATATCCGATAAGTGGTTGACCGCTTTTGTATGCGTAGCTACATTTTTAATTGTCACAATAATAATTCTATTAAAAAATTATATAAAGAACAAATTGAGACAATTGAATAATGTACAACAACGCATCTAAGCAAAAGACAACATCAAAAACTTTTTTAAAAAGGGAACACAAATAATAATAATAAGCAAAATTAAATAAAGAAACTAATAATGTAAATAAGCCAATTTTCACCTTATTTAAGAAAATTTTAAATTTGTAATAAAGAAAAATCGTACCACAATGGGTGAAAGTACGTTAAAGATTGAGATTTATCTATTTCTCATCTCCCTTTCGGTTGAACTAAAGATTAACTCGTGCTATGCCGAAGGCACTAATCGTTATAGAAAGGGCAAGAGCAATACAAAAAGCCAACTGCCACCTAATTATCCCCAGTTAAAAGACAAATGGGAAGAATCGTTAGAAAAATGTTTCGAATTAATCGAAAACAAATACAAATACATAAATAAAGCAAGTAAAACTAAAAGAGAACTGGTTGTCAAGCAATTGACAATATTAATAAAATTTGTTAACAATATAACGAAAATAATAGGATACCTATATATCCAAGTGGCTAATATTCACCAAAAAGATGGACAACAAACCTTGTTCATAAATATAATAACATAACCGGCAGATAAACTCAATAAAAAACAAACAGTATCAATCTCGTTCGAAGAAAATATTCTAACCAAGTTCAACAAGTTCTCACCAAAGAAGGGTAAGAAGGTGAAAAACAAAACCAAAGTTTCCCCAAAAAAGAATACAAAAATGGCACAGACAGCTATAGAATTTATTAAAACAGCTTCATCAATGCTACCAGAGTTTGATGGTAAGCCTGAGAATCTACATAGTTTCCTAGATGCACTCGATATACTTGAGCAAATCAAGGATACACACGAAGCATTGGCCATTACCATGATAAAAACAAAGATGAAAGGTACAGCAAGGAATTTTATTAGTAATGAGACCAAGATCGAACAAATAAAAAACAAATTAAAGACCGCAATAAAGGGTGAATCAGTGGAGGTTTTGACCGCTAAACTACTGAACATCCAACAGCGTAGCAAAACTGCTAACCAATACACAGCGCAAATTGAAAAAATCACAAGATCATTAGAAGGAGCATATATCTCTGATGGATTAAACCCAGACTTAGCCACGAGATATTCAACACAGGCAGCAGTTAAAGCCATGTGTAAAAACTGCTCTAATGACAAGGTCAAAATGATCATGCAAGCAGGAAAGTTCACGACAATGAACGATGCAATCTCCAAATTTATCAACAGCTGTACAGAAAAAGCGAACAGCACAAGCAAAAACTTGCATAGACGCCAACAAAATTACTCGAGAAGTAATTATCACACGAATAGCCAAAGTAATAATTACAGAAGAAATAAAATGCAATCAGCTAAAAATTAAAGAAAATTAAACTAGCTCGTTTTCGAAAGAAAATTTGTAGCATAAAAACCGATTGTTGAGGATAAGATTGACTTAGGACAATACTTTACCAGGCTGAAATAAGCCGGCAATCCGGAAAAAATGAAAAATACAGTTGTCCATAGGGACAAATGGTTTAAATAATAATTACTCGAGTAGAAGCATTTATAAAATAAAAAATTGGTACCAAGTTCTCCAAAAAATTAAGACCACAATAACTCTGCAGGTTATGCACGTGACGATGATCCTGTTTATGGTGGCCGCCCAGGAATCACCGAATTATGAATTTTTAAAAGAAAATAAAATCAGCCACTTATACAACCACGAAGCCTATGACAAAGAAGTAAAGTATAGGCTTCAAACAGCACAACAGAGAGCTAGGAAATTAGTCCAAGAGTCTAAAGAAAAACAAAAATTAAATTATGATAAAAATAGCTATAGTAAGGAAATTAAAATAGGAGACTTAGTATTAATTAGAGAAGAGGCCAATTGATAAAAATAACAACTATACATTAATTCCACATAGCATAGGAGATAGCAATAAAAACAAAAAGGAAATCGTAATTCATAAGAATAGGCTTAAACCAATTTAAAAAACCTTTAAAAATAAGCATAGCACTTTATCCATAATAAATTCGTAATACAAAAAAAAAAAGGCATTTTTTTTACACAGGCATTCAAATTTACTCAATCCGATATACGGCACAAGCCGTATACAAACAAACACAAAACAATGGTAACAAGACACTAAACAATTAAAATTTTGTCAATCCAAACAAAACGTCAAACGGTTCATTAACTCAGAAAAATAGACATATATAGTTGATTACAAATATATATATCTATCTTTTTTTAAGGGGGAAGGTGTAGTATTACATAAACACACCGCCCTTTTTCGTCTAATTGTCATGTGCACAAAAATGCATAATCAAATAAGAGTGTAAACAACAACACTTTAAATTAGTTACAATGAACTCAACGGGAGTTTATGCAAAGACAGCACATGCCGCATATAGCGAGAGTCTTGTTACACTTGTGCGGATGGTCAAAGACACCGCCAAAGACAGTCGCAATGCCTAACTGAGTCACAACGCCAGTTCGGCAGTTGGCCAATACGACTGTCATACCGACACATTTATTGTATACTGTAAATAGTTTGTAAGTGTTAGTGTAAGAATTTTGTATAAAATAAAGTTAAGTCAATAAAGAAATTCATTCACTGATCGAACTTCCAACGTTTTAATTGATCGTGGCTATAGTATGAACCTCGTCTTTTGTTTCTGGTTCTTCTTCTTCAACATCCGAAATACCTTCTAACAACTTGGTGTCGAAGTCTATCTCTATATCTTGGATATAAGATGTTGGTACTTTAAATTCAATGTTATACCGTGATAACGAATATACTAACCTGTCTCTAATGCTCAAAAATATTTGAGAAGCTTCCGTCAGGTGAGCTTTTGACAGGATGTGCTTTACCCTTTGTAATATTTTTCCCGTATTATTCAATGACAGTAGTATAATATTGAGGTGTTTCTTTATTGTTTCTAATTTTATTTTCGCGTTTTTGCTTATGCATTTGTATGATTTTTCTGCGTTTATTTTCTCGTTAGTAAGTTCCTTTAAAATATCCTCCCACTTTTCCATTTGTAAAAAAAATAATTTATTTATACTTTTTCCAGACCATCTGCACGGCTCTGGTACTTCTTCTTCAAAAACTTGTTGTGGGCTGAATATATTTTCAGGAAGAAACTAAGGCAAGTGTCCGGTGGTGAAATATTGGTGGCTGAGATCCATATCTGCGAGGCAACGGATTTTATTGTCCGTTACCTCAAATTCGGCCCACGCTATGTCTAAGCGTTCGAGGCGCTCTTTGTAATATACAGGCGTTTTCCTCGCTGCTGAATCCCTTTTGAAGTTACGGATTATGGTCTCTATCAGCTCTCCAGTTGTACTTTGGGAGGCTGTCAATGTCTCCATTGTGTCTTCATTGGTTGGAGCCATATCGAAATTGATTCCGATGCTGGCTAACTGAATTGGCAAGATTGAGGGTGGGTCAAAAGTTGCTGACGTTGTCGCTCAAGTCGTTGCGTGTTCGGGATTACAGACTGGCGGAGTTGCCGAGTTGTTCAGGTCCTGTAACTTGCGGGGTCACAGAAAGACGTTAGTTTAGAGGTTCTGCCACAATGACAGCAGAACAACCATTCTTTTTATTCAAATAAAATTCAGCTTATTTATAGTGATTCTTAACTCTAAAATTCTTACTTGCTAAATACATATTTAGTTCTAAGCCTATGTACTGGCTATGTAGTTTACATTCCACAGCCAAACATTTAGAAGTCGGCGTGTGGCTTTGCTGTTGTTAGTGACATGTTCTGATATACTACATCACCCATCCTAAAAAAAATCGTGAATACATATGAACGATTTTAGAGCTGTGATATATTTAAGTGGTTTATTTTCTTTCTTTTGTACATTTCCGCAAATAATTTATGAGCATGAGTTTCATTTGATACTCTTAAGATTTTTATTGTTTGTTGTTTGTTTACAAAATTTTTCTTGTGGTACAATGTTTTCAGTTTTGTTTATTTATTTCAAGTGGTTGAACAATAATCTCATATTTTTAAATGTTTCTGGTTGTTTGTTTATTAATATGATATTTTTTCTTGATTTCATATTTAGATTTTCCTTTGATAAAAGTCGGCTTTTTGCCAATGATATTTATGACTTAGTGAAATTTATGACATGAAATTTAACGGTTGTTGTAAAAATGAATTGACTTACTCCAATAGCTTAAGTCTATTTTTATGAATTATGATTTTCTTAGTTTTATCGTTTAACTGATTATTTAAATCTACATTTTCTATATTATAGAGGATTAAGACATAATTATTATTTCTATCTATATTTATTACTTTGTAGGGCCCCTTATACTTATTGTCTAACTTATGTCCTGCTTCATTCTTAACTAACACTAAATCTCCTATTTTAATTTCCTTAAATTGAAGATTTTTATCGTAATGAATTTTTTGTTTTTCTTTGCTTTCTTTAACTAATTTATTGGCTCTTTGTTGAGCTATTTGTAATCTGAATTTAATTTCTTTTTCATAAGCCTCATAATTTTAAACTGGGCTAATTGTATTTTCTTGTAAAAATTCGTATGTCAAGGGTATTTTTCCAAAAACTAACTCGAATGGGCAATAACCATGAACCGTAGATGGTGTTGTATTATAACAATATGCAAAATATTTTATATACTCATCCCAATCATCTCTGTTAGCGGAAATATAAGAACGGATATATTCATTAAAATTTCTGTGGCTACGCTCAACCGTGCCCAAAGTCTGATGGTGATATGGAGTAGAAGTTCTGTGTTCAATTTTCAAAAGGTTACACAATTCTTCAAATACGCTGTTTTTGTATTCGGTTCCCATATCTGTTATGATTGTTTTCATACAACCATAAATCAAAATAAAATTTTCAAAGATTGCTTTGGCAACTGTTTTTGCGTGCTTACTCGCAATTGGGATTGCGATCAGGTATTTAGTAAGGTCACATACAATAGTGACCGCATATATTCATTTCCATTTACCGATTGTGGCAATGGACCAATTGTATCGATTTGCACTGTATCAAACGCTTTCGTGGGCGTTTCTTTTATAATCATAGGTTCTTTTAAGTTTTTATTTACTTTATTTTTACTGCATTTAATGCATTTTTTAATATAATTTTTAATATAATTTTTAATATCATTTTTAATATTTCTCCAATAATATTTTTGTCTAATTTTATTATTTGTTCTATTGATTCCTGGGTGGCCACCAGTAACAGGATCATCATGATATTTTTCCAATATATTTTTAATATTTTCTTTATCAGTCACATGCATAACCTCCGGTGTTAATGCAATTGTTAAATTTTTGAGAACTTTGGTACCAATTTCTTTAAATGTGCTTACTCGAGTATAATTATTCTTAAACAATTTGTCTCCTAAGGACAACTGTATTTTATTTATTTTCAAATTAGCCTGGCAAAGAATTGACCTAAATCAATCTTCGCCTCAACAATTGAATTATCATTAATAGATGAATTGCCGGCTTCATTTGAAAACCTGGCAAAGGATTGACCTGAATCAACCTTCGCCTCAACAATTAAATCATTAATATTTACTAGGATCGCCCGTGGTCGAAATTCGACCATCTGAAATTTTCTTCAACTCTCTCTTAATATATGTACATATTCCCCGTTCACAACAAAACCAAGTAAGTGACTCCCTCGTGACAAATGCAAATTTGGATTAAGTGATACCATACAAACAATCTTCACATTAGGGTGGTGCAGCAAAGCAGTACAACAGAAAAGCTGACGACAATACATTAGGATATATCTACAACAGATTTTTTTTTATTTTTTTTTATTTTTATTTTTTTATTTATTTGTTTATGTCTAAGGTACAGCAGACACTTACTATTACAAATTATGTTAAACTTACATTAATTGTTACATAAAAAATAAGTTTTTGATTTAAATTGCACAAAAACCCGGTATGGGCTTATAATATTTCGATATATAATGGTACTTTTTTTATCGTAACCTTGTGGAATTTTACTTTAAAAAACCATATCGTTAAAAATATAAACTTTTTAATGGACAAAAAACTAAATAAAGAAGTGCTCTGCGAAAAACCTTAGATTATGTAAATTATGTGATTATGTGAATGATGATGGTGTGAAGATGGCGAGGATGCAATGATATTTATTTGATTTGCTACACTTTGTTTTTTTTTTTTTTTTTTGCACAAAAATGAAGGCAAGTGGCAGCTGCCTGGATCGCTGTATACTTATGTACGTTCATGTGAGAGTAAGGAGCGCGAAAAAGGGTGGGAGCGGTTTTCCAAGCGCAGAGTTTTTGCGGGGAGTGTTTGTCGGAGTTTCGATGATTGTGCAATTTGCAAGGTACCGTTTTTTATTCTTGCTTCACGCATAGATATATATATATATGATGTTTGGGAATTTAAACATTTGATTTGAGTAATACCATGCAACGAATCCGCACATTAGGGTGGTGCAGCATATTTAAATGTTTTTTCTTTTAAACAAATTTTTTTAAAGCTATTTTTTGAAAATTACAATTCTGGTCTTGCGAAAAAATTTTTAAGTCTATATAACTAACTTCACTTTTTTGTATGAAAAATACATTTTCTGCTTAGAAGATATACTTTTCCAATATTTTATTTCTCTAAAAATTTCATAAGTAAAAAGCTATTTAAAAATCGAAAAAATGTGGTTTCATACAAAAAAAGTGGAGTTACTTATGTAAAAAGGTGCATTAGTAAAAGTTCGTATGGTATTTCCCTGCAAAAAATACGATTAGTCCGGGATCAATCCAAAGGAAAAGTAGACTACTACTTTTTTAGTCACTTTTAGATGGAATAAATTGGTCACATTTGTTCGAGCATGTCCTATGAAGAGACTAATTGTACCCTTTTTATACCAGAATGGGTATAAATGTTTACTACTTGCTGGACACCTATATTCGATTCTCGGTGGAAGCAAAAATTGAAAACTGTTTCTTTTTTTTAATTTTTCGTTTTTATTTTATTTTTTAAGCAAGGAAAATTGAAAAAAAGTCAGAGTTCTGTCAATTATACTTATACTTGCCAGCGTCTAATTACAGTTTTGCTTTAAATGAGATGATTGGGGATATTTTTCTGGGCAATCTTCAACTGCTTAGAAAATATACTTTTCCAATATTTAACCCCCTAAAAATTTCATAAGTGAATTAAACTTTAAAAAAATCGAGAAAAGCTTAGAACATCAAATAATCAAAGTAAAAATGGGTATTTGTTTCCTTTAGGTGTCAACTGCTAATAAATTAGCTAAAATTATGGGAGATAGCTCAAAAGACGGGGTTTGGCCTCAGGATCACGAATCCGGAAGCGCTTTTTAATATTTTGCTTCTCTGAAGAGATAATTGCAATCAAAGTGGCAAGTTTTCATTTGGTTGTTGTAATTTTATTAGGCTGTACCTAAAAACGTGCGAAAAAATGCGTGCCGTGGGTCATTTTTTTGACCATAACTTTCCATAGAAACAAAAAATTAAAAAAGCGCTTCCGGACTCGTGATCCTGAGGCCAAAACCTGTCTTTTGAGCTATCTCCCATATTTTTAGCCAATTTATTAGCGGTTGACCCCTAAAGGAAACAAATACCCAAAAATATGTTTTTCGTAAAAAAAAGTAGAGTTATGGTGATTTCGTTTCATCAAAAAATGCGTATTTTTTATACTCTTTAATTTTCCGTATTCGTTTGCAAAATGAAGGTATAACGTCAAACAGAATATGCTTTCATTTCCTAAAAAACTCACACTTTTTACCCTCTGAAGCTTTGACAGGGTAGTTGGTTGCACTGAAAATCAGCTGACGAAAATTTTATTTGACAGATAAATTTGGTGAAAAAAATTGGATTTTGCAATAACAATTGAATATGGTTGATAAGCGAAAACTAATTATTCATGCACATAGCATAGCAAACGGGCAATGTTTTTTGTTCGTTTTATCGATATAGCAGTTTCATGTAGAACGGGTACACTTTTATCACACTTTTACAGTATTCTGTGCAAGGGTATAAACATGTTCAACGAAATCAGCATTAGTGTCATGTAAAATTGTTCTTTAGTTAAAGTCCGTACGATATTTAAATCTCGATCTTAACATTGTGGAATTTTCTTACAAAATCATATCGTTAAAAAAATAAACTTTAACCAATAGGCAAAAAGTTAAATATATAAAGCCAGAAGTGAAGCTGGACTTCTTAGCTTACAAATGGTGTTTAGATGCCGAAGATGATATAATTTGGTACATTTTGTTGTTTTTTTTTGGCACAAAAATAAAAGCAAGTGGCAGCTGCTGGATCATTGCATAGATATGTACGTGTGTGTGTAAGGGAATGAGCGGTAGGTGTGTCTTTGGGAGTTTTATAAGAGTGCTGAATAGTGATGTATAGTTCGGGTATAACAGAATGTGGAGATAACAAAATAGCTGGAGAGTTTGGAGACCTATTTTTTCTTTAATAACAAATAAACTAAAAATAATTTTCAAAATTTTTTTTGGTGAGACACCAGATTAGTCCAATCCAAGTTTCCACTATAAATTTTATAGAGATCTATCCATAAATACTATACGAAATTGGGTTGCGTCTGTTTGTATGGGGAGAGTGTTAGCCTATTAATATATAGATTATGGGAGATAGCTCAAAAGACGGGGTTTGGCCTCAGGATCACGAATCTGGAAACGCTTTTTAATATTTTGCTTCTCTGAAGAGATATTTGCAATCAAAGGGGCAAGTTTTCATGTGGTTGTTGTAATTTTATTAGGCTGTACCTAAAAACGTGCGAAAAAATGCGTGCCGTGGGTCATTTTTCGATTTTTTGACCATAACTTTCCATAGAAACAAAAAATTAAAAAAGCGCTTCCGGACTCGTGATCCTGAGGCCAAAACCTGTCTTTTGAGCTATCTCCCATAATTTTAGCCAATTTATTAGCGGTTGACCCCTAAAGGAAACAAATACCCAAAAATATGTTTTTCGTAAAAAAAAGTAGAGTTATGGTGATTTCGTTTCATCAAAAAATGCGTATTTTTTATACTCTTTAATTTTCCGTATTCGTTTGCAAAATGAAGGTATAACGTCAAACAGAATATGCTTTCATTTCCTAAAAAACTCACACTTTTTACCCTCTGAAGCTTTGACAGGGTAGTTGGTTGCACTGAAAATCAGCTGACGAAAATTTTATTTGACAGATAAATTTGGTGAAAAAAATTGGATTTTGCAATAACAATTGAATATGGTTGATAAGCGAAAACTAATTATTCATGCACATAGCATAGCAAACGGGCAATGTTTTTTGTTCGTTTTATCGATATAGCAGTTTCATGTAGAACGGGTACACTTTTATCACACTTTTACAGTATTCTGTGCAAGGGTATAAACATGTTCAACGAAATCAGCATTAGTGTCATGTAAAATTGTTCTTTAGTTAAAGTCCGTACGATATTTAAATTTCGATCTTAACATTGTGGAATTTTCTTACAAAATCATATCGTTAAAAAAATAAACTTTAACCAATAGGCAAAAAGTTAAATATATAAAGCCAGAAGTGAAGCTGGACTTCTTAGCTTACAAATGGTGTTTAGATGCCGAAGATGATATAATTTGGTACATTTTGTTGTTTTTTTTGGCACAAAAATAAATGCAAGTGGCAGCTGCTGGATCATTGCATAGATATGTACGTGTGTGTGTAAGGGAATGAGCGGTAGGTGTGTCTTTGGGAGTTTTATAAGAGTGCTGAATAGTGATGTATAGTTCGGGTATAACAGAATGTGGGGATAACAAAATAGCTGGAGAGTTTGGAGACCTATTTTTTCTTAATAACAAATAAACTAAAAATAATTTTCAAATTTTTTTTTGGTGAGACACCAGATTAGTCCATTCTAAGTTTCCACTATAAATTTTATAGAGATCTATCCATAAATACTATACGAAATTGGGTTGCGTTTGTTTGTATGGGGAGAGTGTTAGCCTATTAATATATAGATACTGCAATTTTTCCTAAGGTGATGAAAACATGCAACAACTGAAATTATTATGTTTCGGCTTGTAGTAATGCTATAGATTTTTTTTAACAACATTTGAAAGCTAATAACTCCTGCTTTACATTCCTGTGCATGAATTTTAATATTTTTCTTTTATGTATGTATGTTATGAGTTTGTGGTCATTAATTTGAGAATCTTTGAAACTTTGGTGGACTTTTGACCGTTTGTGAATAATTTTTCCTTAAATTATTCTATGTTTTTATTATTAGTGAACAAGATGGAAAAGTAACAACAATTACAAGCTACCATGATTACGTAATTTCGGCCTTGCTCAAGGGCACTTATCAAATGGCTTTGTGTTTAGAAATTTTTCATCACCTTTTGTTGGTCATCGAACCAAGAACCAAGGGGATTAGGAATTTCTAAGCCCGCAGTGTGTACCTCTTACACCAAGCTGCGTTGAGATTATTGCTAGCTTATATCCATCATGTTCACTTAGTATGTATTCATTTTATGTTGTTTGTTTGTTTTTATACTACCTTATCGACAACTAGAGCGACATCAATCGATCGCCATTTATACTAGCAGTGTCAAGGATTTTAGTGCACCCCGTGATCATTTTACTGAAAGCTGCAGCTTATTTTCACAGGGTGGCTTTTTTCGCTGTGTCCTGCGATTAATATGTATGTATGTTATGAGTTTGTGGTCATTAATTTGAGAATCTTTGAAACTTTGGTGGACTTTTGACCGTTTGTGAATAATTTTTCCTTAAATTATTCTATGTTTTTATTATTAGTGAACAAGATGGAAAAGTAACAACAATTACAAGCTACCATGATTACGTAATTTCGGCCTTGCTCAAGGGCACTTATCAAATGGCTTTGTGTTTAGAAATTTTTCATCACCTTTTGTTGGTCATCGAACCAAGAACCAAGGGGATTAGGAATTTCTAAGCCCGCAGTGTGTACCTCTTACACCAAGCTGCGTTGAGATTATTGCTAGCTTATATCCATCATGTTCACTTAGTATGTATTCATTTTATGTTGTTTGTTTGTTTTTATACTACCTTATCGACAACTAGAGCGACATCAATCGATCGCCATTTATACTAGCAGTGTCAAGGATTTTAGTGCACCCCGTGATCATTTTACTGAAAGCTGCAGCTTATTTTCACAGGGTGGCTTTTTTCGCTGTGTCCTGCGATTAATATGTATGTATGTTATGAGTTTGTGGTCATTAATTTGAGAATCTTTGAAACTTTGGTGGACTTTTGACCGTTTGTGAATAATTTTTCCTTAAATTATTCTATGTTTTTATTATTAGTGAACAAGATGGAAAAGTAACAACAATTACAAGCTACCATGATTACGTAATTTCGGCCTTGCTCAAGGGCACTTATTAAATGGCTTTGTGTTTAGAAATTTTTCATCACCTTTTGTTGGTCATCGAACCAAGAACCAAGGGGATTAGGAATTTCTAAGCCCGCAGTGTGTACCTCTTACACCAAGCTGCGTTGAGATTATTGCTAGCTTATATCCATCATGTTCACTTAGTATGTATTCATTTTATGTTGTTTGTTTGTTTTTATACTACCTTATCGACAACTAGAGCGACATCAATCGATCGCCATTTATACTAGCAGTGTCAAGGATTTTAGTGCACCCCGTGATCATTTTACTGAAAGCTGCAGCTTATTTTCACAGGGTGGCTTTTTTCGCTGTGTCCTGCGATTAATATGTATGTATGTTATGAGTTTGTGGTCATTAATTTGAGAATCTTTGAAACTTTGGTGGACTTTTGACCGTTTGTGAATAATTTTTCCTTAAATTATTCTATGTTTTTATTATTAGTGAACAAGATGGAAAAGTAACAACAATTACAAGCTACCATGATTACGTAATTTCGGCCTTGCTCAAGGGCACTTATCAAATGGCTTTGTGTTTAGAAATTTTTCATCACCTTTTGTTGGTCATCGAACCAAGAACCAAGGGGATTAGGAATTTCTAAGCCCGCAGTGTGTACCTCTTACACCAAGCTGCGTTGAGATTATTGCTAGCTTATATCCATCATGTTCACTTAGTATGTATTCATTTTATGTTGTTTGTTTGTTTTTATACTACCTTATCGACAACTAGAGCGACATCAATCGATCGCCATTTATACTAGCAGTGTCAAGGATTTTAGTGCACCCCGAGATCATTTTACTGAAAGCTGCAGCTTATTTTCACAGGGTGGCTTTTTTCGCTGTGTCCTGCGATTAATATGTATGTATGTTATGAGTTTGTGGTCATTAATTTGAGAATCTTTGAAACTTTGGTGGACTTTTGACCGTTTGTGAATAATTTTTCCTTAAATTATTCTATGTTTTTATTATTAGTGAACAAGATGGAAAAGTAACAACAATTACAAGCTACCATGATTACGTAATTTCGGCCTTGCTCAAGGGCACTTATCAAATGGCTTTGTGTTTAGAAATTTTTCATCACCTTTTGTTGGTCATCGAACCAAGAACCAAGGGGATTAGGAATTTCTAAGCCCGCAGTGTGTACCTCTTACACCAAGCTGCGTTGAGATTATTGCTAGCTTATATCCATCATGTTCACTTAGTATGTATTCATTTTATGTTGTTTGTTTGTTTTTATACTACCTTATCGACAACTAGAGCGACATCAATCGATCGCCATTTATACTAGCAGTGTCAAGGATTTTAGTGCACCCCGTGATCATTTTACTGAAAGCTGCAGCTTATTTTCACAGGGTGGCTTTTTTCGCTGTGTCCTGCGATTAATATGTATGTATGTTATGAGTTTGTGGTCATTAATTTGAGAATCTTTGAAACTTTGGTGGACTTTTGACCGTTTGTGAATAATTTTTCCTTAAATTATTCTATGTTTTTATTATTAGTGAACAAGATGGAAAAGTAACAACAATTACAAGCTACCATGATTACGTAATTTCGGCCTTGCTCAAGGGCACTTATTAAATGGCTTTGTGTTTAGAAATTTTTCATCACCTTTTGTTGGTCATCGAACCAAGAACCAAGGGGATTAGGAATTTCTAAGCCCGCAGTGTGTACCTCTTACACCAAGCTGCGTTGAGATTATTGCTAGCTTATATCCATCATGTTCACTTAGTATGTATTCATTTTATGTTGTTTGTTTGTTTTTATACTACCTTATCGACAACTAGAGCGACATCAATCGATCGCCATTTATACTAGCAGTGTCAAGGATTTTAGTGCACCCCGTGATCATTTTACTGAAAGCTGCAGCTTATTTTCACAGGGTGGCTTTTTTCGCTGTGTCCTGCGATTAATATGTATGTATGTTATGAGTTTGTGGTCATTAATTTGAGAATCTTTGAAACTTTGGTGGACTTTTGACCGTTTGTGAATAATTTTTCCTTAAATTATTCTATGTTTTTATTATTAGTGAACAAGATGGAAAAGTAACAACAATTACAAGCTACCATGATTACGTAATTTCGGCCTTGCTCAAGGGCACTTATCAAATGGCTTTGTGTTTAGAAATTTTTCATCACCTTTTGTTGGTCATCGAACCAAGAACCAAGGGTGTTACGTAACTGCCTGGTGCGGGAGAGGAGGAGTGGCGGGTCGGCATGGTTGTAGCCCGGCTGAGGCTCGTCGGCATTGGGGCGCAGTTCTTGCCACTTCTCCTTCCCAACAGTTGCGAAGCAAAATTAGGGTTCATGCCTGAGAAAGATATCAAACAGAAGAAAAAGACAAAAGCGGGAGAAAACCTGTCCGAGTCAGGTGGAGCCTTCCCACCCCTCCTGTTCACGAGATGTGAACAGCCTTTGGACTCTACTATGGCTCCCCTTCCGAGTAGAGTCCCCTTAAACCTGACTAAAGTCCGTCTTTTAGTACTTACGTTTATCCCATCTTTTCCCAACTACCCCAACTTACCATCAGTTGCCACAAGGGCAACACCTGCACCAACAACTGTATTTCTTTAGCCAGACATATTATAAGCTAATCCGCACAGACAAACTCAACCCATGAACTTCAAAGAAAGTTTTCTCCAACTTTTTCAAAGAAAAATGATTAACAATTTTTATTCCTATACTTAATTCAAAAATATTGCAAAACGCCTTACACTAGTTAAAAATTCAAAATAATTACAGTTACTTATTTTCTAACTATAATAACTAAGTTAAGTCTAAATTTTCCTTGAAATAAAATTCGAACAAAAATTTCTAAAATTTACACCAGCCTAATGCCTCATTAACTTTATGCACAAACACCTCTATAAATATATGCAAATATGTATGAAAAAAACTATGAAAGAAAAAAATGCAAGTACCACAGATAATATGTATATATGTATGTATGTGCATTCAATCTCCCACTAAATTGCAAGACAAAATCATAAGTAAAAAAAATATGTATGTATGTGTAAAAAATCAACTCTAAACTTTGAACAAAAAAACCGATATCAATAGTACGGGGAATTCATAAAAATGTATAAGAGTGCGTTTTTCACAAAAAAAACCTCAATGCATATATACGTATGTACAGTGTGTGAGTGTTTAATGTTGTTTTTTTTTTTTTGTAACAAAATAACTCACCTTACTCAGCAGCCAGAATTTGGTACCAAAATCGACGAGCTGAAAGAAAAGGTAAAAGAAAAAAACAAACAACATAGGCTATTCAAACGACAGTGGTTCTGTTATAGGGCTTTGACCGCTTGACCGTGGTCAAGGCTAATTTCTAAGAACTATTGTCTTTGAAGTTTTAGTTTTACAACGTGGTTCGGTGCATATGCATTGATTTGTGCTTATGCAAAAAAATTTTTCGTAACCGAAAATAATCTCCTCGCGTCGAATAAAAAAACTATTTTTTTGTCCAGAAGACAAAAATTAAAAAATTGCAAATCGAGGAGTCGGGTAAAAAGTATGAAATTGTGAAAGTGAAGTGAAAGTGTAGTGAAAGTGTAGTGAAAGTGTATTGAGAAAAAAGTCTGATAAAAAAGAACACAACTGCAAACGAAATTATAAGTCAAAGAGAAGGAAAAAAAAGCAAAAGATAAAGAAATAAAAAAAAATATTAAAAAAAATTTAATTGAAAGTGAAATAAAAAAACCTAATCAAAACATTAAGAAAATTTGAATAGCCTAAATTGGCAATAAAGATTGAAAAAAAAAAACACAAGAGCAAAAAAAATCAAAGATAAAAAAAATTTAAAGGTGAAAAGTGAAAGTCAAAAAAAATCGAATCGAAAGAAAAGCACTTAATGAAAAAAGTTATAAGTTGTAAATAAAAAAAATGGAAAGGTAATGAATAAAAAAATATAAAAAAAAGCGTTTATAAAAATTTTTTTTTTAAAAGTGTAGAACAAAACGAAAGGAGACTAAGGTTCAATTTTGCAAGCGTGAGTAAGTAGGAAGAAATTTATATCTAAGTGTATAAAAAAAACTAAAGGTAAGAAAAAATTCAATAAATCTCAACAAAAACTTAAATTAATCAAATTAATAAACTTATTATAATAAATAATTAAAATTAGAAACTCATTAAATTCAAAAAAAAATATTCAAGAAAATAAAAACTTAAAATTTCCAAAAAATTATGTTGGGTGGTGCACCCTAATAAATTTTAATAAACGTGTGTGTGATGATGGTGGTGTACAAATTAAAAAGATCGTTGATGAGCTGCTCTTCTCGCTCTTCTGTGTGATTGTGTTAGTGTTGTGTTTTGTGCTGCCTTGTATATGTGTAGTGTAGATAAAAGGTAGATAACTAAATGTTGAGGAGTAAATGTTGGTGGAGAAAATGTTGCTGTGAAATGCTGCCGTCGTCGTTGGTTGCGCCACTTAGTGTTTCCCAACACTTTGAAGGTTGCTGTGGCAAATAAAGATGTTGCTGCTGCTGATGTTATGTCGTGTCGTAAAGAAATGTTGTGTTCTACCCTCTTTCGTAGTGTTTGATCCAAATGTTCGGTGTTGGTATGATGTCGGGTTTCTTGTGTTTCATGTGTGCGTGTGTGTGAATGCAATTATTGGCCAGATTTCTGAGCCTGGTTTTGGCCCCAAAATGTTGCCTTTTGGCCTGGTAAAATTCTTCTGGAGTGTGAATTGATGTGTGTATGTGTGATGTGGATGTTTGTTGTTGTCTTCGGTAATTTTAGCGCCCAAAAACTTTATATAATTCCTGTGTAGTTTTGTTGATGTGATTCTGTGTAGATTCGTATGTGTGTATTTGTGGTAAAAGAATGTCGCGGCCTTCGGTCGGCTTCGTGAGCTGCAATAGAAATGTATAATTTTTTTCTAATATTCATGCTTTCAAATTTCTTATTAAATTAGGTTTTCTGGCCTTTTTTTTTTTTTTTTTTTATTAAATAAAAATTTTTCTCTTTTATAAAAATGATCAAAAAAAATCTCCTAAATTATTTCCTTCAAAAGTTTTATTTCTTCTTCTTCTTTGTTTGCATATATGCTCGTGTACATATGTATGTATGTATACGTAAGTGCACTTGTGCATATTTTTAATATTTTTGAATTTTTAGAATTTTAATTAAAAACTTTTCTAAATTAAAAATTCAAGCAAAAATCCAAAAAAAAAAACGGGGTTTTGGGTAAAAATTTTTTTTATTGGTGTTTAAAAATATTATAGTTTGGACTAAAGTAAAAAAATTTTATTTACAACAACAATCCACAATATTTGTTTGCGTTCATGCTCGTGTACATATTTGTATATATATGTACACGTAAGTGCATTTATGCAGTTTTTAATCTTTAAGAATTTTTCGATTTGAATTTTAGAAATAAAAAAATTTAACAAAAATTAAAAAAATATAACAATTATAATTTAACAGGTATTTTGGGAATAATTTTACTGGATGCTGATGTAGTTGAATAAACGGTCCTTTTCAGGGCCACAAAATTTATAAACAGAGAGATCAAAAATTACAAAACATTCATAAAAATTTGTATTCGGCTAAACAAGAATTTATTTTGATAAAAAAAATTTCTCGAGCCCTTGCCAGAAAACCACAATCTAACTTTACAAAAATAAACTTTAATCGAGAATTTACACAAGAATAAAAATCTCCAAATTCACCAAAACTAATTCGATTAAAATTTCACAAAAATTAAATTTAAAGAACTTTAATGCAAAAAAAAAGTTTTTCAACAACTTTCAAAATTTTTCAAAGTGACTTACCGGTGACTGATGGATTCTTGTGTTGGATTTTTCACGCCTTGGGTGGCGGCTCTCCTGGCGCTGGCTAGTTTCCTCGAGAGGATTCACTATATGTATTTCTCTTTTTCGACCGCTTCTACTTTGACGTGAAACCGCACTTTATACAAAATATACTTTTTTTTCACACGCGCACCCACACCTTAAGGTGATTACAACGCACTTTAAAAATTAAACTTTTATTTTTGAACACTTTGGCACTGGTTAAGACCGCGACTTTTTCAAATTTGATCCGTCGATCAGCGGAATCCCCTTTTATACACATTAATCCTTGCGGCATTTCCGAAGCCGTAAGGCTCGAATCGCCTGCCTGCCTATGGTCAAACCAATCCACGTTCGACCCTTACGCGGCAAGTATATGCGCTTATGTATAAGCAACATTTTAACCCACTCACACTAATAAGCATCCGCTATGCTAATATCGTAAAAACGAATAAGGGTGTTCGGTTAGCGGTTACCCATACATCTGTTCATATACCCGCTTGTGCGTAGTCAGAGAAATCTTCAAAGGCTGTCGTTACAGGCTCGCATCCGCCGATGGTGCCTGCATCATGGAGCGTGTGCGTAAAAGAGTTTCATAACGCAGCCTTGGGTTGGTTTGTAAATCCTGGGCTAACGTGTGGCCTCGACCCACGATCTAATGCCGGGCTTCAAGTTCGCTTCTTGTCAAACCTCTTTGTGCAACATCTATCACATTTAGCAATTATTACAACACAAATTTAAATAAACTATCAAAACTAAATCTAATATCACTGGTGTTTAAAGCAAAACTTAACCTAGGTTATCACAGACAAGCCTCTTAATCCTATATCACAGATTAACCTAAAACTATATCACAGATTGAAGAAAAATTAGTCAAGTTGCAAGTGTATAATTACGTAAAATGTCAAGTCAAAATTTGTATAATTACATTAGTAGGTCAATAAAACCAAAACTAATTACATAAATAATTACAAAAACAAAAATTTCTATGTTAATTTTCTAAGGTCAAGTTTCCAGGTACAAAGGTAAGTAATAAATAACATGCAACATTCAACATATAATAACTTCATGCCACAAATATGTCTTTAGCATGGTATACCCCGATTTTCTTTCCATTTACATCGCCGAGTTCATACATAGAGTTGCCAATTACTTTTAATACTACGCACTTTACTTGCTTTGGGGCAAGTTTAGGATTGTAGTTGTCTATTTGGGAACTCTGTTTGAAATTTCGGCGGTATACCATTTGTCCAATTTTGAACGACACATCCCTACTTCTAGTGTTGTAAACCTTTTTACTGCGTTCGTGGGCTAACCTCAGCTCTTGCATGATCTTATTACGAAGCGCCTGTAGTTTATCTGCAGATGTTTCTACCTCACAGTCTACATCCTTGACTGCGCCCAGTTTCCTATATAGTTCATACGATGCCCCATGTTGCACCATTGGCATACCGAATAACGCAAAATATGGCGAAGTATTAATAGCTGAATGGGTCACACTTCTTAAAGCGAACGCTGCATCACTTATATGTTTGTCCCAATTCTTTTGATTCTCTCCTACGTAGGACCTAACTATTTGTAGTATTGATCGATTGACTCGTTCAGCCGCATTGCCTTGTGGCGAGTAGAATGCCGTCCTTATATGGGTTGTACCGTATTTAGCTAAAAATGATGTGAACAGTTCTGATACGAACTGCTTGCCATTGTCAGAGTGCACGTACTCTGGCACTCCGAAAACATGAAAAACATCCTTTTCCAAAAATTTGACTACTTCTGCTGAGGTTGCCTTACGCATGGGTTTCAAAAACACAAATTTCGAAAAATGATCTAGACACACAAACACATAAACATTACCGTCACACGTACGTGGGTATGGACCCATAAAATCTATAAATAAACGTTGAAAAGGGCGTTCAGTCACATGTTGTTTTCCCATCATAGGTTTGTGAAAAGCATTTTGGGTTTTGTTACCTTTACAAATATCGCAACCTTTAACAAAATTTTGCACATCTGCCACAAGTCCGGGCCAATAGTACCTTTCGCGAATGCGCGCGAGGGTCTTATGAATTCCCCCATGACCTGCAGAAGGCGAGCAATGCGACGCCTCCACCAACCCTGAACGAAGCTCAGTCGGTACCCAGAGCTTCCAGGCCTGGTCCTCTTGAAGCCCTTCCCCCCTGTCGAATTGCGTCCGTCTATAAACGTATCCCTCAGATACGCACAGTTCCGGTAATTTGTCCTTGTTTGATGTCACCGTGTCAATCAGTTCTTGGTATTCTGTCGATTTAAAGTATGGTGAGGTGACATCAATGTCTAACACTCGGTCACTTACTAGCAGTTCGTTCATGTCGGCCCTGGATAAAGCGTCCGGCACTACATTTTGGGTACCCTTACGGTGTTGAATATCGAAATTGTAGCCTTGTAATTTTAAACTCCACCTTGCCAGCCGTCCAGATAGATCCTTCTGACCCATCAACCACTTCAGGCTGGCATGGTCAGTTATTACCGTAAAGGGCAGTCCCTCAATGTAGGGCCGGAACCTCTTTATGCTCAGGACCGCTGCATAGCACTCTAACTCTGTAATACTATAATTGCGTTGTGCCTTGTTCAATTTGGCTGATACATAGGCAATCGGTCTTTCGTTTCCGTCCTGGTCTAGTTGGAAGAGTACACCCCCAACTCCGTCCGTGGATGCATCACATTGCACGTAAAAGTGCTTTTCAAAGTCCGGGTGGATTAACACCGGTGCAGAAATAAGTTTTTGCTTTAAGCAGTAAAATGCTTGCATCGCTTCGTCCGTCATTTTAAAGGATTTTATTTTGTCTTTAGTGAGGCAGTCGTGCAGTGGTGCTGCAATTGTCGCGTAGTCCTGTATGAATCTACGGTACCAGCCTGTCATCCCTAGGAAGCGTCTGAGTTGCTTCGGTGTTCGGGGTTCGGGGAAGTCTCGCATTGCTGCCACCTTATTAAGATCCGTACGGATACATCCATCGCCTACAACATACCCCAAATACCTTACTTCTTTAAAACAAAACTTGCTCTTTTCAACGTTTATCGTCAATTTTGCATCACGAAGACATTTAGCTACACGGGACAACAAATCTAAGTGGGACGAAAAATTCTCTGAACAAACAAGGAGATCATCTAAATAAACAAACACAGATTCGCGAAGAGAAGCGGGGATGACCTTGTCCATTAAACGACACATTCGCTGTGCCGCGTTGCACAGTCCAAAAGGCATTACTGTAAAATGGTACAAAGGTCTACCAGGTACAGTGAAAGCAGTTTTCTCCCTGGACTTTCGCTCTAATGGTATCTGCCAAAACGCGTCTTTTAAATCAATGGCAGATATGTACCTGGTATTCTGAAGCCGACTTAGAATACCATCGATGTGTGGGAGTGGGTAGGCGTCCTTGATGGTGCGATCATTTAGTTTTCGGGCGTCCAGACATAGGCGGTTTTTGGTTCCTTTTATTACCAATGATACGGGGGAACTCCAGCAACTGTTGCTTTCCTCTATAACGCCCATTTCCAGCATTCGGTCCAGTTCCGCGAAGACCAACTTTTGTATTGCCGGGGAAATAGGGTAGTGACGCTGCTTTACGGGAAGGTGTTCATCCGTCACCTCGATGATGTGCTCCTCTGCATCGGTTTTACCCAACCCAAGTACCGCGAATGAAGGATACTGTGCTTTCACTCGATCCAAAGCCACAGTCTCCTCAGGACTCAGATCATGTTGCACCGCATCGAATGACAAGTCACCCTCTGCAGGTGTAAGCTCTGACACGACATTAACCTTTGAGTTGATTTGGGGCCCCCTACTGACTACATTAAGCTGGAAGGCTTTCCAGAAATCGATTCCCAGATAGACCTCTTGTTGCAACCCCGGCACTATCAGGAATTCCAGCTCCCTAGTGGTACCGTCCCAAAGCACTGGAAGATTCACGACTCCAACTACTGCGGTTTCACCCCCATTTGCTGTCTTCACATTTTGACCCTGGATCGGCAGAATCAGATTTTCTTTTCCCTCGAGTAACTTATGGGCATTTTTCCCCAAGCAGCTGGCCCCGGCCCCGGAATCCAAGAGCGCGAGCGCCTGTCGTCCACCGATCTCCGTTTTAGCGAACAACCTATTATCGCCCTGCACAGTCACAATTGTTGAAATAATCTTTTTGCGCAACCTTCTAAACAACTTTTGTTTTTCTCTAATTTTCCTGATCTTTTCGAAATTTCTGTTCTTTTTCCTTGCATTTAGCTCTTCACAAAATATTCTCCTACGTGCCTCTTCGTACTTTAATTTTCTTACGTGTAAACTATCTCTCTTCGGCTCAATTTTCTTCTCTACTACTTTCTCTTTCTTCTCAGTTTCCTTATCTCTTTTTAAAATTTCTATTTTTCTACCCTCTACATACTCTCCGGGCGATCCTGGCTTGAGGCAGAGCTCCCGGACATCTCTGCCAGTGCCCGGTTTCCCGCCTCTGGCTTAAAAACACAAAACGAAGAATCACCCCCACACGCAAAACATTTCATATGATGGAAGTTTGACTTACACTTGTTGTCCTTTGCTGCTTCTGCCGGGTTCTTTATATAAAAGTCCACCGGCATGCCACACGCATAGCACAACATAAGGTGGAATGGGGACGGACAAAACAATTGGTTTTGGACAGGACTAACATTTAGATTATGGACATTGGACGAACTGGCAACAGGAGTAGGAACATTGGTTGGGATAGTGGGTTTAGGAGGATTTGGATGGACAGGGACACGAGACACATTCCTATTAACATTTGCATTTCTATTCTCCCTGCTGAATGCCTCTACACTATAATCCCCTCCCTGCTCTTCTGACCACAACCCACCACCTGTCCCTATCTCACTAACTGGCTTTGACCTCGACCTGTTCTCTTTTATTAATTTTTCCGCCCTCTTGCACTCCAGCTTCAGATCAGCCAATGTTTCGGTCTTCGTCGCGAAAGTTAAGTTGGCCAGATAAGGTTTTAGGTTGCCCTTAATTATCTTAACCAACTCAACTTCCGGGATTCGCTGTCTGAGGCGGAACGTGAGATCGTGGACATCGGCGTAAAATTCGTCAAAGCTCTCTTGGGGCTGCTGCTTACGCTCCATAATCTCACGGATTACCTCGTAATCTGACTCTGCCGATTTAAATTGAGCCAAGATCTCCCTCTTCAACCCGAAATAGTCGAAAGACTCGTCGTCGGCGTGATCCTCCAGCGCCTGCCAATACCACTTGAGAGCTGGCCCTGTCACTAAACAATGAAAATCAGAGAAAAGTTGCTGATAGGAGAGCTGGTATTGGACTCGCATCCGCTCTAACCTAAAGACAAAACTTTCAACTGTCATCCCTTTCGCCGAACCGTCGAATTTGAGGTGCCACTTATCGAGGTCAACTTTCTTCCTACCAGAATAGCCGGGGTTGCCGTTGCCAGTATACGTCTGGTTCGCGTTGCGGTGGTGGTTCGCTGGGGCATCTCTTTCTTGTCCTGGTGTGGACGTATTTGGTGGGGGAGCTGATGCAACAGGTACGCGCATGGATGTCTCCACATGAGCGACGCGATTGCTAAGGGTGGATATATCCTCCCTTACCTTTCGCACTTCGCCCATGTGGTGATTCATTTCAGCGTTCTGCTGCATCATCACCTCCATCATACGTCCTAGATGGTCGATGCGCTCGTCCACAGTTGCCGGCCGTCTGTTACCGCCATTAGTTCCTCCATTTGCTGCTGCCGCTCCGTCGCCTCCAATTGCTCCTTCCTCGTGATCAGACATCTCCAACACCTGATCCAACTTCCGCGAGAAACTAAGGGACTGGTCTGCCGCGTTTACAATAACCCTATCCGTAATCGTATACTCCTGTCTGTGGCTGTTCGGGACCTCAGGATGACCAAAAACCCTAGCAGTGCAGAGATTAAAAAGGTCTATCGGGACGAAATCGGCCGGTAATTCGATGCCTGTGTCGATTTGGTTAAATAAGGACCCTACCACCTCGTTCCTTAGATCCCTAGCTATGCTGCGCGTTATCCGTCGGTTACTCGCTAAAAGTCCTAAACCCCTCTTCTGAATTGCCCCTTGGTTCGCAGACTGGTCCATAAACTCAAGGGACTGGTATAACAAGGGGAGTCCGAAACCTGACCGCCAACAAAGAACCAAAAATTGCTGACCTCGGAATTGGGAATCAATGACTTAAAACCACAAAGCCGGACAAGCCCTTTTTCCCAAACCAAAAAGGAGGAAATGTAAATTCAGATTTGGGTATTTCCTTGTGGGTTTATTTTTCAATTCAAAAAAAAAATTTTAAATAAACTGTATAAACAAGGGTAAAAGCAATTAAAATATAAAAATATATAAAAGGAAAATATGTGTATATATATAAAACAAACGTGTATATATATAAATAATAAATGGGTGTAAAAGATAATAAATGTACAATTCAAAAAAATGCAAATTTCTTTAAAGATATAAATGTGTTTGGTGTTTATATACCAACTATCTGCACAAATTGAGAAATGTGTAAGTGCGTGTATGTATATGAGTGTGGTATAAGGCTATATGCTTTCAATAGGCAGTAATTCAAAATATACGGCCTAGATAAAAAAAAAATCCCTCTTGCGTGTATGTATATGTATTTAAAACTATCGTAATATCTAATCAAAATCTCACAAACTTCAACACAAAAAGGGTTTATGAATTCTACTAAATGGCTAATTGGGATATCTAGATATAAAAGGTGTGTAGTTCGAAAATTCAGAAAAAAATTTCAAAAAAACAAATTTAAATGGTATAACTAGTATATGGGTGTGGAATTCAAAAAAAATCTTTGGGAATGTATGTTTGGTAACTATGTACTTATAAAAATTTTGTTCGTAAGTGTACAACACGTTTCTAATGAGGGTGAGGAGAAAGTGTGTTAAACTAAAGAAAATTCACTTTTACTAGTTGATGGTATCAAAATACAACAAAAATTACAAGATAAAAAAAATTCAAAAAAAAAAAAATTTAAATAAAAATAACATAAAAGTACAAAAATAAAATAAAAATGGTAATATACTCCTTGGCGGACTCCAAAGTATCCTAAGAAAAATTTTCAAACAGTTGGATTTAAAAACGATGGAAGAAGTATAAAATATCAAAAAAAAACTTTTTTTTTTCTGAGTTTTCTAATAAGATAGAAAAACTTTAGGAGAAAGTCCTTATACAAAAATCTCCAAATGGTGGTTAAAAATTATGGGTAAGTTTAGAAATATCGAAACGACTAATGATATTAAATTAGATTTCCAAATGACAATTGTGTGTGACAAAGTGGAGGTACTGTTGGTGCATTTGGTGTTGTCCTCGCCCGATGGACTCTGTGGGTAGCTGAGTAAGATATGAAGTAATTCCGTCCAAGGTCGAAGTCAGCTAATCCCCTCTTAATTATGAAATGTGGCACGACAACGTCTTAAGAACTAGCTCAAGACGTGGTTGCCACAATTCCCCCTTTACCCAGTTAATCTACTCTACCCCCTGCAAGCGAACAAAAACCTCACATGCGTACGGTGCTGGACTATACGCATGGCAGCTAATGTTGCATGCAACAAAAACAAAAACAAAGATGGTCGTCTTAAAGTACTGCCGATGACTTCTGATACCACTTTTCAAAAACGTTGGAGTTCTTGAAAGGAACTCAGAAATCATCGCCAGCACTCCCCCCCACTGTCTTGTCACTTAGGCACATATCGCTCGTTGCTTGCAACAAGCGATGTTGCCTTCGTGACCCTAACTCTCTCCGTGAGAAGGAAAAATTATGAAAGTGAAAGAAGAAAAGGAACTGAAAATAGTATAAAGGACAGGAAAAGAAAGCAAAAAAAAATGAATACTAGAAAGTACAAAAAAAAAAAGAAATTAAGGAAAATATGGGAAATTTGAAATTTAACTAGTGGGCTATATCGTTGGGCGCCATTGTTACGTAACTGCCTGGTGCGGGAGAGGAGGAGTGGCGGGTCGGCATGGTTGTAGCCCGGCTGAGGCTCGTCGGCATTGGGGCGCAGTTCTTGCCACTTCTCCTTCCCAACAGTTGCGAAGCAAAATTAGGGTTCATGCCTGAGAAAGATATCAAACAGAAGAAAAAGACAAAAGCGGGAGAAAACCTGTCCGAGTCAGGTGGAGCCTTCCCACCCCTCCTGTTCACGAGATGTGAACAGCCTTTGGACTCTACTATGGCTCCCCTTCCGAGTAGAGTCCCCTTAAACCTGACTAAAGTCCGTCTTTTAGTACTTACGTTTATCCCATCTTTTCCCAACTACCCCAACTTACCATCAGTTGCCACAAGGGCAACACCTGCACCAACAACTGTATTTCTTTAGCCAGACATATTATAAGCTAATCCGCACAGACAAACTCAACCCATGAACTTCAAAGAAAGTTTTCTCCAACTTTTTCAAAGAAAAATGATTAACAATTTTTATTCCTATACTTAATTCAAAAATATTGCAAAACGCCTTACACTAGTTAAAAATTCAAAATAATTACAGTTACTTATTTTCTAACTATAATAACTAAGTTAAGTCTAAATTTTCCTTGAAATAAAATTCGAACAAAAATTTCTAAAATTTACACCAGCCTAATGCCTCATTAACTTTATGCACAAACACCTCTATAAATATATGCAAATATGTATGAAAAAAACTATGAAAGAAAAAAATGCAAGTACCACAGATAATATGTATATATGTATGTATGTGCATTCAATCTCCCACTAAATTGCAAGACAAAATCATAAGTAAAAAAAATATGTATGTATGTGTAAAAAATCAACTCTAAACTTTGAACAAAAAAACCGATATCAATAGTACGGGGAATTCATAAAAATGTATAAGAGTGCGTTTTTCACAAAAAAAACCTCAATGCATATATACGTATGTACAGTGTGTGAGTGTTTAATGTTGTTTTTTTTTTTTTGTAACAAAATAACTCACCTTACTCAGCAGCCAGAATTTGGTACCAAAATCGACGAGCTGAAAGAAAAGGTAAAAGAAAAAAACAAACAACATAGGCTATTCAAACGACAGTGGTTCTGTTATAGGGCTTTGACCGCTTGACCGTGGTCAAGGCTAATTTCTAAGAACTATTGTCTTTGAAGTTTTAGTTTTACAACGTGGTTCGGTGCATATGCATTGATTTGTGCTTATGCAAAAAAATTTTTCGTAACCGAAAATAATCTCCTCGCGTCGAATAAAAAAACTATTTTTTTGTCCAGAAGACAAAAATTAAAAAATTGCAAATCGAGGAGTCGGGTAAAAAGTATGAAATTGTGAAAGTGAAGTGAAAGTGTAGTGAAAGTGTAGTGAAAGTGTATTGAGAAAAAAGTCTGATAAAAAAGAACACAACTGCAAACGAAATTATAAGTCAAAGAGAAGGAAAAAAAAGCAAAAGATAAAGAAATAAAAAAAAATATTAAAAAAAATTTAATTGAAAGTGAAATAAAAAAACCTAATCAAAACATTAAGAAAATTTGAATAGCCTAAATTGGCAATAAAGATTGAAAAAAAAAAACACAAGAGCAAAAAAAATCAAAGATAAAAAAAATTTAAAGGTGAAAAGTGAAAGTCAAAAAAAATCGAATCGAAAGAAAAGCACTTAATGAAAAAAGTTATAAGTTGTAAATAAAAAAAATGGAAAGGTAATGAATAAAAAAATATAAAAAAAAGCGTTTATAAAAATTTTTTTTTTAAAAGTGTAGAACAAAACGAAAGGAGACTAAGGTTCAATTTTGCAAGCGTGAGTAAGTAGGAAGAAATTTATATCTAAGTGTATAAAAAAAACTAAAGGTAAGAAAAAATTCAATAAATCTCAACAAAAACTTAAATTAATCAAATTAATAAACTTATTATAATAAATAATTAAAATTAGAAACTCATTAAATTCAAAAAAAAATATTCAAGAAAATAAAAACTTAAAATTTCCAAAAAATTATGTTGGGTGGTGCACCCTAATAAATTTTAATAAACGTGTGTGTGATGATGGTGGTGTACAAATTAAAAAGATCGTTGATGAGCTGCTCTTCTCGCTCTTCTGTGTGATTGTGTTAGTGTTGTGTTTTGTGCTGCCTTGTATATGTGTAGTGTAGATAAAAGGTAGATAACTAAATGTTGAGGAGTAAATGTTGGTGGAGAAAATGTTGCTGTGAAATGCTGCCGTCGTCGTTGGTTGCGCCACTTAGTGTTTCCCAACACTTTGAAGGTTGCTGTGGCAAATAAAGATGTTGCTGCTGCTGATGTTATGTCGTGTCGTAAAGAAATGTTGTGTTCTACCCTCTTTCGTAGTGTTTGATCCAAATGTTCGGTGTTGGTATGATGTCGGGTTTCTTGTGTTTCATGTGTGCGTGTGTGTGAATGCAATTATTGGCCAGATTTCTGAGCCTGGTTTTGGCCCCAAAATGTTGCCTTTTGGCCTGGTAAAATTCTTCTGGAGTGTGAATTGATGTGTGTATGTGTGATGTGGATGTTTGTTGTTGTCTTCGGTAATTTTAGCGCCCAAAAACTTTATATAATTCCTGTGTAGTTTTGTTGATGTGATTCTGTGTAGATTCGTATGTGTGTATTTGTGGTAAAAGAATGTCGCGGCCTTCGGTCGGCTTCGTGAGCTGCAATAGAAATGTATAATTTTTTTCTAATATTCATGCTTTCAAATTTCTTATTAAATTAGGTTTTCTGGCCTTTTTTTTTTTTTTTTTTTATTAAATAAAAATTTTTCTCTTTTATAAAAATGATCAAAAAAAATCTCCTAAATTATTTCCTTCAAAAGTTTTATTTCTTCTTCTTCTTTGTTTGCATATATGCTCGTGTACATATGTATGTATGTATACGTAAGTGCACTTGTGCATATTTTTAATATTTTTGAATTTTTAGAATTTTAATTAAAAACTTTTCTAAATTAAAAATTCAAGCAAAAATCCAAAAAAAAAAACGGGGTTTTGGGTAAAAATTTTTTTTATTGGTGTTTAAAAATATTATAGTTTGGACTAAAGTAAAAAAATTTTATTTACAACAACAATCCACAATATTTGTTTGCGTTCATGCTCGTGTACATATTTGTATATATATGTACACGTAAGTGCATTTATGCAGTTTTTAATCTTTAAGAATTTTTCGATTTGAATTTTAGAAATAAAAAAATTTAACAAAAATTAAAAAAATATAACAATTATAATTTAACAGGTATTTTGGGAATAATTTTACTGGATGCTGATGTAGTTGAATAAACGGTCCTTTTCAGGGCCACAAAATTTATAAACAGAGAGATCAAAAATTACAAAACATTCATAAAAATTTGTATTCGGCTAAACAAGAATTTATTTTGATAAAAAAAATTTCTCGAGCCCTTGCCAGAAAACCACAATCTAACTTTACAAAAATAAACTTTAATCGAGAATTTACACAAGAATAAAAATCTCCAAATTCACCAAAACTAATTCGATTAAAATTTCACAAAAATTAAATTTAAAGAACTTTAATGCAAAAAAAAAGTTTTTCAACAACTTTCAAAATTTTTCAAAGTGACTTACCGGTGACTGATGGATTCTTGTGTTGGATTTTTCACGCCTTGGGTGGCGGCTCTCCTGGCGCTGGCTAGTTTCCTCGAGAGGATTCACTATATGTATTTCTCTTTTTCGACCGCTTCTACTTTGACGTGAAACCGCACTTTATACAAAATATACTTTTTTTTCACACGCGCACCCACACCTTAAGGTGATTACAACGCACTTTAAAAATTAAACTTTTATTTTTGAACACTTTGGCACTGGTTAAGACCGCGACTTTTTCAAATTTGATCCGTCGATCAGCGGAATCCCCTTTTATACACATTAATCCTTGCGGCATTTCCGAAGCCGTAAGGCTCGAATCGCCTGCCTGCCTATGGTCAAACCAATCCACGTTCGACCCTTACGCGGCAAGTATATGCGCTTATGTATAAGCAACATTTTAACCCACTCACACTAATAAGCATCCGCTATGCTAATATCGTAAAAACGAATAAGGGTGTTCGGTTAGCGGTTACCCATACATCTGTTCATATACCCGCTTGTGCGTAGTCAGAGAAATCTTCAAAGGCTGTCGTTACAAGGGGATTAGGAATTTCTAAGCCCGCAGTGTGTACCTCTTACACCAAGCTGCGTTGAGATTATTGCTAGCTTATATCCATCATGTTCACTTAGTATGTATTCATTTTATGTTGTTTTTTTGTTTTTATACTACCTTATCGACAACTAGAGCGACATCAATCGATCGCCATTTATACTAGCAGTGTCAAGGATTTTAGTGCACCCCGTGGTCATTTTACTGAAAGCTGCAGCTTATTTTCACAGGGTGGCTTTTTTCGCTGTGTCCTGCGATTAATATGTATGTATGTTATGAGTTTGTGGTCATTAATTTGAGAATCTTTGAAACTTTGGTGGACTTTTGACCGTTTGTGAATAATTTTTCCTTAAATTATTCTATGTTTTTATTATTAGTGAACAAGATGGAAAAGTAACAACAATTACAAGCTACCATGATTACGTAATTTCGGCCTTGCTCAAGGGCACTTATCAAATGGCTTTGTGTTTAGAAATTTTTCATCACCTTTTGTTGGTCATCGAACCAAGAACCAAGGGGATTAGGAATTTCTAAGCCCGCAGTGTGTACCTCTTACACCAAGCTGCGTTGAGATTATTGCTAGCTTATATCCATCATGTTCACTTAGTATGTATTCATTTTATGTTGTTTGTTTGTTTTTATACTACCTTATCGACAACTAGAGCGACATCAATCGATCGCCATTTATACTAGCAGTGTCAAGGATTTTAGTGCACCCCGTGATCATTTTACTGAAAGCTGCAGCTTATTTTCACAGGGTGGCTTTTTTCGCTGTGTCCTGCGATTAATATGTATGTATGTTATGAGTTTGTGGTCATTAATTTGAGAATCTTTGAAACTTTGGTGGACTTTTGACCGTTTGTGAATAATTTTTCCTTAAATTATTCTATGTTTTTATTATTAGTGAACAAGATGGAAAAGTAACAACAATTACAAGCTACCATGATTACGTAATTTCGGCCTTGCTCAAGGGCACTTATCAAATGGCTTTGTGTTTAGAAATTTTTCATCACCTTTTGTTGGTCATCGAACCAAGAACCAAGGGGATTAGGAATTTCTAAGCCCGCAGTGTGTACCTCTTACACCAAGCTGCGTTGAGATTATTGCTAGCTTATATCCATCATGTTCACTTAGTATGTATTCATTTTATGTTGTTTGTTTGTTTTTATACTACCTTATCGACAACTAGAGCGACATCAATCGATCGCCATTTATACTAGCAGTGTCAAGGATTTTAGTGCACCCCGTGATCATTTTACTGAAAGCTGCAGCTTATTTTCACAGGGTGGCTTTTTTCGCTGTGTCCTGCGATTAATATGTATGTATGTTATGAGTTTGTGGTCATTAATTTGAGAATCTTTGAAACTTTGGTGGACTTTTGACCGTTTGTGAATAATTTTTCCTTAAATTATTCTATGTTTTTATTATTAGTGAACAAGATGGAAAAGTAACAACAATTACAAGCTACCATGATTACGTAATTTCGGCCTTGCTCAAGGGCACTTATTAAATGGCTTTGTGTTTAGAAATTTTTCATCACCTTTTGTTGGTCATCGAACCAAGAACCAAGGGGATTAGGAATTTCTAAGCCCGCAGTGTGTACCTCTTACACCAAGCTGCGTTGAGATTATTGCTAGCTTATATCCATCATGTTCACTTAGTATGTATTCATTTTATGTTGTTTGTTTGTTTTTATACTACCTTATCGACAACTAGAGCGACATCAATCGATCGCCATTTATACTAGCAGTGTCAAGGATTTTAGTGCACCCCGTGATCATTTTACTGAAAGCTGCAGCTTATTTTCACAGGGTGGCTTTTTTCGCTGTGTCCTGCGATTAATATGTATGTATGTTATGAGTTTGTGGTCATTAATTTGAGAATCTTTGAAACTTTGGTGGACTTTTGACCGTTTGTGAATAATTTTTCCTTAAATTATTCTATGTTTTTATTATTAGTGAACAAGATGGAAAAGTAACAACAATTACAAGCTACCATGATTACGTAATTTCGGCCTTGCTCAAGGGCACTTATCAAATGGCTTTGTGTTTAGAAATTTTTCATCACCTTTTGTTGGTCATCGAACCAAGAACCAAGGGGATTAGGAATTTCTAAGCCCGCAGTGTGTACCTCTTACACCAAGCTGCGTTGAGATTATTGCTAGCTTATATCCATCATGTTCACTTAGTATGTATTCATTTTATGTTGTTTGTTTGTTTTTATACTACCTTATCGACAACTAGAGCGACATCAATCGATCGCCATTTATACTAGCAGTGTCAAGGATTTTAGTGCACCCCGTGATCATTTTACTGAAAGCTGCAGCTTATTTTCACAGGGTGGCTTTTTTCGCTGTGTCCTGCGATTAATATGTATGTATGTTATGAGTTTGTGGTCATTAATTTGAGAATCTTTGAAACTTTGGTGGACTTTTGACCGTTTGTGAATAATTTTTCCTTAAATTATTCTATGTTTTTATTATTAGTGAACAAGATGGAAAAGTAACAACAATTACAAGCTACCATGATTACGTAATTTCGGCCTTGCTCAAGGGCACTTATTAAATGGCTTTGTGTTTAGAAATTTTTCATCACCTTTTGTTGGTCATCGAACCAAGAACCAAGGGGATTAGGAATTTCTAAGCCCGCAGTGTGTACCTCTTACACCAAGCTGCGTTGAGATTATTGCTAGCTTATATCCATCATGTTCACTTAGTATGTATTCATTTTATGTTGTTTGTTTGTTTTTATACTACCTTATCGACAACTAGAGCGACATCAATCGATCGCCATTTATACTAGCAGTGTCAAGGATTTTAGTGCACCCCGTGATCATTTTACTGAAAGCTGCAGCTTATTTTCACAGGGTGGCTTTTTTCGCTGTGTCCTGCGATTAATATGTATGTATGTTATGAGTTTGTGGTCATTAATTTGAGAATCTTTGAAACTTTGGTGGACTTTTGACCGTTTGTGAATAATTTTTCCTTAAATTATTCTATGTTTTTATTATTAGTGAACAAGATGGAAAAGTAACAACAATTACAAGCTACCATGATTACGTAATTTCGGCCTTGCTCAAGGGCACTTATCAAATGGCTTTGTGTTTAGAAATTTTTCATCACCTTTTGTTGGTCATCGAACCAAGAACCAAGGGGATTAGGAATTTCTAAGCCCGCAGTGTGTACCTCTTACACCAAGCTGCGTTGAGATTATTGCTAGCTTATATCCATCATGTTCACTTAGTATGTATTCATTTTATGTTGTTTTTTTGTTTTTATACTACCTTATCGACAACTAGAGCGACATCAATCGATC
>CAXKVI010000041.1:461611-465083 GCA_964058755.1 Campiglossa producta | reverse complement strand
TAAGTAAACAATTGCAGCCACATACCACATAATATAAAATATCAAAAAAACACAGACAAACACACACATACATACATTTATACAGCAAAATATGTTCACTTAACGTGGTTTGGAGTGTAAAAGTTTCATTAAATAAACGTTAATTGACATGTGGAAATGGCAACACAGGCCAACTGGAATATTTAAAAGCAAATAAAACTGACAAACGAAATTTTCAATTGCATCAAGTTTTTTTTTTGCCGCTAGAGTGCACACACATACTTACATACATGCCAACTTATACAAGAGTTAAAACAATTATAAAAGCCCATTGCCAAATAATGAACGAAGCATCATGCATATTGCATTCCCCAATGGTATTTCATTGGCTGCCATGGCGTATGCGCAACCTCACACAACCTTTTTCTCATTCCCCCGCTTCAAGTTAAATGTTTTTTTCGTTTGTTTATTTCGCATGTCAGGCGTCATTTGTTGTTGTATGTGCAACAAAAGTTAAAAATGTCCGCTTATCAAATTACACAAATTTAAAATTCACTGCTAATTAGGCAGTAAACGAATTCTATACATTATTGCTGTTGGGTTTTTCTGTACATATGTGCCATGTAAATGAATATGTTTGTTATGCGCGCATGGTAACGCTCTGGTAAACAAGTTAATGATTGGACAGCGTGCTCGAGCAGAGTAAATGAAGTAAAAGCTTTTGTTAATTTGACGGCTTTTTATTATTCGCCACAATGAGCATAAAACTATTGCATTTTATTTTATTAATAATTCGTATACCCAGCTGTGCCTTTTTATAGGGGGTATTAAATCAAATTAAATATTATAAAGCAAAATATAAAATAAAATTAAATTAAAAAAAAAATAAAATAAAATAAAGAAAAAAAAATAAAATAAATAAAATAAATAAAATAAATAAAATAAATAAAATAAATAAAATAAATAAAATAAATAAAATAAATAAAATAAATAAAATAAATAAAATAAATAAAATAAATAAAATAAATAAAATAAATAAAATAAATAAAATAAATAAAATAAATAAAATAAATAAAATAAATAAAATAAATAAAATAAATAAAATAAATAAAATAAATAAAATAAATAAAATAAATAAAATAAATAAAATAAATAAAATAAATAAAATAAATAAAATAAATAAAATAAATAAAATAAATAAAATAAATAAAATAAATAAAATAAATAAAATAAATAAAATAAATAAAACAAATAAAATAAATAAAATAAATAAAATAAATAAAATAAATAAAATAAATAAAATAAATAAAATAAATAAAATAAATAAAATAAATAAAATAAATAAAATAAATAAAATAAATAAAATAAATAAAATAAATAAAATAAATAAAATAAATAAAATAAATAAAATAAATAAAATAAATAAAATAAATAAAATAAATAAAATAAATAAAATAAATAAAATAAATAAAATAAATAAAATAAATAAAATAAATAAAATAAATAAAATAAATAAAATAAATAAAATAAATAAAATAAATAAAATAAATAAAATAAATAAAATAAATAAAATAAATAAAATAAATAAAATAAATAGAATAAATAAAATAAATAAAATAAATAAAATAAATAAAATAAATAAAACAAATAAAATAAATAAAATAAATAAAATAAATAAAATAAATAAAATAAATAAAATAAATAAAATAAATAAAATAAATAAAATAAATAAAATAAATAAAATAAATAAAATAAATAAAATAAATAAAATAAATAAAATAAATAAAATAAATAAAATAAATAAAATAAATAAAATAAATAAAATAAATAAAATAAATAAAATAAATAAAATAAATAAAATAAATAAAATAAATAAAATAAATAAAATAAATAAAATAAATAAAATAAATAAAATAAATAAAATAAATAAAATAAATAAAATAAATAAAATAAATAAAATAAATAAAATAAATAAAATAAATAAAATAAATAAAATAAATAAAATAAATAAAATAAATAAAATAAATTAAATAAATAAAATAAATAAAATAAATAAAATAAATAAAATAAATAAAATAAATAAAATAAATAAAATAAATAAAATAAATAAAATAAACAAAATAAATAAAATAAATAAAATAAATAAAAAAAAATAAAATAAATAATAAAAAAAAATAAATAAAATAAATTAAATTAAAAAAGTAAATAAAATAAATAAAATAAATAAAATAAATAAAATAAATAAAATAAATAAAATAAATAAAATAAATAAAATAAATAAAATAAATAAAATAAACAAAATAAATAAAATAAATAAAATAAATAAAAAAAAATAAAATAAATAATAAAAAAAAAATAAATAAAATAAATTAAATTAAAAAAGTAAATAAAATAAATAAGTTAATCCAATATAAAATAAAGGGAAATTAAAAAAAAAAATAAATAAAATGAAATGAAAAAATCAAAAAATGGAAAAAAATAATAAAATAAAATAAAATAAAATAAAATAAAATAAAATAAAATAAAATAAAATAAAATAAAATAAAATAAAATAAAATAAAATAAAATAAAATAAAATAAAATAAAATAAAATAAAATAAAATAAAATAAAATAAAATAAAATAAAATAAAATAAAATAAAATAAAATAAAATAAAATAAAATAAAATAAAATAAAATAAAATAAAATAAAATAAAATAAAATAAAATAAAATAAAATAAAATAAAATAAAATAAAATAAAATAAAATAAAATAAAATAAAATAAAATAAAATAAAATAAAATAAAATAAAATAAAATAAAATAAAATAAAATAAAATAAAATAAAATAAAATAAAATAAAATAAAATAAAATAAAATAAAATAAAATAAAATAAAATAAAATAAAATAAAATAAAATAAAATAAAATAAAATAAAATAAAATTAAATTAAATTAAATTAATTTAAATAAAATTTAAAAAAATAAAATAAAATAAAATTATTTTAAATTAAATTAAATTAAATAAAATAAAAAATAGAAAAGTAAAATACAAAAATTAAATAAAAAATAAAATTTAATCAAATTAAAAAAAAAAATTAATTAAAATCAAATAAACAATAAAATGAAAAAAGATTTAAATAAAAAAATATAATTAAATAAATAAATATAGTGGATAACGCAAAAAAAAGTTAAGTTTTTCAGACTGTTTTATGGTTCAACCACTGGTCGAGGGTCTAGCTCTAGTATGAATTAATACATGACTCCATCGCCATCATTCGTTTTTTTACGTCAAAAAACTTGTATTAAAAACTTTAGCATCCAATCTTCATTTGCAATATTAAATAAATAAATAAATCATTTATCTGGCCAATACCAGCAAATAGAAGAAAAAAATTCAACTTCCACCAGTACAGATATGCCCGAGGGCACATGCAACCGCCGCAACTTGCGATCGACTCAAATGGTTGACAACTAATTTGGCTGAAAATGCATTTTTACTCAAAACAATTATTA
>CAXKVI010000041.1:444111-451611 GCA_964058755.1 Campiglossa producta | reverse complement strand
TTTATTTTATTTTATTTTATTTTATTTTATTTTATTTTATTTTATTTTATTTTACTCTTTGTTGCTTTTTTGACTTGTAGTCTATTGCTGTAAGTACCGACGGTATTTACAAGCAATTTTCGGGATTGTATGAAAATGTGTTATTTGAGAAAAATTTACCTACGCGCTGCAGGAACCAGACAAGCCGACATATGTTTCGATGATACTGGAGTTACATCTCTTCAAGGACTTTTCTTCCCGGCATTGTGAGAGTCGAACTCACAACACTGTAGTGACTTGTATGCTAGAAGGTCTAGCACCTTAGGCCACTACCCAGCTTGAAGGTAAACCCTTCTCAGTGTCCATTTATGCATATATTTATACTTCCATTAAATGTAATTAAAGAAATGTTCTATATGGAAGTATAAATATATGCATAAATGGACACTGAGAAGGGTTTACCTTCAAGCTGGGTAGTGGCCTAAGGTGCTAGACCTTCTAGCATACAAGTCACTACAGTGTTGTGAGTTCGACTCTCACAATGCCGGGAAGAAAAGTCCTTGAAGAGATGTAACTCCAGTATCATCGAAACATATGTCGGCTTGTCTGGTTCCTGCAGCGCGTAGATAAATTTTTCTCAAATAACACATTTTTATTTTATTTTATTTTATTTTATTTTATTTTATTTTATTTTATTTTATTTTATTTTATTTTATTTTATTTTATTTTATTTTATTTTATTTTATTTTATTTTATTTTATTTTATTTTATTTTATTTTATTTTATTTTATTTTATTTTATTTTATTTTATTTTATTTTATTTTATTTTATTTTATTTTATTTTATTTTATTTTATTTTATTTTATTTTATTTTATTTTATTTTATTTTATTTTATTTTATTTTATTTTATTTTATTTTATTTTATTTTATTTTATTTTATTTTATTTTATTTTATTTTATTTTATTTTATTTTATTTTATTTTATTTTATTTTATTTTATTTTATTTTATTTTATTTTATTTTATTTTAAGTTATTTTAATTTATTTTATTTAATTTTATTTTATTTTATTTTATTTTATTTTATTTTATTTTATTTTAGTTTTTTTTTTATTTAATTTTTTTTTATTTTATTTTAATTCTATTTTATTTTATTTTACTTAATTAAATTTTTTTTTTATTTTTTTTTTTTGTTATTAATTTTTTTTTTTTTTTTTTATTTTTTTTTTTATTTTTTTTTTTTTTTTTTTTTTTCAATTTTTTTTTAATTCTATTTTATTTTATTTTTTATTTTTTTTTTTTTATTTTTTTTTTTATTTCAATTTTTCAGCAACTACACGAATATCAAAATAATACAAAACTTCTACTGTAATAATACCTGAGCATCAGCACAGATAATAACAACACATAATTGCATGAAAATGCGCCAACGGCAGCCCCCTAACGAAAATTGCACAACACATCTAACAACAATAATAACAAGTTGTGTGCTATACAAATTCGTTTAGTGATTCCAGTCAAAGATGCGCAAAATATCGAGAACCAATGACCGCTTGACAGCAACCAAAAGGCGCATGTACGCATGCGCAGCGCACTACCTTACGGCCATTTATGCGCCACCATTGCACGCTGCCACCAAGCACCATCATTGCATCAAATGCGTGCAACTGCCAATTTTGTTGCAACCATTTCAAATGTATTTAATTTCAACATTGGCTATTGCTCTCGTTCATGTTGCTTACTTGCTACTTACTGACTGTTATTGTTGCAACGTTGATCCTTTTGGCTGTTTAACTCAATTTCGTTGTTGTTCGATGCGTGGCCGTCTGCGATATCAGTAACCTGTGATCAACTCATCTGCTACGTCTCAGCTGCAATGCAATTGAAGTAGAGTTTTGTTGTTGTTTCAATAACTTTTTTTGTTTATTATAGCTGCCTTCGTAACTTCGTGTGCTCATCCAAATGATTACAAAAGAAGAAGCATATTAGCAATGTTAGTGTTATGGCCGCAACATTGATTGTTATACATACTTATTGGTATAAACGTGAGAGCTACATAAGTTTGTAGTATGGCGCGTTGATGTGATGATGATTTCTTGCCACGCCTCAAATGATTTGAGATTCATTTTTCACATGAATTGCATTTTAAATTGAAAATATTTTCTCTTTCCATTTCATTTAAGATTTTAATATCATGCCATTTTGACCTTTTGGGAGAATATATATGCACTTCTCATATTTCTGTATATATACATACATACCTGTGTCGTGTAATTCTTATTAACCATAGTACCGAAAAAAAATTTATATCATTCCATTTTTTTTTTTTTTTCCATTTTATTTTTTTTTTACTTTATTTATTTAATTTTATTTAAAGTTATTTATTTTTATTTTATTCCATTTTATTTTTTTATTTTTTATTGTATTTTTTTTTTAATTTTTTTTTTATTTTTTTTTTTTTTTTTTTTTTTTTTATTTGATCTGAATTGATCTTTTTTTGATTTACTTTGGCCGGCTTTTTCAGTGCAAGTTTAAACTTCAGTGCGAGTTTAAACTTAGCTTAAACGGCCAATTTATATGAGATAAACTCTAGTCAACTTTGTATGTGGTTTAAACTTGCAAACCGGGCCTTTATCTTATAACCGTAAAGGAGCTAAACTTGTATATTTGTATATCCGGACTATCTCGGGAACCGCTTGACCAATTTGGATAAAATTTGGCATACAGATAGTATATTTGATTCTAAGACTATCCATTTGGGGGCTTTCCCTTTATGGGGTGTACAGGGTTGCCACATATCTCAATTTCTTTTTTATTATGGAGCCAGATATGCCTATATGGGTATAAAATGAAAGGTATTTTCGCCGACATACCAACTAACATATTTTCAAGTAGGGCTGGCGGTGAGGGTTACCATTTTACCGTATTGTATTTTTATTGTATATTTTTGGAATCAAATTTGGATTATTTTAAGATCATTTTGAGATCGTTTGGGGTTTACTTTGGGATAATTTTGGGGCTATTTTGAGTTTATTTTGGATTCAATTTTGGATTAATTTGGGACAATTTTGGGGTCAGTTTCGGATCATTTTGGACTCATTTTAGGATCATTTTTCGATCATTTTGGGAACATTTGTGGGTCTATTTTGGGTCGTTTTAGGATTATTTTAGGATTATTTTGGGATCATTTTTGGATAATTTTGGGGTAATTTTTGGATCATTTTGGGTAAATTTAAGGGTGTTTTCGGGGTTATTTGGAAATCATTTTTGGATCATTTTAGGATCATTTTAGGGTCATTTTAGGATACATTTGGGATCATATTTGTGTCGTTTTGGGTTCAATTTCGAATCATTTTGGTAACATTTAAGGGTCTTTTTGGGATCATTTTAAGATTGTTTTGGTATTATTTTAACATCATTTTGGGATCATTTTGGAAAAGTAAAGTTAGCGGAAAATTATAGCACCGAGCAAGCTCGGTTACCGGGTTACTTTTATTTTATTTTATGCTTTTTTTTTTTGTTTAATTTTTTTTAATTTTATTTTATTTTATTTTATTTTATTTTTTTTTATTTTATTTTTTTTTATTTTATTTTATTTTATTTTATTTTATTTTATTTTATTTTATTTTATCTTATCTTATTTTATTTTATTTTATTTTATTTTATTTTATTTTATTTTATTTTATTTTATTTTATTTTATTTTATTTTATTTTATTTTATTTTATTTTATTTTATTTTATTTTATTTTATTTTATTTTATTTTATTTTATTTTATTTTATTTTATTTTATTTTATTTTATTTTATTTTATTTTATTTTATTTTATTTTATTTTATTTTATTTTATTTTATTTTATTTTATTTTATTTTATTTTATTTTATTTTATTTTATTTTATTTTATTTTATTTTATTTTATTTTATTTTATTTTATTTTATTTTATTTTATTTTATTTTATTTTATTTTATTTTATTTTATTTTATTTTATTTTATTTTATTTTATTTTATTTTATTTTATTTTATTTTATTTTATTTTATTTTATTTTATTTTATTTTATTTTATTTTATTTTATTTTATTTTATTTTATTTTATTTTATTTTATTTTATTTTATTTTATTTTATTTTATTTTATTTTATTTTATTTTATTTTATTTTATTTTATTTTATTTTATTTTATTTTATTTTATTTTATTTTATTTTATTTTATTTTATTTTATTTTATTTTATTTTATTTTATTTTATTTTATTTTATTTTATTTTATTTTATTTTATTTTATTTTATTTTATTTTATTTTATTTTATTTTATTTTATTTTATTTTATTTTATTTTATTTTATTTTATTTTACTTTATTTATTTATTTCTTTTTTATTTGTTTTTTTTTTTACTTAATTTTTTTTTAATTTTTTTATTTTATTTTATTTTTTCTTTTATTTATTTCTTTTTTTTTTTTTCTTTTTTTTTTATATTTCAAATTATAATTTTTCAGCCAAATTTGTGGCAAAACTGTGACACTCACTCCGAAGTATTTAATATTTTTTATTTATTTATGGCATTTTCATCCAAAAATGTCTGCGTGTGATTTATTTTCCTTTTATCATTGTACTTTGCATATATGAATAATTAGAAGAAGACGATAACAGAAAGAAAAGCTTTTAACCCGCTACCTATAAAAATTATTTCGAGCACACATGCTACACATTTGAATGTTGCGTACTCATGGGCACCCAAACGTAGACAATAATTTTACCTTGCCACTCCACTTTCTCAACAGTGTTTGATCATAATAATTCGCACGCAGACGAAATTGCAAATTGCCTACGTACATTTTATCATTAAAAGGATTTGCCAACATTTCTCAAATTTATTTCGTTTATAGAAATTTTTTTTGCACGCATGGTTTTGTAGATTTTTGTATTTTATTACAAATAATTTGTTAGCCTTGCTATTTATGCTGGCATTTGTGTTTAGGTCACATTTTGTTGTTTGTGATTTTGTCATTTCTATGCAAAGTAGCTAAATCGCAAGTCTCCTGGGAACACATACGATAAAAGGCAGTTTTCTCTTTCGCGATTTCGTGCTTGTTTCGCTTCTTATTAAGGGGTTTTGCGAAAGAAAAAAAGTTTTGAAAATAGCTGAATTTTTGGCAATTTCACGTTTTTACTGAATTTTTGTGGTGTATTCTTTTTGCAATATTTTATTTTGCTATTTTGTTATCATATTTCATGTTACGCATGCTGAAATATGATACGAGATATACGAAATGGGGTTTCAACGGTTACACTGTGAAAAAATTGCAATTGTTTTTGCTACGAATACAAAGCAGCTTGACAAGATCCTTCAAAAAGATCGAAATTGCATCGTAAGTAGTTGGTATTGTATGTAGCATTTTTCAACTTGTTTTCGCCAAAACTTAAAAATAATAATTTGATAAAAATTATTCGACTGATCCAAAGTCCACACAATTTTCAAAGTTCATAGAGTATTTAAAAAATAATAATTTAAAACCTCTAATTTTTCTTGTCAATAAGGAACCATTTTCCTTTATATTTTACTCAAACTTAGTTGAGTTTTATTTAAAATTTATATATATTTCTCTCTCTGTGTAAATTCTTAGATATCATTCTAACATATGTATGGATTTACTACACATTTCGTGCATCTTTTAAGCAACACATTGCGTGCAACATTCAAAATTCACACACTTATCATTTTTATACACAAACTCATGAGGATACTTGAACCATTTCCATATCATTTCATTTGACACTTTATCATTTCAACACATACAGAATTTTCGAGGAAAAAAGAATTAAGAAAAAATTTGGGGGAAGTGCTTGAAATACAGAAAAATAAATGCAAATTTAAAATATCCCTAGAGATACACGTGTGTGTTTGCGAGTGAAGAAAAGCGCGACATGTGTGAAAAGATTGGTGAAAGCTGCTTGAAGAGAAAGATGCAACTTATGTGATAAGTATAATAATTTTATAAAGAAGGGAGTTGTATATCCATATACATTATGTCTTGAAAAATTTTGACAAGTATAATAATTATCTCCAAAGGAAAACTTTTTTTCCCAAAAATTTTAAAAATCATTCAAAAATTGTCAAATGTCAGTTTTAATAATTGTTTAGTGCTTTTAAATTACAAAAAAATATACCTATTATTATTTATTACAACTTCTGATTTTCAATAGGGTGTTATGTTACAAGATGGAGTTTGTTAGTGGCTGTTTGCGATTGCATATCACACCAAAACAGAAACAAACAATATTCACATCACATCAGAAGCCACATATGTATTATATGGAGACAGAACGCTCACTGAAGAAATGTCATTCTGGACATCATCAAGAAATCCAAACTACCAAAACAAATCAAGCAGCATTGTAAACATCAATCTCAATGTGTGCTATATACGAGAGCAAAGTGTCCAACACTAAAATTTTTATACAAAAGCGCATTTGCGCATGTTTTACAGTGTCGTATAATACAGAAGTAGGTATACATTTTAATACAACTTTTATACATTTATTTTATTTTAATTCAACTTTTTATTTTATTTTATTTTATTTTATTTTATTTTATTTTATTTTATTTTATTTTATTTTATTTTATTTTATTTTATTTTATTTTATTTTATTTTATTTTATTTTATTTTATTTTATTTTATTTTATTTTATTTTATTTTATTTTATTTTATTTTATTTTATTTTATTTTATTTTATTTTATTTTATTTTATTTTATTTTATTTTATTTTATTTTATTTTATTTTATTTTATTTTATTTTATTTTATTTTATTTTATTTTATTTTATTTTATTTTATTTTATTTTATTTTATTTTATTTTATTTTATTTTATTTTATTTTATTTTATTTTATTTTATTTTATTTTATTTTATTTTATTTTATTTTATTTTATTTTATTTTATTTATTTTATTTTATTTTATTTTATTTTATTTTATTTTATTTTATTTTATTTTATTTTATTTTATTTTATTTTATTTTATTTTATTTTATTTTATTTTATTTTATTTTATTTTATTTTATATCACGAGATTTTGGTTAGCTGGCTCGAGGTCAAATTGAATAAAAACAAGTTTTATTGCGGGTTTCCCAATATATTTCAACCTCCTTCGGAGATCGTCTTCAGGGGGGGGTCTATAACAATATTTAACAATTTTTTCATTTTCATATATCAACACAATCAGATAAATAAAAGCATACATATGTACATTTAATTTGAATTCTAACTCACAGCCTCCGTTTGGTTCGCCGTGCAAACTTGAACTAATATTTACTTTTTACAGTCCAACAGGTGTTGGAATATATGAGAGCAATTTTCAAAATCTTTTTTGTTGTTTAATCTCTTCTTTTCATCTAAGTTAATAATGTGGAGCATTTCCAATGTAAAACGTTTATTATAATGTTGCTCTTGTTGTAATATTCTCACTTCTTCAAAGTTTGGCTTGTGGCCGCTCTCCGCGCAATGGGCCGCCAGTGCTGTTTTTTGTGTATTTTG
>CAXKVI010000041.1:411925-438911 GCA_964058755.1 Campiglossa producta | reverse complement strand
AGTCTAGCTATCTTGGGTGCCTTCAACTACACACATGGTCTTATGCGTCTGTGCATGCGTTTCACCTTTTTGAGCTTCCCCAACGTCCTGGCGTTTGTGTTGCATGCGACCACATTGCATATTCAAATGCATTTTCATACTTACTGCATACAGTTTGAACGTTATCGTGTCAAAAATACATTTGTGCTCATGTTGCAAGTATGATGTGACAAAGTAGCAAGTTTTCATGCTTTGTTGTGGCACCAAAATGTACTATTATTTACTGTCCGATTTGATGCCATGTTGCATTCTTGTTTTGGGCAACCGCTTAAGAGCGATGGGCGTGTATTAGTGTTGGTGCAAGTGCATTTCATCCGTTATTTTGTGCCTTCAACTTCCGTTTGTTTATTCGAATTTTATGTCGCCGTCCATTACATCAAAATTCAAACAGACCTCTCATAAACTATAATTATCTGGCAACAATGTAGCGCCTCAACAGCTTATGTATAGAAAAAATGCAAATCGCAGTTTGTAATTCTTTCAAGATTTAATTTCGAGTTTTTTTTAGTTAAATAAAATAAAATAAAATAAAATAAAATAAAAAAACTAAAATAAAATAAAATAAAATAAAATAAAATAAAATAAAATAAAATAAAATAAAATAAAATATAAAATAAAATAAAATAAAATAATAGGTATGTATTAGAGAGAATTGAATGCAAAATTTTATACAGCGGAATGATAATTCACTGACTAGTTTCCATGCGACCAAGCATTTAGACGTAGTGTTTTATCCGGTCTGGCTGGCATCGAACCTACCAGACTGCATTGGCATTGCGTTGTCTTAACGCTTTGAGCCATGTGCCCTGCATGCAATCTTGCATTTATATTCTTTCTAATATTTGCCATGTGTTTTTCTTACTTTATAGACTTCTTGTAGACCCTATGATCCAAGGTGATAACAGGAAGCAAGTAAATTTGAATATGGCGCGCTTTTGAAGCTATTCTAACCAAAAACCGGAAATATACACCCGTGGTTCATATGGAAGGAAGGATATGGCATCACATGATATGACATCATATGATATGACATTATATGATATGACATCATATGATGTGACATCATATGATATGACATCACATGATATGACATCATATGATATGGCATCACATGATATGACATCACATCATATGACATCATATGATATGGCATCATATGATATGACATCATAATGATGTCCCATATGGGAACATTTTGGGGCCACTTTGGGATCCCTTGTGGTCGCTTTAGGTCACTATTGGATGGCCCCATTTCGGGGCCAATTTGGGACCATTTTGGCGCCAATTTGGGAACATTTTGAGGCCACTTTGAGATCCCTTGTGGTGGCTTTAGGTTACTATGGGATCACTTTAAGACCATTTCGAGGCCAATTTGGGACCATTTTGGGGCCAATTTGGGAACATTTTGGGGCCAATTTGGGAACATTTTGGGGCCACTTTGGGATCCCTTGTGGTGGCTTTAGGTCACTATGGGATCACTTTAAGACCATTTCGGGGCCAATTTGGGACCATTTTGCGGCCAATTTGGCAACATTTTGGGGCCACTTTGGGATCCCTTGTGGTGGCTTTAGGTCACTATGGCATCATTATAAGACCATTTCGGGGCCAATATGGGACAATTTTGGACCAATTTGGGAGCATTTTGGGGCCCTTTTGGGATCCCTTGTGGTGGCTTTAGATCACCATCGGATCACTTTATGACCATTTCGGGGCCAATTTGGGACCATTTTGGGGCCTATTTGGGAACATTTTGGGGCCTTTTTGGGAACATTTTGGCCTGCTGCTAACTAATTGTTTTGTAATTAGTACAATGTCATACGCCTAAATGTAGGCAACGCTTATATTTATTTTTGTTAAGTTATGTTGCTAACGCCGAACCTTTTAACATTGAAAAAAGTCCGTTACGAACTTTTTTAACATTGAAAAAGTCCGTTACGAACTTGTTTAACATTTACTTTTTTTCCATTTCACTCCTACCGCCAAAGGCCTGCGATAAAATCTATGCAATAGCTTAATAAAATAAATAAAAATATTAAAAAAATATATATTTAAATAATTAAAAATTAAATAAAATAATGTAAATTGAAAAAAAAAAAATTTTTAAAAATTTTAGAAAATTAAATAAAATAAAATTAGTTTAACTTTACGAAATTCCATTAGTTATGAAAAAATGATTATAGCTAGACTAAGAGAGGTTTCGAGTTATCAGGGACTTGTAAAATGAACTCTGAAATTTACCAAACTTCCAATTCAGACTTGAAGGCAGATATCTCCTACATATATACAAGAAAAGAAAATAACAACAATACATATGAGGAGCTTCAAACCAAAACGCAATAAATGTACACTAAGTCAGTATATATTTATTGCGTTTTGGTTTGAAGCTCCTCATATGTAGTCCGCCGTGCAAAATCATGGCGGTTTTAACCAAATGCTTTTTGGCGATTGTGACTACAACAAAAAATTAACAAAAACAGCAGCTATGGCCATGTATGACGACGATAATAAACCTGATGATGACTATGTGGCACGCAACCATCGAAGCAGCTTGGCCGCGCTTGCACATATTTGCAGAAAAGGCAGAAAAACACAATGGCGCCTATTCACTTCTACTGCCATTGTGCAAGCCACTAAACTCCTTATCTCTCCTTCTTTCTCACACTTTGCCGGGACTTTCTTCCTATTTATGCAACTGAGGTTTGGCTTTGGGAGCCTTAGCTTTTAGAGGACGTAGCTCAGTGGTGGTATTTAGCGAATAGGCAAAGGCTTGCATTGTTTTGGTGATGAAAAGGTTTTGATATTTTTTTGTTCAGACTTGAGTTGTATGTCACATGCAACAAAGCCTAATCTTAAGTGTGCACATGCGTGTTTGTTAGTGATGTTGTTGTTTTACTTGCATATGTGAATACGAATCAACGCCTTAACATCGTTGTAGCGTGCAATGTCGTGGCGTTAGGAAGCGTCCAACTTATCGCCTGGCAAACTCAAATGCAATCAAGCAAATGCAACAACACGCACACATGCACACCATCTCATGTATGCAAAACATCCGAAATAGCGCAATAAAACACAACGCAACCCAAATGAGGCCAAAGTTATTACAACTTGAGGCGTCAGCGGTTGCCATGTTTAGTTGCGACGACATGCACTATGGGGAGCCATTTTCGTTGTTAGAGCCAACAACGAAAGCCACGAAAGCTTTTTTTTTTATTTGCAGTTTTTTCATTTTCTTCTTCTTTCTTCCATCGGTTGCTTGCAATGTGTGTGTCCACTTTGCTGACATTTGCACTTCTGTGCATTTCAATATATCCTGATTGGCTGGCTTGCTTTAGAAGAAGGTTGTTTTTGTTGTGGGTGTTTGTTCAGTGCTTGGCCCTGCATTCTAAGTGGCCTCTGACGCTTATCACCCTTTTATGTTTGCCATGCTAAATTAGAAGTTGACAAAAGACCTGACCAAAACATGGATTGTTTACCACCGAATACGAAAGAGAACATGTTCAACGAAGTAAATGCGTTAGCATGGATGTATGTGTGACAAAGGTGACTTTGAAGACAAAAAGGTTTTAGCGGTTTTATACTGCATCACTTTGATATGCTATATCGGGGTTTCGTTTGTGGGCAAAGATATAAACGATTAGGCAGTTAGGTTAGGTAGTTGGGTTAGGTAGTTGGGTGACTGCCGCCGATTTGAGGCACACATAGGCCAGTTAAAGAAAGGCCCAACGTTGTACCACAAACAAAACCGAAGTAGTCCAGAAATTACCCAAAAAAGCCGAAAGCAATCCCGAAATTATAGCTAGAAATCCCCAAGTGCTTGGGAAATGTCTCTCCCACGATTCCGATCCCACGATTCCGATCCCAGAAAAATCTCGAAAAAATAAGTCCATACTCATAGAGATGGACGTGTGCGGGAGTGTTGCAAAGTTTTTCGATTTTAGTCTATAGTCATTTTTGCACCCATCAGCGGAGATAGTTCCCGATATCGCAAATTCGTCTTAGAAGGAAAAAGAAGAATAGTTTGATTCGAAGACTGCCATGGGATTAGGCAAATGTAGTCCAGAGGTTTTAAGTTGACCTTTATAATTTTTTAAATCATACTTTAAGCAGAGATCGCACAGTTTTTTGAAGGGGGCTGCTGCAAACGTTTCCACCCAATCTCTCCCTACTTATTCACAAAATGCTTTTCTAACAACAACATTCACATTGCTAACACTAACTAGCTGTGCTATTTGCATAGCGCTGATACGTTGAGTTGCTGTTTGTCAACATTTTTGTGTTCAGAGGATATCATGAGACCACGAAGGCACGTTATGCCAAGTTGTAGATAACAAACCGCAGCTTAACCCGGTTTGTAAGTATGTACGTGAAATACTTACAAACCAGAGACACATAAGTAAACAGGCAACAAAAAGACAATTCGTGAGTGGTGGGGCCAGAAGAAGGGGTTGGGGGTTAGATTCCCCTTCATCGAGGAACAACTTTTTACGGTTTGAAAAAATTCGAAAAAAATTAATTTTCTTTGAAAGAAAGCGCATTTGGATAAACCCCTTTTGATTAATAAATTATGTAGTACCTGGGTGACCGAGCTTGCTCGGTGCTATCAATTTAGTGCTAACTTTACTTACCCAAAATGATCCCAAAATTACCCTATAATAATCCAAAAATAATCCTAAAATTATCTTAAGGGTCTCTTAAGTGTTCCCAAAATGATTCGAAATTGAACCAAAAACGACCAAAAAATTTTCCGAAAATGCCCCAAATTTATCCGAAAATGATCCAAAAATTACCCTAAACTAATTCCAAAATAATCCCAAAATAATCCAAAAACGACCCCAAAAAGACCCGCAAATGTTCCCAAAATGACCGGGAATGATCCCAATATGTCTCCAAAATGATGCGAAAATGACCCCAAAATTGTCCTAAATTAATCCAAAATTAAACCTAAAATAATCTCAAAAATAGCCCCAAAATTATCCCAAAGTGACCACTAAATGATCCCAAAACGATCCTAAAATAATCCAAATATGATCTCAAAAATATACAATACAAATACAATACGATAAAATGGTAACCATAGGCGGCAACCCTACTTGAAAATATTTTAGTTGGTATGTCGGCGAAATGACCTTTCATTTGATACCCATATTGGCATAACTCGGTCCATAATTTTAAAAAGTTGAGATAGGTGGCAACCCCATACACCGCCAAATGGCAACCACAAGTGAATAGTCTTAGAACCAATCATACGCCTATTTGCCAAATTTTATCCAAATCGGCCAAGCTGTTCCCGAGATAGTACCGGATATACAAATATACTTCGGTAAGGTGGCAACTCTAGGTGACAAACCCACTTGAAAATATTTTAGTTGGTATGTAGCCGAAAATACTTTTAATTTAAATAGGTGGCAACCCTGTAAACCGCACCAAGTGGCAACCCTCAAGTGGATATTTTATAATCAATCATACTCTCTCTATGCCAAATTTCATCCCAATCGGTCAAACGGTTCTTGAGATAGCACCGGATATGCAAATATACTGCGGTAAGATGGCAACCCTAAGTGGCAACATTTGAAAATATTTTAGTTGGCATGTCGCAGAAAGTTCCTTTCATTTGATACCCATATTGGAATCTTGCTACAAAATTGAAAAAATTGAGATAGGTGGCAACCCTCAAAGTTGTTCCAAGTATTGGGACCCCCTACACCAATCCCTAGCTATGCCACTGCTCCTCGCAATACCATTTTTGTCGCATTTTGTATCATGCTGGTGTTTGTTGAGTAGCTTTGCACTTCCTCTTCCGGCTGCCATTGCACTAACACGCATAACACGTAAGAAGATTTCATATGAAATGGAATGCTGTTGCTGCATTTGTTTCTACTTCTGTTGCTGTGTGTTGATAACTATTGTTGTACTCACAAATGTCATATCTACAGCCAACAGCTCACCACTCAAGAGCCAACAATTTTAGTCAGGGCGAATATGAGATGCTCAGATGTGTGGCTGTGTTGAGAAAAGAAATCCGTAGACAGAGTGGTCATAAGCTTATTCTTGTTTTGTAACCGCATAAGTAGAACAACAAAACAAGAAAATAGCTTACTCCTAAAATTCTACTGCTGTATGTTTGTGTTGCAGAGGAAACGTGTAAAAGGATGTGATAACCACGAATTTTCCTATAACGTCGTCAAATCTTTTACTGTTGTTTTTTTCGTTTGTTTTTGTTGTTATGAGCTTTTGTATTGTGATTTAGAGATAGGCATCAGCAGCAACATAAAGGCAGCAGCTGCATTTGATTGTTGTGGATTTTCACAAATTGTTCGTCCAACCACAAACACAATGTTAAGAGAATTGTTTCAAAAATTCCAAAAATTTTCTTTTTTAATGCTACTTTATTCATTTTTTTTCGACAAATAGACCATCTTAAATACTATACCACATATGAGCCCCTTAAAGCATAAATGGTATAAGCCCACCTTTTCCCGAACTGAGATATTCAAGGTTTTGTGTTGGCAACAAATAGGGGGACCCTTGATTTCACAAGTTAGTTCTGCTATTTATTCGCGTTCTATGGGAGCTCGGAGTTACCCCGTTAGCGTGTTATATAGAACACATTTTGCCCTACTTAGCGTCATACCTAACTAAAAAAAAAAAAAGAAAACTGTACTTATATCACTTGTGCTTTAAACGGCTCATATGTAAGTAGAAATAAAGCTTTGTTTGGTCTTAATCAAGTTTCAAATATTTTGTTAAATCTTTATACATACACAGAAAAAATGGCATTGGTAAAATCAACAATCTCCTACTTTTATATTAAAGTTGACCAAATTATGTTAAATTGACCAAATCTTATTTATTTTAATGGCATTTTTTGTTGAAGTAACTTTATTCAATTGTTGATTGAACAGTCATAGAACAACAAACACCTGCAGTTAATCCAACAGCGAAGGAACTGTCATTTTAAAAACAACAAACTCCTACAGTTGATCCAACAGCGAAGATACTGCCATTACTGTCATAGATCAAAGCTGTAATTAGACGCCGGCAAGCATAAGTACACGATGGCATCATGGTAGACACCTCCGTTCAGCTCTCTTCTCGGTGAAGAGCAAAGTGAGAAATTTTGGTGTCGTTTAGAACAAAGCTGTCATTAGAAGCTGGCAAGCATAAGTATTCAATGACATCATGGCAGTTACCTGGATTGAGGATTCAAGTCATCTGAGTTCAATTCTCGGTGAAGTCAATATAAGAAAAATATTTTTGAAGTTAACTTCTTAGGCGCCGATATGAAGTTTTGATTGAGAGTAAAATTTGAGAAAATTACTGATGATGTAACGGAAATTATGCAAAGAAAATATAAATTGTAGCTGACTTTCAGGCGTAGCCGATTTTTCCCACGATGTTTAGCTGTGCAAATCAAATAGGAGGTAAAATTCTAGAATCTAGCTAACATTGCACAAATTATAATAGTAGGGCGGCTTACAGGGTTGCCACCTATCCCCATTTTTTGTAAGTATAGAGCTAGATATGCCAATATGCCCTTTTACTCTCCTTCCTATCTTTCTTCGCCTTCACACTATCTTCCTCCCTTCTCTTCATTCCCCTCTTTCCTTCTACCACGTCCCTCTTCCTCTATATCCCCTTCGTATTGGCCCCTGTTAATTTACGCAAAAATCTACCCACATACCAAATTTGAAAGAAAACGCACCATGTATAAGATATTTTCGAATTGATCGGTTCCCTGGTCCACTTCCCGGAAGTAAGAAATTGTGAATCTAAACTATTCTCGAATTAACATTCGTTATTTCATATTTCGTTATTTCTGAATTTAAGAAGTTAACTTCTTTCACGTGTACTGGCTACACGAGGTTTTTAATTTTATTTTTTTGACTCTTTTTGGTGTTAAAATAACACTTAAACAATAAAATTTTCTGTTAAAACAACAGTTAAGTTAGTGAAAAATGGATAAGAATTGACCATGACTTTCGGTTGATATGACGAGCTCATTTTTCTCTGTGTAGTACTAGCTTATTCCAACCCATGTTGTTGGCGATTAACTTCTTATATCTTCAATCGAACAATATGTTCCAAGCACAGCTGAGTATATAAATGAAAACTTAAACGGCAACACAAGGTATGAATATCAGCAGCGATAGTAATAACAACAAAAGCCGAAAGGTACTTTTTAGCGAATAAGTTGGACGAATTGGTCTGAATTGGATTTGAAGTGTTCTCCCTTTGCTTTCGTTGCTGCTGGCCAAAAGCAACAATTTGCGAAAACTACAGAAAATAATCATCAACGAAATACGCTTAGCCAGCGATATCTTGAATATTATTACTTTGAAGATTTGTACAAGAGCAGCAGAAGTAAATTCAAAGTGATGACTGGTCAGTACCTCTTACGTGAGGTGTACGCTGGTTGGCTGGCTGACTAGCTGACTGTATTGTTGGATGGTGATGGTGGTGGCTAGCCGCTGGTTGGTATCATCATTTTGGAAAATCTACCTTAAAGGTAATTATAGTAATTACTTCACGAATTGCATTGCAGTTGGAAGGTGAAACACGAATGATGGCGCTTTACAATGTAGCGTACGAAGGGTGGCAGAGTTAAGCAAAAAATGTTTAAAAAAATGAGTAAAAAGGAAACAAAAAATGTTTACCAGGTTTATTAAAATTGTGCCAAGCCGATGTCTGAACACTTTTAATATATCAGAGAGAAATTTATACCAGTATGAATTAAAAACCTATGAAGTAGAAAAGTAACTTAGATCTGTTCCTCGATCTAGGCGAGTTCGTTGCCTGAGTCTTTTGTTTTTTTCTTTTCAGATGCGCTCTAGTCCAGGACAAAATTGTTCTAAATAAAAAAGATGATCTGTTGCATCTTCTATCTGAGACTGCCTGCAAAATTCTGATCAAATTACATAAATCCTTACAGTACAAGTAATGTTTACTTGTTAAGTAAATATGAATATTTCTTGTTTTGAATCATAAATATTCTATGAGAACGAAACTCTACTAAATAACATATCACACAATTTGTCATTCGCAAAAAAAAATTTTGTTTCGAACATATGTATGTATGTACATATTTCATAAGCCTCTGTGCAAGAACGTTCTTCAACTTGAGAGATATTCATATGGGCCATTCCAAGTAACATTGTCATCTAAAACTGTAGTGCTTATACAAACTGGCTTCTTATAATAAATAAAATAAAATAAAATAAAATAAAATTAAAAAAAATAAAAAAAAAAATTAAAAAAAATAAAAAAAAAAAAAAAAAAAAAAAAAAAATAAAATAAAATAAAATAAAATAAAATAAAATAAAATAAAATAAAATAAAATAAAATAAAATAAAATAAAATAAAATAAAATAAAATAAAATAAAATAAAATAAAATAAAATAAAATAAAATAAAATAAAATAAAATAAAATAAAATAAAATAAAATAAAATAAAATAAAATAAAATAAAATAAAATAAAATAAAATAAAATAAAATAAAATAAAATAAAATAAAATAAAATAAAATAAAATAAAATAAAATAAAATAAAATAAAAATAAAATAAAATAAAATAAAATAAAACAAAATAAAATAAAATAAAATGAAATAAAATGAAATTAAATTAAATTAAATTAAATTAAATTAAATTAAATTAAATTAAATTAAATTAAATTAAATTAAAATAAAATAAAATAAAATAAAATAAAATAAAATAAAATAAAATAAAATAAAATAAAATAAAATAAAATAAAATAAAATAAAATAAAATAAAACAAAATAAAATAAAATAAAATAGAATAAAATAAAATAAACATGAAATAAAACTAGTACTTTCACAAAGTAAAACTAATAATCGTAGAGCATTAAAAAAAATTCCAAAATCAGGTGGACTTGCTCCTATGCAACTCACTTAATTCAGCCACTTCATATATGCCAACGTTCGTCTGCATAGGACGAGGCTTTAAGCTTGCCAGCCTCTCTGCAACTCCAACACACACAGACTCAGCATTGTGTCTTCCTTCCTTCCGGTGTTGGTAAAATTCAGTGAAGCAATTTCTATGCGAATTTATTTTGTATGAAGATTTATCGCGATTTTAGACAGCACTGGCGACACCTGCCAACGCCTACGAGTGTAATTTATGGCGTTGAAATAATTGTCTCCAATATATGAGTGTGCATATGTTTGTTTGATATTTTTATATGAAACAGTTGTTGTCGCACAATTTGAATTTTGTATGCACTTTTCACCGACATTTACTATGCACAAATTTTGTGCGCTTACTTTTTATCCAAATATTTTAATATTTTTTTGTGGTTTGCTCTATCTTTACTCATTCGCTTCGGAGTTTTGTTACAGAAACTTTGTCGTTTTCAATATTATTATAATTTTTTTTTGCCACAGATGAGGCAAACAAATATTCATTGCATCGTTGATGGAAAATGGCAGCTTGGCAAGCAGAGCGACGACTGGTGAGTGGGGTGGGCGTGTGTTTTGCGCGTTTGGCATCATTGTATGTAAAATTGTGACATATTTGCATATGTATGTAGATATCCTTTCCGCCTGCTATATTGGACTGTCTGGTAGGTGGGTGCGTCTGCTTGCCTTGACATGGCTGTTTTTCTTCGCTTTCTCATATTAACATCTCAAATGAGACAATTTAAGTCAGTCGAAAGTAAGTAGATAAAGTCTTGTCTGCAGTTGTTGTAATAAGAGGATTTACTGTCGCAGTTAATTTTGGCTCCTTTTGGGTATGAGAAATTATGCTCACACATGTTAATGCAGCGTTTAGATGGTAAATATCTAAAATATATTCATTTGAAGATATGAAAATTCTATGCCGCAAATATTAGTTTGTATAAATATTGCTTCGCCACCTGTTGCTTATCTCATAGATATTCAGCTGTTTGTTTTAGTATTTTGCCTTTCACCTGTTTCTTTTTATAGTTCTCTGAGAAAGCTCACTGAGTATGTTAGTTCAATTCAGGAAGGGGCACAGTGGTTCAGTCTACTTTCCATGAAGTTGAAACTTGAAGCCATAAAAATTATACTACACAAATGCTACATTTTCTACTTTGGATAGATAAAAAGTCTGTGTGCAATGGAGTTCTACACCTTCTAACTACAGTAAATTGAAAGTTTGGAATATTTTCTACCGAGTCCTGAAAAAATTGTTTGCCCATATTTGCCCTCCTTGATTTAATGACGAAAATTCATTTAAAATATTCATAAAATTGCATGACGTACATATATGTACGATTTTTTTAACGAATGTGCAGACATAGGTCCGGGTTTTCGGTGCAAGCTTAAACCACAGGCAAAGTTGACTAGAGGTTGTCCGATACAAATTTGCCGTTTAAACTAAGTTTAACTAAGTTTAAACTAGCACTGAAGTTTAAACTTGCACCACTGAAAAACCGGGTCTTATAGAAACAAATAGTTGGTGCTGCACTACTACCCATTGGAAGGATTTAAGAGGAAGCTCAAGAAGCACGAAACCCGGGGGTGTAAAAGTAGGTCGCCTCCCAGTTGGTGCACACTGGGTAACGCTAATGGCCTACACGGCTAGTTTATTGTATTGCCGGTTCTACGAGAACGGTACAAGGGAAATACACTCGGGGTAACCCTGTCTAACATTTAGGCAAGGCTGCACCTCGTTACAACAACAACAACAGTAATGATTACAGAAAGTAGAGGTATATGGTTTCTGGGAAAAGTGATACACGGTTAAAAAAATTAGCCTAAATTTTAAACCCGTCTAAAGTTTAAGGGATTTTTTAAACTTTTTTGGGAATATAATAAACCTTCTAAGAACCTACAAAGATTTTCAATGTTTTTTGGTTTCGATTTAAGATCTAAATGAAAAAGCAGTATACAATTTTTTTTTGCCCGCAAAAACTTCATGTGCGCACATCTCAGCGGTAGTGCAGTCGGCTGTGACTCCTGAGCGCTCTGTTCGATTCTTGCGAAGTGCCACATTTTTCGGTTTAAAGTTGAAACTTTTCGGTTTAAAATTAAAACCTTTTCGGTCTACAATTTTTGTTTTGTTTTCATTTATTTTTGAAAGCTTATTTAAGATCGAATTTTTCCCACAACGTTTATGTATATAGCTCAGTGGTAGAGCAGACGGGCATGATGCGGGGAGTCTGTGTTCGAATCCCAGCCAACCGACAAAAAAAATTATTTTTTTTTTAAATTGATAAAATATTTCTGGTTTAAAATTAGAATCCCATTCATTTAGCCAATTTTCTTGAAAACTGGTCTAGATTTAATTTGAAACCAAATTTGCCTTTGGTCATATATGTAGTTTAAAAAAGTTTAAAATTTAAGCTCAAATGTTTAACCGTGTAGGATGTAATTCCATAGACTTTTTGTTACTTCTCCAAGAGAGGTTCCCCTATGGAATGGACGATCTCCATTATGTTTGGTACAGCCAATACCTTTCATGAGGGTAACTAATGCGCCAAGTTTCATAATGTGTATTTAAATTTTTTGTATAGGTCCAAGACAAGTACTTACCCCTAGGGGTTGTCTGATTTCGATAATTTTCGGTACAGTCAATTACTATTATGATGGCAACTTATGCGTCAAATTCCATGAAGATATCTTGCTTTTTTGAGTTGAAATTTTGTTTCTTAACTAATGGCCTAGGGCCATACTCCTTCAATTTTTTCCAAAAAATGTATGGAGCCGAACCACTGTACACCGTACAAAAATCAAAGTAAAAGTATCCATTCTGTTTCTTATTGTATCGTTAATTAGACTTTAATTTACTACCATATATGTACGTATGAGTATGTATAATTTGAATAATTACATTTAACTTCATCTACTTAAAGTTATAACAAATTGCTAACTATGTAAACAATAGAATAACAAATCAATATGAACTCTACATAAAAATGCACCAGCACTGATGCATAAGAAACACGCACTTCTTTTTTAGATTTTTTGCAAACTATTTATGAATAAATAAAACTAAGAAACAAATAATATGCTACTGTGTTATGCTAGGTATTTGAATAATTAGTGTAAAACAAAACAAAATAATAATAAATCATTGTATTATTTACGCGCATGCGCAACTTGGAGTTTGCTAAAAAAAAACGCAATTGAACAATTAAAAAGTCGGCGCAGCAATTAATTTAGCGTTTGAATAAAACAAATGTAATAACAGAAGCAGCAGTAGCAACTACTATTAAGTGTACTGGAAAAATGGGCGAAGAAGCGTTAAACATTTAAAATGAGAACAATAAGAAAAATTAAGAATAACAACACACACTCACTCTTTCATTTCTATCTTTGCCATTGCGTTTAAGACAATGCTAACATGCGTTTGCCAACATTAGCGAATTGGTTAAGCCAAATGGGGCACTATACATATATGTGCAAGAAAAAAATTGTGTACAATACTACGTTGAGCTCTAAGCTTTTGATTTTTTTTTATTTTTAATTTTATTTTATTTTTTTTTAAGAATCGGCTTTAATTTTATTTTCTGCAGCAATTTTGTTTCATTTTATTTTCTGTTTATTTTATTTTTTTATTTTATTTTATTTTATTTTCTCATAAATTATTTAATTTTTTTTTTATTTTATGTTTTTTTTTTATTTTATTTTAATTTGTTTTATTATTTTTTTTTTTCTTTAGGTTAGGTTTTTTTTTTTTTTTTTTGTTTTATGTGATTTTATGAGCAGACACATTTTCTGTTGGGTATGAAAAAATATATTAAAACAACTGCCCAACGGCTGGGAGTTAACTTGGCCAACATTTATAATTGGCACTTTTGTAGCGAGCCCATATTCGTTTGCCAGCAACTGCATTGCCTTATATGCCATTGCTGTTTGTGCCAAAGAGCTTCGAACCATTTTTAAATTCTTAAATGCAGTTTCAACTTAATTTCCATGTACAAACCATTCATCGCTAAATTGTTCTCCTTCATTACTATTTCAGCATACATTTTAATTTTTTTTTTTTCTTAATTTTACCTTTACTTTTTGTTGAACAACACAAATCCACGTTTGCACGAATGTATTAAAACCTTAAAAGCCGTTTAGCTTAATCCCTCTTTTGTACCTTTAATTTATTTAGGCATTTTTCTTAAACGTTTTCTTCTTTTTTTTTTTGTGCTTCCTTTTTGTTTTTGAGCTCAGCAGCAGTAAAGTAATTATGAAATTATATTTTTGTTCACCTTGCTAAGTTACCTTGTGCTCCATTCTACTTCGCCAATAAAAATCGTTGGAATCATTTAGCAATTCGCACTCCGGTTTTGCAATTATATGCTTGGATGTATGTATTTGTGAGTGTGTGAGTGATACATTCTTTGGAGCGTGTTGCAATTTAACCGGAAGCTGAATTACATTTGCCTGTAGGCGTGGTGTCCCATTTATATTTCATGCAACGACAATTAGAGTTGGTAGTTAGCGCGACTTTAAACGTGACTGTGGCTATGCTATTTTAATTTTATGCGTTTTAATTTAATTTAATTTAATTTTTTTTTTCTTAATTTCTTTTTTTTTTTTTTGTTATTTTATTTTATTTTATTTTATTTTATTTTATTTTATTTTATTTTATTTTATTTTATTTTATTTTTTTTTATTTTTTTTTTATTTTATTTTATTTTATTTTTTTTTTATTTTATTTTTTTTTATTTTATTTTATTTTATTTTATTTTATTTTATTTTATTTTATTTTATTTTATTTTATTTTATTTTATTTTATTTTATTTTATTTTATTTTATTTTATTTTATTTTATTTTATTTTATTTTATTTTATTTTATTTTATTTTATTTTATTTTATTTTATTTTATTTTATTTTATTTCATTTTATTTTATTTTATTTTATTTTATTTTATTTTATTTTATTTTATTTTATTTTATTTTATTTTATTTTATTTTATTTTATTTTATTTTATTTTATTTTATTTTATTTTATTTTATTTTATTTTATTTTATTTTATTTTATTTTATTTTATTTTATTTTATTTTATTTTATTTTATTTTATTTTATTTTATTTTATTTTATTTTATTTTATTTTATTTTATTTTATTTTATTTTATTTTATTTTATTTTATTTTATTTTATTTTATTTTATTTTATTTTATTTTATTTTATTTTATTTTCTTTTATTTTATTTTATTTTATTTTATTTTATTTTATTTTATTTTATTTTATTTTATTTTATTTTATTTTATTTTATTTTATTTTATTTTATTTTATTTTATTTTATTTTATTTTATTTTATTTTATTTTATTTTATTTTATTTTATTTTATTTTATTTTATTTTATTTTATTTTATTTTATTTTATTTTATTTTATTTTATTTTATTTTATTTTATTTTATTTTATTTTATTTTATTTTATTTTATTTTATTTTATTTTATTTTATTTTATTTTATTTTATTTTATTTTATTTTTTGATCTTTTCTTATTTTATTTCATTTCTTACTTTATTTTATTTTATTTTAACCCGAACTTAGACTTCCTTACTTGTTATTTTATGCTCTTTTATTTTATAAAATTTTTTTTAATCTTTTTTTTCAGATCATCTATCTGTCAGCAGTTAAAAAATCCGAGCCTTATTTTAGCAATATAATAAGTATCAAAACAAATCCATAAAATGACAGTGATTGTTGATGTATCAGAGCGGTCACCTTTCTTTGATGTCCGTCATAGCACACGACCAAGCGCAGCACCGCTCATTATACGATTTTGTAAAAATGGCTTAAAAGGAAAAAAGTACAAGTACACTTGTTCGTCATTTCTTTGTGAAATGAGTGCAAAATCTTAAGTGAAAGATAATAATAATACTAGCAACTATCTTGTACGTAATTGCTTACGATCGTTAGCAACATTTTTCCTCCACTTTTAATGCATTTAATGTAATTTATTAAACGACTCAATAAGATGAAATATATGCTAGCAATAAAAATTGATATAATACTTGAAATACGTCAACTCCCTACTTCATTTGATACGCTTTTGTTGGAGCTTAAGTTCTTTTGAATGTTGGCCGCCTTCCACTGCATATCCAGTTTCCTTCTTCTTCAAATAGTCAGTCTTCTTCTTTAATGTGTAGTACGATATTGCAATTCACAGCAACGTCTTCTTGATCATCGCCATTTGTTTGTCATTCTCATGCACTTTGTAGCTTTTTTTTTCTCTATGCTAACGCTTTGTTGCTTTTGTGCTTGTGTCACATTTCTTATTTGTTGGCGGCGCTTCGGTTTTGTTGTGATCATTAAATGTTTCATTTGTCTCAATAAATTCTTTGGTAATAAAGGTAGGTTGATGCTTTTGATTTCCTTTTGATCGGATGCGACAACTGAGCCGCGTCCAAGTAGTATATTGATTTAGATAACAGTTAATGATGACGCTTTCAAATTTCTTTTATCAGTTGATCTTGATTTTGTTATTAATAAAAAATTCGGAGGAGTTTTTTAGTTTCCGGTTTCTACATGGGGCAACACGGCGGGTTTCACGTGCGATATGATCTTTGCTTTCAGTTCTTCCATATGCCTAACGAAAATTGATGCATCATTTCTGAAGTATTCATGTGCTTCCTACAACCCAGTTTCTCATCAAGTCCGTCGGGATCGTTAAGCTCGATCGTAGTAATGTAAATATGTTAGACATTCTATAATCTCGAACGACTCGAGAAACACTTGAGAACCATGATATTCTCAAACAAAATAGAATATTATTGTCAAATCGAGGTAATCATAGTTCTCCAATCATTCTCTAATGGTATTCTAATGTGAATTGAATTTGCATTATGTCTCTAACACTGTACAGCAGGTGGCTGGGTATTTTTTTTAAGAGATTAAGGCATAGGTAAAAAAATGGTGTTCCCCGTTTTTCGAAGTTAGCCTCCAAAATTTAGTTGAAGGGCTCTCGAAGTTCCATGTTCGAAAGTGCTTTTCTAATTGTTTTGTTTAAAAAATTGAAAAAGGCGTAATGTGGGCGTTGCCTGCTGGCCTCTCCTGTGTGAATGGCGTCCGTTTTATATCCAGCGTACTAGTACTAGTACAGGAGTATTATAATTTTGTCCACATAACGGCACAAAATAATCGAGATAGATATAGAGTTCCATATATGAATGTTATTAGATTGAAAAGAGATTCCATTCAGGCATGTCCGTCCGTCCGTTCGTCCGTCCGTCTGTGCACACGATAACTTCAGTAAAAATTGAGATATGTATTTGCATGAAATTTTGCATACAGATTACTTTCTGGCCACGGTAGTTTGCGAAATCGGACGATAACCACGCCCCCTTTTTCGATATCGAAAATTTCGAAAATCACATAAATTGACATATCTCGGTAGCTGAAATGGCTAAAATTATATAATTTTGTAGGTGTTGATATAATTCGGTAGATGGAGATGGCTACCATGGAGATGGCTAACATGATATTATGATTTTTGATAGATTTTTAAAAGTAGGCGTGGCACCGCCCACTTTTAAGGGAGGAATTTTTGAAAATTCGACTGGTCGTAACTTTTAAACTAACTACGGTAGAACGATGAAATTGGTACAAGGTGTACTAGCATAATACGGAGTATAACTGATGTATTTGGACGAAATCGCTTCCTGAAAAGAGAGTCCACTTCCGAAATGGAATATTTCGAAAATCATAACCAGTTTAATGAAAATATCTGATTTTTTACACTATTGTCTCGAAAACTCTACAAATACAGATCAAAGCTTGGTTCTAAAATGTAGATTTGATAGCTTTTATAGCTTTCTTAAAATAGAACCATGAATACAGTTTCTTGTGCAACCTGCACCATAGCCACACAACGATTTAGCTGCCACATTCTATTCGTCCATTGGGCAATGCTTCAATTTAATTACAATAAAATTACTAATATTTCCATCGACATTTGTCGATAAGCGTTCACATCACTGTCACGACCATGTCAATTGCCATTTCAACTCAAATTAGTAAAAACGCTTAACTGATGCAATTACAACAACTACAACAAGAAAATCGAGCACAACAAAAATAGCTGCCAGTGTAACCAAGTTAAATATCGCAAGTAAGTAAAGTGCAGCAAGAAAATCCTACCAAAAAAAAAAAAAAAAACAAAGAACCACAATAGACAAAGCAAAGTAATGTAGCAAAGAAGGAGCTCAAAAAAGGCTTCAAAGGCCGTAAGTGTCGTCGGTCTGACGACGATGCCCTGTGCACCCATTAGCGATGTCAGTTCAATTACTGAAACGCCACAACCACTACGCTATACCACAAGCTTCACCCAACCCCCCACTAACGACAGAGGTGCTGCTTCTACATGCCGCTGAGGCGCTTTGAGCTTTAAGAGGTAATGGTTTTGATGTTTTCAGCGATTGTGGCCGTGCGCAGGGCGACCAAGGCGTCAAAGGTACATAGTAGCAAATGGGTAACCACAGTAAAAGCAGGAGCACTTAAAAAAAAAAAAACTAAAAGCAATCTTGTAAAAACGTAGCACACACCTTAAAGAGCCGCAGAGCATTTTTGTAATCAAAAGTAAAGCCAGGGGAAGAAAATAAAATCAGAAAAAATAAATGAAACAATAGCGTAAAGACCTAAAAAGAAGGAGTCAGGCTAATATCAAAATGTTATTCACGCTTTGCTGTTTACTAGATGTTGTTGCTGTTGTTTAAAAATTTTTGCACTATGTCGTTGATCGTGTAATGCAACACATTTGCAGGTTTGCTCCGTCGCTGTGGATCTGTTGGGCCAATGCCACTCAATGCATTACCACAGATTATATTCATACTTACACGGTGAAAAATTTATCTGCCTTGAATCAGGTATGATTCCCAAAGGATCTAACGACGAAATCAACTCTTTAAAATAAATAAAATTATAAAAATAATAATTAAATAAAAATAAAATAAAATAAAATAAAATAAAATAAAATAAAATAAAATAAAATAAAATAAAATAAAATAAAATAAAATAAAATAAAATAAAATAAAATAAAATAAAATAAAATAAAATAAAATAAAATAAAAAAAAAATAAAATAAAATAAAATAAAATAAAATAAAATAAAATAAAATAAAATAAAATAAAATAAAATAAAATAAAATAAAATAAAATAAAATAAAATAAATAAAATAAAATAAAATAAAATAAAATAAAATAAAATAAAATAATATAAAATAAAATAAAATAAAATAAAATAAAATAAAATAAAATAAAATAAAATAAAATAAAATAAAATAAAATAAAATAAAATAAAATAAAATAAAATAAAATAAAATAAAATAAAATAAAATAAAATAAAATAAAATAAAATAAAATAAAATAAAATAAAATAAAATAAAATAAAATAAAATAAAACAAAATAAAACAAAATAAAATAAAATAAAATAAAATAAAATAAAATAAAATAAAATAAAATAAAATAAAATAAAATAAAATAAAATAAAATAAAATAAAATAAATAAAATAAAATAAAATAAAATAAAATAAAATAAAATAAAATAAAATAAAATAAAATAAAATAAAATAAAATAAAATAAAATAAAATAAAATAAAATAAAATAAAATAAAATAAAATAAAATAAAATAAAATAAAATAAAATAAAATAAAATAAAATAAAATAAAATAAAATAAAATAAAATAAAATAAAATAAAATAAAATAAAATAAAATAAAATAATATAAAATAAAATAAATAAAATAAAATAAAATAAAACAAAATAAAATAAAATAAAATAAAATAAAATAAAATAAAATAAAATAAAATAAAATAAAATAAAATAAAATAAAATAAAATAAAATAAAATAAAATAAAATAAAATAAAATAAAATAAAATAAAATAAAATAAAATAAAATAAAATAAAATAAAATAAAATAAAATAAAATAAAATAAAATATAAAATAACATAAAATATAAAATAACATAAAAAAGAAAAAAAAAATAAGTTGTATTGAATAAAATAAAACAAAGTAAAACAAATTTCAAATTGGCTTATTCTATGTAAATTATAAATTTCATACCGCTAAACTTTCAGGATGAGTGCCTATTATTTTGTTTGCATAAATTCCCCCCGTCTTGAATTTGCCATCGTCTGAAGGATTTTTTATGATTTTGGGCATTATTCCAGCCAGTCCGGCAAGTCAATTGAACGCACAAATTTTTTCGGCAGCTAGAGTAACTTCATATGAGTAATAGAAAGAAGTAGCTTTCAGCTTTGCTCACAAATTTCTCACAGTGTAAAGAAAAACATGCACTCATTGTTGCAAGAAGACGGAAAATTGCTAGATGAGCCATGACGATGACTCCAATAGCGAATTACCGAAACCTAAAATGGTGCCTACAAATGCAACAACATAAAGGCGTAGTAAATAGGTATGTAGCTAAAGTCATTTGCACGTTCTGACCGCAAGGCATGGCCAACAAATTAAATGCAATTATCCACGGACAAATGTGATGAGCTAAAATTTTCTCAAATTTTGCAATTGCTTTTGATTATATTTGATTTCCTACATTTACTCTGGGTAACTTAGAAATATTGATCTTGTAATGGAAGTAATATCTTAGCATTTAGGCTAAAATATTTACTATGTGAGAACTAAGTGAGTTTCAAACAACTATTTGAACAAAAGTAATTAAAAGGTCAGCTATTTCGGTCGACTGTTCCAAAACGGTATATCTCATTGTATGGCTGAAGGGCGAACTACTGAAATTTGTTCCAAAAAACACATTTTCAAACCACATAGATAGAAAATTTCAAGACCCTAGCGCAACAGAAAGTTGGTTTAAAATCGAAAATCGAAAACTCCGCGCACAGAAACGGCTTTTAAAAAAGATATTTTTCTGCCACTTTTGTCAGGTGATAAGAAAAAGATACAAATTTTTTTTTGTGGAATGTGGCTTTTGTCGTGCCATATCAACCCGCTGGAAGGTGGATTTTCTAACATAGTTTGTAAAGAACTAACTTAACATTTCAGGTAGAACTCCGCAAAACTATATACCAAGATCTCGTTATATGCAAAATACTAACAACAAAATCAAGGAATGGAACCGGAACCGTAACCGTAACCGTAACCGATTAAAACCGTTTCATTTTTTAAAACCGATTCATTTTTTAAAACCGAAACCGTAACCGTTATTTTGATCTGAAAAAGACCCTGAATAATTTTACCTTGAATAATTTTCATGGAAGGTTGTTAAGCAAGAAAAAAAAAATTTGACTATAGTTGAATGAAAAAAAAAAAAAAAACCAGATCCGCAGGAAAAAAGTTATGAAAATTCAGACCGAAACCAAAACCGGAACGAAACCGAAATAATTGTTGAAGAACGAAACCGGAACGAAACAGTAACGGAAACCGAAATAATTGTTGAAGAACGAAACCGGAACTAAACAGTAACGGAAACCGAAGTAATTGTTCAAGAACGAAACCGGAACCGAAACAGTAACGGAAACCAAATTAATTGTTGAAGAACGAAACCGGAACCGAAACAGTAACGGAAACCGAAATAATTGTTGAAGAACAAAACCAGAACGAAACAGTAACGGCAACCTGAAGTAATTGTTGAAGAACGAAACCGGAACGAAACAGTAACGGAAACCAAAATAATTGTTAAAGAACGAAACCGGAACCGAAACAGTAACGGAAACCGAAATAATTGTTGAAGAACGAAACCGGAACGAAACAGTAACGGAAACCGAAATAATTGTTGAAGAACGAAACCGGAACGAAACAGTAACGGAAACCGAAATAATTGTTGAAGAACGAAACCGAAACCGGAACGAAACAGTAACGGAAACCGAAGTAATTGTTGAAGAACGAAACCGGAACGAAACAGTAACGGAAACCAAAATAATTGTTGAAGAACGAAACCGGAACCGAAACCGAAACACCTTAAAAAACCGAAACCGGAACGTTATTATATCGAACGGTACCGAAAACCAATTCCCAATCATCTCAAATTAATCAAATGAATATGAAACATGCGCCAAGCTTTGTTTTCACCTGATCATTTCATTATACCTGACTGACAGTACATGAACCTAATCCACAATCGAAACATTTCATGCGCCCACTCTTCCCGCCATCCTCTTCCCCTACATTCACTGAAACATTAACATTTGTGTCTTGAAGTTTTGCACGGCCGGCCGTGTTGTTTGTTTCCGTTTTAATGGCGTTCATAAATCATCTAATTCCGAAACAGAAGTGATCCAATTGTAGCCTAAACATCTGTACGCATATTATTGCTACATGATCATATGCAGTCAGTCGTCTGAGAAGCTCATAGGTACCAGCCATTCACGCTGATCTACTGATCACGCCGCTCCAACTTGTTGTTATTGCTTGTACTTGCTTGTGTTCTTTTTCTGCACGCAAAAATTTTTGTTCCTGTTTCATGCTCATACTCAGCTGCAATATGTTTGCTCCTTTGTTACTAACATTCCACGTGGTTACCGCTGTCTCCACTTTTGCAAAAGCCAAGGCTTTTTGTGGGGACAATGTCGCAATGCGGCGAGTGATCATTTTTATGATCGATCAGTCTATTAAATTACAAGACTTACAGAAAAAAACAGCGCTCCGTATGACAAGAAAATGAACTAAGAATGGAAAAACAATTACACAGCTTTGCGCGAAAATAGCAACAGCAAAAAAAATGTATGTACAAAAAAATTCGAACGATAATTCAAACATTTCCTCTTTACTCTAGGCAAGATCAAATCTATATGTAGAAATCCTAACAGGGAACGACCGCCATGCGTTGTCGGCGGTGGTGGCATTGGTGGCGGCTGTTTGCCGTTGTGATTTTCCAAACTCATTGTGCTTTTATTTGTAGGTACAGATTCCAATGTGATTTGTAATGACATTTATTTAGTCTATGCGTATTGGCAAAGGCAGGCATGCTCTGGGGAGCCAGCGCTGGTGGCGCGATCTGTCTGGTGTTGGTATGGCATTGATTGCTTCGGCGCGCTACAATTAGCAGCTGATCGGGGTTTGCCTGCCAACTAAATATATGGATTGCGTGTATCACGCTTGTCTATCGACCTACATACAAAAAAAGAAAAAAACAATTGCAAAAAAATTTATAAATGCATATAACCTTACATATTTTATGATTTTAGCTGCAGCTCATTGATTTTACATGTTGCAATTTGTGATTGAATTTTTTGTCATTATAAGTTAGTAAAGAAAGGAGTGGAACAAATAAATAAATTATATAGCTAGACACATATGTCGGGATGTAAGTATGTTTTCATATAGTTTAGCACAATCTTGAATTTGAATCAAGTTATTAAGTTTATAGCAAACCATTTGTCAGTTATTGGCAAGAACGATTCTGCATTATTTATAGCAGCATTTTCTTTTAAATATTTAATCAAGCTTAGTTTTTCTCATGTTTCTAGCAAGCAGCTTTAGTATCAGATTAATATGGAGCAATATAGGTAGGATTTTATGGTCCTTCCCGTAATGCCAACGGCGAGTATCGAAGGAAATTTAACGATGAGCTGTACGAGCTCTACGCAGATCTGACCATAGTCCAGCGAATTAAAGCCCAAAGACTCCGCTGGCTGGGCTATGTTATGCGAATGGACAAAGAAGCTCCAGCACAGAAGGTTTTCCTATCGTCGCCTGAATTCGGCAGCAGAGGAAGGGGGAGGCCTCGACTGAGATGGAAACAACAGGTGGAGGAGGACTTGAACTCCCTTGGGGTTTCCAATTGGCGTCAGTTATCGCTAAAAAGGAATGACTGGCGTGCTTTGATATGCAACGGCCAAAATCGCTTAGGCGGTTAAGCGCCAATAAATGATGATGATGGAGCAATATATGTAAATATGGGTATCAAATAAAATGTATTTTCGGCGACATGCCAACTAAACTAAACTGGGGGTGCTATCAACTGGGGTGCTTCCACTTGGAAGTGTTTACAGGGTTGCCACCTAACTCTATTTTTTTAAAGTATTGAGTAAGATATGACAATATGGGTATCAAATGAAAAGTATTTTTGGTGGCATTACAACTAAAATATTTTCAAGTAGAGTTGCCACCTCGGGTTGCCAACGTATGGCAGTATATTTGTATATCCGGTACTTTCTCGAGAACCGCATGATGGATTTCGATGAAATTTGGCATATAGGTAGTATGATATTTTCAGGACTATCCACCAGGGTGTTGCCACTTGGGGTGGTTTACAGTGTTGCCACCTATCTCAATTTTGTTTAATTATGAAATTAAAGGTATTTTCGGCGACATACCAACTTAAATAATTTCAAGTAGGGTTGCCGGCCTGGGTTACCATTTTACCGGTTTGTATTTGTATACATTGTGGTCATTTTGGGATCATATCTGAATTAGTTGAGCATCATTTTGCGATCATTTAGGGGTAGTTTTGGGTTCAATTTTGCATCATTTTGGGGGAATTTTGGATCATTTTTGGCGAATTTTGGGATCATTGAAGTGTCTTTTTGAGGTCATTTTCGGTCATAGATTTTTTTTCGGAAATCTATTTTGAAAAGTTAATGTTGATAAGTAAGAACATTGGAAAAAGTGTAGGTAGGTAAGACATTGGAAAAAATCGAAAATTCCGGGCAAGCTCGGTCACGCAGGTACTTACTTAATTAATTTTCAAATGTCAATTTGGACTCGGGCGTGAGTCGCCCTATTTAAGGAATGCGAATATCTATTTTCGGTGAAGTTGCACTCGTTTTTCAACCAACTTCCCGTTGAGGTATGATCTTCAAATTTTCATCATGTTGTTGTTGTTGTTTTTGGGGAGTGATGCCGAAATTGACAGTCCTTGCGGTACTGCTCGACTGTCATGGTAGCGATTTGGTATGACCAGTGGAACCTTTTAGGTCATGTCATCCCTCCATCCGTGAGAAAGGAGAAGACGGGAAATGAGAGGTGATCAACCATCGAGTTAGCACGTCATTACCTATGTGCATATTAGTCGCCTGTTACGACCGGTATGCCTAGCTGGGGCATATTCTAACCCCTAACCCGCAGGGGCATCATAGTTTAGTTTTCTACCAAAACGCAATAAACCAAAAAAATTCCGATTCCATACATTTGCTTTTGTTATTGAACTAACTTCCCGTTGAGCTGGGGTTTTGAAATTTTTACCATCGTTCAGGTTTCAGTGACAATGCATTATACGAAAGAAAAATGCCCAAAGGTCGCGCGTGGCCCGCTTTATTAGTGGCCTTACTGCCACAGATATTATTTGAGCAGAGCAAATATCCGAATTTCTCTCTCCATTGGCACACAGATGTCGCTGCAGAACAAAACATCGCAAGTTATTTTTTTATTTAAAAAGAAATACATATGGAGCTTGGGAAACTTGCTGGAACTTCTACTGAAAATCCTTAATTGCATTTCGATGCAGGAGATCAGCCATGGATATCGCTTTATTTTCTTACTTGTTAAACCAACCTACATATTTAAATCAGTCGTACATTGTGCGTTACACTCAAGGTTTACAGCCAAGAGTAGGTAATACAATCTCTTCCAATTCCCCTTTTTAATAATGAAAGATTTACAAAAATTAAATTGTAATTGGATGTCATAAATAATTGGTCGCTAAGTTTAAAGCAATTGGGCCAATCGAAAATGAACGTATTTACGGTCTATATTGGTTAGTTTCTTGTATGCACTTATACATACGTACATATGTCCAAGTAGCAAAGGCAGGAAGCATTGGAGTTGCAAGTTTAAATTACACTAAATACTACTTAAGTGGACATTTATCAATGGTCGCGGCAGCAGTTGCCGACGGTGCCACGACATTGTCGAAATTCACTTGCTCAGTTGTTGAAAGCGAACTTAATCGATAAAGAATAAATAAATTAAGCTACTTAAAAGGACGATTGGAATAAGCGGATTGGTTCATGTGTAGAGAGTAGATGGGTAAAAAAAACGTTATACCTTATTTGTTTTAGAAAATAGCTAGAAATTTAAAATTGTTAGCATTTTTCAAAATTTATTTGAAACTCCAAAATATCCAGATGCTTTTTTATTTTATCCAAATAATCTTACAACTTTAAACGAGCTAAACTTGTATATTTGTATATCCGGACTATCTCGGGAACCCCTTGACCGATTTGGATAAAATTTTGAATATAGATAGTTGTATTGATTCTAAGACTATCCACACGGGGGCGACATGCAAACTTAAATATTTTCAAGTAGGGTTGTCTCCCAGGGTTACCATTTTACCGTATTGTATTTATATTTTACATTTTTAGGATCATATTTGGATCATTTTGGGAACATTTGATGGTCTTTTTGGGGTCGTTTTGGGATTATTTTAGGATTATTTTGGGAATATTTTAGTGTTATTTTGGGATCATTTTTGGATAATTTTAGGGTCATTTTCGGATTCTTTTTGGGGTCAATTTGGAATCATTTTGTGGCTATTTCGGAGCCATTTTGAAATCATTTTTTGATATGTTTGGGGTCATCTTGGGATAATTTTTGGGTCGTTTTGGGTTCAATTTCGGATCATTTTGGGAACATATTGGTTCTTTCCGGGGTTGTTTTGGGATCATTTTAGGATTATTTTAGGATCATTTTTGGATAATTTTGGGGTCATTTTAGAATCTTTTTGAGTACATTTAAAAGTTTTTTGGAACCAATTTGGAATCAATTGCGGATCATTTTGGGATAATTTTAGGGTCATTTCGGGGTCATTTTTGGATCATGTTTGGCTCGTTTTGGGTTCAATTTCGGATCATTTTGTGAACATTTAAGGGTCTTTTTGGGGTCGGTTTGCATCGTTTTACCATTATTTTGGGATTATCATTTTGGAACCATTTTGAGTAAGTAAAGTTAGCTCTAAATTAATAGCACCGAGCAAACTCGGTCATCCAGGTACTACGATTTAACAAGGCTCTCAAAATAGGTTCAGTGATGACCCGCTGACCGCTTTAAAAAAGTTCAGCTGATATCCAAAAAAAAAGTACTCTTTAAGGACGACTGCTTTATAAAGAGGT